>OV651815.1:64829552-65304552 GCA_927349885.1 Psylliodes chrysocephalus | reverse complement strand
ACTTTACTATTATTTTCCGCCTATTATGTTCTAATTTTAACAGTTTTCCATCATACAAACTTGCCTCGTTATTATTAAAACTCGACCTAACTTGTACGTTACGGATAACATAAACGATCAACCATACGACCCAATCTTTTTATTAAATCTGCTTGCAAATCTTTTATGAGTTTTTCACCACATTCAGTTTTGTGAATCACTGCTTTCAACTTATTGTGGAGTCCATAGATTATTGGAATCACTAATGACACTGTTAAATATGAGTCTCCTAAAAATTGTTCTGTGACTTCGAAAAATGGGGATAAGCCCGCAATCATATTCTCCATAACAGCAATTTCATCGTGGTTAAGTGGTTGTGAGGCTGCTTTATTAGAGCTGGAGTATAAAGCAAGTGTGATTTGGTCATTGATAAGAAGCAGCCGTTGCATCATTAAAAACAAGCTATTCCAGCGAGTGGATACTTCTTGAATCACCTTGAGGGTAGGCTTATTTTGATCCTGTTGGATGGAGCACAACTTCTCATATGCTTTTGGGCAATTTTTAAAATGGTTAACGATGCTTTTACAATGATTTATTATTGATTTTATTTCTTCATTAGAACCGGAGTTTACAGCATCCTGTACTAATACATTTACTGTGCGCGCAATACAAGGCATATGACGAATTTTGAGTAGACCACATGCATTGACCACAGCTGAAAATTTTCAATTTAGCTGCCAGTCGTCCACAAGTTTTTTGATCTGTTCTCTTAGATAAACTGCTGTGTGACTTTCAGTTAAGATAACGGTTTTCAATACTGCAGATATAAGCTTAAAGTCAAAGAAAAAATGGCAAGTTACTGTTATGAAACCTTGGACATTGATAGAAGACCAGCAGTCTGTAGTAAGGGCTACATATTCAACATTTTTATTGGAAAACATGCTTCTTAATTTTTGTTGCCCTTGTTCATACAAATTAGGAATAAGTGTTTTACTTACATATTTGGCACTTGGTATATTATATCGAGGGTCTAATTCATTTAATAACTGCCTAAATCACTTATCTTCAACTACGGAAAAAGGCTGGCAACCCAGACAACACAGATAGTCCAATGAACGTCCATTTTAGATCCATTTGAGGGCCAGAACGTCCATATCCGTATTCGAACATCCAGTGTACGTCCGTTTACGATCATTAATTTGACAGCTGCATTTCGATGTCCATAGGACGTGTTTTTGGACTTAATTTTAAGTTCAGTATCATTTTGACGTCCAGTGGACGTCCATCTCAGGTCATTATTTATTTAACCTAGCAGATAATACCCATTTATATATACTTCCTTTTTTAAATAGAATTGGTCATTAAAAATTGGCAAATTGAATCTATTACATTTCATTCTATCAGCGGAAGTTTGAAATCTTATTTTATTCATACCGTATCTAGTAAGAATTTTACAAGTGGCTCCGCGGTCGAGGTCGTCTAGCGCTTGAATGTCAAGAAAGACAAAGGACCTGTCGTGAGTTTGATACTTGCTCTAGTCAAGTGATTTTTAATTAAAAAAAATTATAAATGGTGTAGAGCGGGTTGCGAAAATAATAAATAAATTATTAATAATATAAAATAGTGTGTGGTGAGTTGCGGTTGCGTAAAAAAAGTAGGGATGTGGTCTCAATGGTATATAATCCAGGAATGGACGTTTTTTGAATGTCCAGTATTGAAAGTCCAAATATAATCCGGAATTGGACGTCCTATGAACGGTCAAAAGTGTGCTATTTGTATACGTCCATTGGACGTCGGAAGTCCAGAAAAAACTCATCTTTGGACGTCCAGACATCCAAAATTGTATATCGAATGGACGTCCAATTTATATTTGTGCTGTCTGGGAATATAAAGCGATAAACAAAGCTAGTTTTTCGTTGTCTTTTACAATTTGCACTATTTAAATCATAGAAGTTTTCTTTTTGAGGAATACAGTATTGTTCAATTTTTTGTTTTATCTCCTCCCCACCGTCTTTATTTTCAGCAATTTCACTCGAATGAGTTCTTTTTAAGTGATCCATCAAATTGGATGTATTACCTGATGACTTATATTCTTTTGAACATAATTTGCATTTCACGACACTGCTTCCACTTCTTTTATACTAATTATAATGAAAGCCAGCAAAACTCAAAACGTAACGGCAAACTGTAAAACTTGAACTACTCTACAACAAATAAAGCACACTAAATAATTGAATCCGGTGATTCCCCGTAATTGCATCGGGTGATTTTTCTCCAATTTGTTCATGAAGCAATAGATGGTAGCACGAGTAGAAAGCAGAGACATAAGAAAACTGGAGAAGACAGGCAATCCTAAATATAGATTTATGATCTAGTGCTGAATTGCTGTATGCTTGCTAATAAACTTGTTTTTTTAATTTTAGTTTTTTGAAAGGATTCTCGTGAAAATAATTTTAAAAATACTAAAAACAAACGATTTTAAGAACAGTCGATCCCAGTATATATATACCAATAGTCGATGGTCTTGAAAACTATCGATAGTTTTCGATAGTGACACACTATCGATAACATCGATAGTGCTATCGATAGTATCCGACCACTAATTTCTTCTCGCATCGATAAACACCGTCAACAACGACTTAAATAACCGGCGTTGTTGAAAATTATTCTCTTTGTTTAAATCTATCATTACCTGAAGGCTGTAATGTATTTTCTCATTTAATTTTAAGAAGCATCAAAAATGTAATGAGTGCAATGATGTTATAATTTTGACACGGTATTTAAAATTAAATGTTTTTCTATGTGATGCAGGTAATTTTATTATGTTCACACCTAAAGAAAGCTTTAAGATCAGTTTATAAAAGTGTAATTTCATGTTTTAATACCGTTTGCTTTGTAAAAAATGTGTGAAATCGTATACTAATGCGTTTCATACACATATTTTTTAAAAGTAGAAGATATAAATCCCACAATTTTTTTAATTTTTTCAAAATATTAGAATTGATGATATAAAAAACAGAGGTATGATACTTAGCCGACGAAATCTCGTCGAGTTCGCGCATGACGTATTGCGGTGTGGAATATGGTTATCTGATTGACTATGAGCAAATTAAAATTTATTTTCGTGCGCTGTTTTGATCAGCTAATACGTCAAATTCGTAAAAGCCACGCCTTCCATCACATTACGTCACCGTGACGTATAGCATCAATCTGCGTAATATCATACCTTCTTTATGTAATATCATGGTTAGAATCTCACCTCAAATCTTCAATCACTTATTGGAAATCCGCAAAGAATTTGTCAATTTTCTATCTGTATCTGTAACGTGTGGAGGGTGGGCATTTAGGCCTCATTAGGCCCATTGTGCATTCTCCTGAGATGATAGGCACCTCCTACCTCGTGAGCCAGCCTACAGATTTAATGTAGTCGACAACGTCGCCAAGAGGTGCTTCGCTTATGTCGGCTGGTGCTAGCCGATACTCACCGAACACAAATCTTCTAATGAGAGCGTCGAGCAATCGTAAGGAATATGCTCGATGGTCTCATCTTCTTGTTCGCACCCTCTGCAAAGTGCGGATTCTGAAAGCCTTATGATACGGAGATGCTTTCGTACTTGGCAATGATCAGTCAGAATGCCTGTGACAAGGCGCAGATTCTGTCTAGTCATAGTCAAGTATTTGTATGCTGCAGGATAACTTAAGACCTCCCTGGCAACTCTGCAGTTTCTTGTTTTGTCCCACCTTTCCTTAAATTTTACAAGGGAATGTTCTTTGATTAGGTCTGTCATTACCAATTTTGTTAGGCCAATAGAAGGGCCAGCTCCAAAAAGTATTTGGTTGGCCGCTTTCTTGGCTAGTGAATCAGCGATGTGGCGTGACCTTTGATCCATCGTAAGGTGACCACATTGTTGATGGATACTTCGGCCAAAGCTTCGTGATATTCCAGTACTAACCCTAAGTAAATTCGTGGTCTGTTCAGGGTGAGTAGTGCTTGTCTGCTATCTGTATAGATGAGCATGTTCCTTTCAATCTTATAATTCATTCGGCTACAAGCGATCGACCAAAATCGGTTCGCGATCGACTTGTTAGCTACGCTTGCTATAGAGTAACCAGTAAGATCTCTAGATCTGACGTTTCTTGACTTTTTTATTCGTCTAATTGAAAATAATAAAAATGTTAGTGTAAATTAAGTTTCTCCTACAGATTCACATTCAATAATCCAACAAACATTTCCAAAAAACCTTTCTTTTCTTTGCGAATCTAGCTGACAAACCTTTCAAAATTTTCTAAGTTCCGTTTAACATTTCTTTCAAAACATTCTGTTAAGATTCCCGCCTTCAAAAGGCTTGCGGCCCGGGGCTATAACCCATTTAGCCCTGTGATAACTTCGCTTTATCACACTATTAATTGCTATAAAATTAATAATTATTATTTTGAAACAAGAATGCTATAGAGTGAGCAGTAAGATCTGCAGATTTAAAAATAATTAAATTGTCTAAACAGTATAAATAAGTTTCTAATATTTATTTAATATATAAAAACAACATTCATTGAAATTTGTAAAAATATCAACGAAACTCTTATCATTTAAGATGTTTTACATAACAATTACTTTTAGTAATATTTCGCTTCTTAAGCAGAATTTAGATTAAACCAATAGCATTTCCAATAATGCCTCTACTTTTTGTTTATCCTTTAACTTTCTCATTCTCTACTCCAAATTTATCCTTTCCTGCATGCTTCAATCTACGGTGTGGCCAAATACACCTTTTGCACGAATCGTTCGCTTAATTCAATAACTGACAGTTGGCAGTTCAACACGAGTAAGTGACAGTTCACAATGGCAGAATCAGAAATTACACTGCAATTCAATACAATGAAAAATAATAGATGATCAAAGATTCATATTATTCGCGTGCAATAAGATGTTGCATATGAAAACTGTGAATAACTTGCTGAAACAACAACAGAAAGAAAAGTGTGAATAAGAGACTGGATAAATTCTAAAGTAAGAGAAGCATATCAACAATACTCAGAGAACTGTAGGTATGCTCAAAATCCTGCAGAACATGAAGATATAATGAGAATTGACCCCTGGCTAGCAATTGGCTTAATCTAACTTAGGCTTTAGCTTTCCTGTAGAGATTAAATTCTTATCATTAAAATATAATTATTTTCTAAGCATTTTTCAATAAATATCCTTCTTTAAGTTTCCTTCTTAGTATCTTTCCAGCGGCATTTTTAGGAATACTATCAACAACTTCTATCCCACCAGCCAGTTTTTTGTATGACGCAACTTTTTCTGCGACATATTCGTTGAGTTCATCAGAATTGAAATTTTTATCTTTTTTGGGAACTATGTACGCCCTAGGGACTTCCCCGTGTAAAGGGTGGGGGATCCCGATGACAGCAGCGTCATCTACCGTCGGATGGTTTCGTATTAGTTCTTCTAATTCCGCCGGTGGTACTTGGAAACCTTTGACCTAAAAAAGAGGAAAGTACTTTACCGCATCCTGAAGGAAATTGTCCGTAAAAGGAATAGAAGAATCTAAAAAGTTTTATTTTGTTATACAGGGTGTAACTAAATAAGTGTAAAACATTTAAGGGGGTGATTCCTCATCGAAAAAAATATAGGATCTTTCATATAAAGAAACTTCATTGGAGCATCCCTTGTTAAGATACAGCCCCTTAAAGGGGGTACATAAAATTTGTTTAACACTTTTTTTCACAAGCACTAAACAAGTTACAATTTTGAAATTAACCTGTCATTTTCTACTACCAAAAAGACACTTAGCCAGTAATTTATTTGGTTTACCCCATGGTTGTAAGGGGTGGAAAACGCAACCCCTAAAATTTCGTTCCAACGTAACTTTTTGTCTTATTATTTGTTTACCATTTATTTTCGATAGCCTGTTTCATTCTAAACAAAAAATGTCTCTTGAATTTTTTGCCCAAAATAAACCAGTTCGCAGCAAAAAATTATTTTCGTTTTATGGCGATATATATCTTTACGTAAATGTTGGTTTATATAGAGAGGAGACAGAAAGAAAAAGGCTCTTGGGTAAACTCTCACTCGAGTTCGGACTAAGCTCTCGTTTTTTTTTTTTTGGAGACTCTTTAAGCCCCAAAATAATGTGATGTGTAGAGTAAAGTTTTGTGTACGATTTGTAAATTATGGGTAAATATTTTTGACTTAATTTTAAAGTGTTTTGTTTAATAATAATTGATTGATTTACATATAAATGCAAATTTTACGTTTTTGTCCAAAATTATCATATTTATCTTATCCATATTTTTATATTATTATGTAGTTATAGTGCTTTATTCCCTAAGGTTCAGAACTTTCGCCCATAGGGCGAAAGCTCTCGTTTTTTTTTTTGGAGACTCTTTAAGCCCCAAAATAATGTGATGTGTAAAGTTTTGTGTACGATTTGTAAATTATGGGTAAATATTTTTGACTTAATTTTAAAGTGTTTTGTTTAATAATAATTGATTGATTTACATATAAATGCAAATTTTACGTTTTTGTCCAAAATTATCATATTTATCTTATCCATATTTTTATATTATTATGTAGTTATAGTGCTTTATTCCCTAAATGTAATTTTATACATTTTTCTTAAGACTATTAGTCAAATTTTATACTTATTGTTAATATACATTTGTTAATGTTTTAATAGGTACTTATTATTAATCTCTCCTCCCTTTCCAAACCAGTAAAATACTCCGAGCATTTGAGAAGCCTCAGCGTTTCTATTCCCTTAGGACTAAAAGAGTCTAAAACTAGTTGCCAAGAACCGCTCGAATATGCTATTAAGGGATAATTTTTATTCTTTTTTTTTTATTTTTTTATTATTTTTTTATTTTCCACTGGTGAATGGATGTTCCTTCTGAACTCCAGGACCCTTTGGCTGGTGACGGCGCTGCCCTAATCCTTTAAAAGTATATTAACAACAGTAGCTAAAGACCTATCAGTAGTTACAAATGGTCTTTAGGCTAACTGGTTGTTACAATAGGTCAAATTTCTTCTTATTGTATATATTATATTATAATATATTATAATAACTCTCAAAGGCTTCCATACTTTTGGATCACTCTTTTGGCTACGTAACACTTACTTTAATAAGTTCTTTCAGTCTATCGCTGATCCAAATGTGTTTATCTTCGTTGTAATAGCCAATGTCGCCTGTCCGCAACCAGCCATCTAAGAATGCGTTTGTAGTTTCTTCTGGTTTGTTGTAGTAGCCCTTCATGACTTGTGGGCCTTTAACAACAAGCTCTCCCTTTTGGTTTGGACCTAATGGTGTACCTAAAGGATGAAAGATGTATTTGCATTACACAGTACCAAGCACAAAATGTAAATAATTGCCTGTAGGATCATCTGGGTTAATGATTTTCATGCTTGTATTTGGCAACAATTTTCCTACAGAACCTCCATTTTTTTCTGTTCTTTCAACGTTTATAGGACTATGTGAAATAGCTGGAGAAGTTTCTGTGAGACCATAACCTAAAAAACAAACGTAACGTGACTAGTTTTTGTTGGAGTTGTGTGGTGATAGTTTGATTTTTAATATACCTTGAACCATTCTGATATCTGATCTACCGGCTTTCTTAAGAAACCTTTCTTCGTCCATGAATCCTAAAGGCGCAGCTCCCGATGACAGCATCTTAAGATTTTTGAAATATTCTTTTTTCACGGCGGGATGAGCACTTAGAAAATGAACTAAAAATAAACTACAAATAGAACAATAATTTCTTGTGCTCTTTAATTCTGGTTGAAATTTGGTTGCCGATTGTCCAATGTAAAAAATAGTAACAATACAAGATTTTGTAAATTTATTTATTAACCATTTTTAAATATAGAAATCTAAGATTATTTTCAGTGATTTGTTATATCATAATAAATATATAACTTACCTAAAGGGGGCGCAGCAGATATTACCGTGGGATAATATTTTTCTAATACTGATAAGTAAAATTCGGGGGTAAATTTTTCGATAGCTATACATCTTACTCCATTATAGAGGAACAGGAAATTCATCATCATTCCGTAAATGTGATAAAACGGTAACACAGCTGGCGAAATTTCTTGGAAATTCTCTAAAAATAAATGTTCGACCTATTTTTAGATAAACCCCTGTATAATTAAAATCATTTCTGCCACCTTTTTATTACATTGATAATCCTTATTGTTTTATTTAATTTTAAAAATAATAAAGGTAGTAGCAACAACAGTATAGTGTTATTTTTCCCTTGGATTTTAAACAATCCACAGGTGCGAAAAAGTGACATTTTTCTCACTTGTAACGTAAGTTGTAATTACCAGAAGGTTGGTCGTAATGTCTAAAATCTTCACTGCAAAATTGGATGATATTTGTAACGAGGTTCTTGTGACAGAGTTGTACGCCTTTGGGCAATCCAGTGGTGCCGCTTGAATACGGCATTATAGCTACGTCCATGCTTTTTCCCGGTTGAAGATCTGGAACATCGATCGGCGTATTGATCAGTTCGAAAAAATCGATTGTGCCTTGTGGGATGCTTTCGTCTTGCTGAGAAACAATGAAAAATAAAGATCTTTCAAGGAATAATAAAGTGGAGATGACAACCAATATTACACTTATGTATAACTGGTGGCCTAATATAAATTTAATACGTTATCGTTTTGTCCAAAATATGTTGTGATGTTCACTTCCGGAACTACCTGTATATGTATTGATATGATATGGAATTTTCTGGATTATTGAGTGTAGAGGGGATAGTCTAAGAACAAAAAAATACATCATGAAAAGCCATCGTGAAAAGCGGCTGACCTTATAATCGTAGAGAAAATTTGATAATACACGACAATAGTGTTTTTCGTCTTCTGATTTATATATGGGTGAGCTATCTATATCACTATATATCATTGGATCTTTCCCTTCTAGTACACGAGCGCCATTTTAAGTTTATACATTTTGAGGGACACATTTAAGATAAACAACCGTATGAGATTTTACTGTACAGTCACATAGGTACTTTGATTTTGAATTATTATCAAAGAAAAAAAAATACTACATAAATAAAATAAATAAATAAATAAATAAATATTTATAATTGCATAGGTTGATAAAAAATGCTATGTAATAACTTTCCCACGGCAGTCACCGAGTGCCACACGTATTTTTTTATTAATATTTTTTAATTTTTATTAATTTTTATTAATTTTTATTAATTTTTATTAATTTTTATTAATTTTTATTAATTTTTATTAATTTTTATTAATTTTTATTAATTTTTATTAATTTTTATTAATTTTTATTAATTTTTATTAATTTTTATTAATTCTTATTAATTTTTATTAATTTTTATTAATTTTTATTAATTTTTATTAATTTTTATTAATTTTTATTAATTTTTATTAATTTTTATTAATTTTTATTAATTTTTATTAATTTTTATTAATTTTTATTAATTTTTATTAATTTTTATTAATTTTTATTAATTTTTAAGAATTTTTAATAATTTTTATTAATTTTTATTAATTTTTATTAATTTTTATTAATTTTTATTAATTTTTATTAATTTTTATTAATTTTTATTTTTTTTTATTAATTTTTATTAATTTTTATTAATTTTTATTAATTTTTATTAACTTTTATTAATTTTTATTAATTTTTATTAATTTTTATTAATTTTTATTAATTTTTATTAATTTTTATTAATTTTTATTAATTTTTATTAATTTTTATTAATTTTTATTAATTTTTATTAATTTTTATTAATTTTTATTAATTTTTATTAATTTTTATTAATTTTTATTAATTTTTATTAATTTTTATTAATTTTTATTAATTTTTATTAATTTTTATTAATTTTTATTAATTTTTATTAATTTTTATTAATTTTTATTAATTTTTATTAATTTTTATTAATTTTTATTAATTTTTATTAATTTTTATTAATTTTTATTAATTTTTATTAATTTTTATTAATTTTTATTAATTTTTATTAATTTTTATTAATTTTTATTAATTTTTATTAATTTTTATTAATTTTTATTAATTTTTATTAATTTTTATTAATTTTTATTAATTTTTATTAATTTTTATTAATTTTTATTAATTTTTATTAACTTTTATTAATTTTTATTAATTTTTATTAATTTTTATTAATTTTTATTAATTTTTATTAATTTTTATTAATTTTTATTAATTTTTATTAATTTTTATTAATTTTTATTAATTTTTATTAATTTTTATTAATTTTTATTAATTTTTATTAATTTTTATTAATTTTTATTAATTTTTATTAATTTTTATTAATTTTTATTAATTTTTATTAATTTTTATTAATTTTTATTAATTTTTATTAATTTTTATTAATTTTTATTAATTTTTATTAATTTTTATTAATTTTTATTAATTTTTATTAATTTTTATTAATTTTTATTAATTTTTATTAATTTTTATTAATTTTTATTAATTTTTATTAATTTTTATTAATTTTTATTAATTTTTATTAATTTTTATTAATTTTTATTAATTTTTATTAATTTTTATTAATTTTTATTAATTTTTATTAATTTTTATTAATTTTTATTAATTTTTATTAATTTTTATTAATTTTTATTAATTTTTATTAATTTTTATTAATTTTTATTAATTTTTATTAATTTTTATTAATTTTTATTAATTTTTATTAATTTTTATTAATTTTTATTAATTTTTATTAATTTTTATTAATTTTTATTAATTTTTATTAATTTTTATTAATTTTTATTAATTTTTATTAATTTTTATTAATTTTTATTAATTTTTATTAATTTTTATTAATTTTTATTAATTTTTATTAATTTTTATTAATTTTTATTAATTTTTATTAATTTTTATTAATTTTTATTAATTTTTATTAATTTTTATTAATTTTTAATAATTTTTATTTATTTTTATGTTTTTATTTATTTTTATTTATTTTTATCTATTTTTAGTTATTTTTATTTATTTATTTTTACGATACTATTTCTCTCTCCTAAAATGTGAAAATTAAAAAACCTTGAAATACATCTTTATTCACATGATGAGTAGCTTCCAATTTTAACGTTCCTGCGTTTAAAAACCGAAAGTCTAATACAAAATTTGACCCCGCTTCCTCCTTAAAATGTAAATATCAAAAAACCCTGATATTTATTTATATATTTATTTATGATGAATAGCTACAATTTCAATTTTTTAAGTTCCTACCTTTAAAAAAATTTATTTTCCCTTACAAACTTACACCCCCTTGCCACTATTTTTCCTCCTTTTACCATTTCCCCCCTTTCCCCCTTTTCAACTTTCCCTCTTTCCCCCTTATCCCCGTTTCTCCCTTGTCCCTATTTTCCCCTTAAAATATGAAAATCCAATTGGCTGAAACACGTCATTATTTATTTATGCTCAATAGTTGTATTTCAAATTTTCATGTTTCACTACCACTATGCAAAAAATTATGTCGATCCCTTCCTCTGTCAAAAACAGAAACAAATTTATCCTACGGGAACCGTACTTTTTCCGGGATAAAAAGTAGTACGTGTGCTATTTCAGACTATAGTCTGTCTCTGTGCCAAATTTCATCCAGATCTGTTCACCCGTTCGGGCGTTATTAAACAACAAACATCCATCCATACATCTATCCATACATCCAAACTTTCACATTTATGTATTAGTAGGATGTGTATACCCGTAGGAGGTTGGCCTTTTTGCTATTTAAAATGTTCTTCAAATTACGTACAAATCTTAATAACTCTCAAGTGACAAATTTGGAAATTGGTCATTGTTGCTACAAGGTACAGAAATATCTCTTTACTTGGTTTTAAATAAAATAAAACTTACTCTTTCTTTTACAAAAATCGTAGGTACATCTCTTTTTAACATATTTAATGCAGTTCTAAGTGTGTCCAGTTGTGGTCCTTGTGTAATAATTATTTTTGGAGAGGCGTCATATATTTGCTTTGATATTTCATCTGAAAGAAGAAAACAAAATAAGTATACCAAAGCAAAAACCTTTATAATCGTTCCTCACCGGCAGTATACATATGGTTCATAGTGGTAACTGTCAATCTGGCTTCAAGTGCCCCCAAAAAACAAATAACAAATTCTGGAAGATTGGGTAACAAAAATGCGATAACATCTCCATCTTCTAATTTAAATTTTTGTCTAAGATGCTTCGATAAATTTCTACTTTTGATTGCAATTTGATCGAATGTGTAGGTTTTGCCTGATTTTGCTGATTCCTAAAAAATGAATAGCAATTAGTTATCCCACAATAAATTAATTTGATTGCTTTTAAGTGGGATTATTTTTTATGTGGGACTGATTTTTTATGTGGGATTGACTTTTATGTAGCAATGGTTTTGGGATTGGTTTTACGTGGGGTTGAATTATGGCGAGAATGCAGATAATGCATATCTGCAGCTTTGCATATCTGCAAATAGGTCGGAATTACAGATACAAGATACCAAGTATCAGCCTTGAATATTCCAAAAAGTGTCTACAAATAATGTATAGTTTTATTGATATTGGCTACATACGTACACTGTCATATATGTCAAAGTTTACTAGTTCACATTTCATTTGTTTATCAAACAAAATAAAAAATAATTTATAGAGTAGAAAGTAAAAGCGCGTTTCATGTTTTTTTTACACCACTTTTTTTTTTCAGGGAAGATGACAAATAAATTCAGAAGAAAAGCTTCCACAAAATTTGTTACTAATCTATGTATAATGCAACTAAGAATTTCCATCTAATGACTCAATCTCAATCTGAATCTCAATTCAGTCATTTAAAATCCACTTAAGAAAAGTAATGGCTAATACAACTGACATGAGTTGTTTTGAGGATCATGAAAAATTATTTTGTAGATGTAGATTAGATATACATACCTAAATAAGATGTATATGATTAAGTTAATAAATTACGGCTACTCGAAGACATTACCATTGTATATAGAACTATTATACAATGACATTACCTTCAGTTACACAAAAAATTATAATGAATGATCTGTCATTTCAATTGTATTGCTTCTTGATCCCAAAATTCTATAATTAAGTTAGCTACTTAAAGACAGAATATTACCATGCAAAAGGTAAACATTCATTACGGGAACCATAACATTCAAACACACACAAAAATTATAGTTTGTTACAAAGACATTACAACTAAATTGTTTACATTTTTTTTATGTTGCAAATCATTATTCCCACCAGATTCTCGTTTATTGCGTCTTTGGCGGTTTTATCAGCCTGTAAAAATTATTTGGAAAAATTACTTTCGAAAAATAACATTTAATGTATCCTATAACTATAATTTTATATTATATAAATAAAAATATGTTTTTAATCAAATTATTCTTTATAGTTTTAATATAAGCTCTATTTTTTATTAAAAATCAATATTAATCTAAACAAAATATTAGGGTTGCAAAGAACTCCGTAAATAGGGCAACGCTGAATATCTTATTTTACGAATTTACAACTTTTATGAATGAAATGTAGTTACGTAGTTACCGTAACCAGCCGCAACGTTGCCAATCGGGTCTAACAGTTATTTTGTATTTCTGACAGTTTATGACAGTTTCTGAGTGACTTATTGATTTATCCATTTATAAAATACTATTTTTGTGAACTTTTGTGAGAAATATAAAGAATTACGGTACATGCATGTGTAGTGTTCAATAAAATAGATCATTTAAATCGAAATTTGTCCTTTCATCGGTAAGTATTTTTAGGTTAAGATATGTTGTTTTCATTTGAACCAGTGGAGTAGGGCATGACTGTTTTGACTATACAATTTCTTGTACAAGATTTGATACAATTTCTTGTACAAGATTTGATACAATTTCTTATACAATTTAAATTGTACAAGAAATTGTATCAAAAACTTATGTAGTCTAAAACAGTCTTAAAACACTTTTTAAAGTGATATTCCTTTTATAAATTAGTAAATTATTCTTATACTAATAAATAATTATTGAATAGTGGCAAAGAATATTTAACGTAAAATGTAGAATACCTTAAAAATGATTTACCTATTAGGCACCTATACATATTTTTTAATATTCTATTTAGGTTTCCGCAAGATCCTGAGAAAAGAAAACTTTGGTTTTCTCTAGTAGGAATCCTTAAAAATGAGCCCCTTCGTAAAAACCCAGAGTTGTGTTCAGAACACTTTTTTCCTGAAGATGTTTTAGTACGTGCAAATGGTGCTAAATATATCAGAAAAGATGCAAACCCCAGACGGTGTAAGGGTTTTCTATTTTTGGATGACTTATCCAAGAGGTAAAAATACAAAATATAAATTTTTTTGTTTACCTCTAAACATTATTTATTACCTATGTGTATGTATATCTAATGTATGGGTTTTTAGTTCTGATTAAACTATTTTTGGAACACCACCTGCTGCAAAAAAACCATTGCAGTAAGTAATAACACTAATAACTAAGCATAAAAAAATTAAATGAAATTTTAGTTAATAAAATTAAGGTATTTAATATATTTAAAACGTTATTTTAAACATTTTTACAGTTTTTTTACGATATTTTTTGCCATGCCATGTTTTTTTGTAATTATTAATTAAAAAATTATATATTTTTAAGACAGTGTTTTATTTAGATACCCCTACCTACTTAATGTTAATTTAAAATTTTAAATAATTTTGGTTAACATCATACCAGGCAAATAGTAGAAGAACCGATAATTGGAACAATCTCTTGTGGCTGAGACAGGCCAAGATACTTCTGGGTGAATATAACCAGAAAAGATCGGAAGCCTGCATTGGCCTGAGCAAGAACATGCTACGTATTGTAACAGGGATCCTTAGCGGGCATTGTCGACTACCTAAGTGAACTGAAAGTAGTAGCGGATAGTGAGGAGGAGGAGGACGAAACCTCCATTCCCATCCTAACTAAATGTGTAGACCCTACCTTTAAGGTACGGTCTCTTTTGGGCGAGTAGTCGAGACGTTTAGACGCGGCGCTTAATCGCTTACGTCACGGGGGTTTATAGCATATGCGCATTTTGTCAACAAGTTACTTCGCATCGAAACTGGCGTACGTTCGTTTTACAATAACACAATTATATATAAAATATAAAGAAAACGGAATAATTACAAAATATCTCAATAAAAATGTGTAATTAACTTGCCAAAAGTAATAGTTTTACATTTTTTTTATTTATTAATCGTAAAATTGAAAAAATATGAATTTATTCAATTATTTGTGCAATGTAAACCTGGCTTTGGATAACAAAACCCAAATCTCGTTAATGCTCGAGTCGACTCGATAAACGAAACCCGAATGATACAATAGTATATTATGCAACGATCATGTAATGATGGTTATTAATACACGAGCATTAACCGGGATACGAAACGAGCCAAAGGCGAGTTTCGTATGGTCTATGCGAGTGTTTTAATAACCATTACATGAGAGTTGCATACGCTATTTTTTCTACACCCGATAAATAATCAAGACCTATAAATATTATATTTATATTGGTATTGAACACAATAACAGTAATTACTCGTATTTCTATAAAAAATTCTACAAAATTGTAATTAATGGTATTACTTCGGGTATTGGTATTTCCCTAGATTTTTGCTGCAAAATATTTTGTACTGTATTTTCTGCTTTCTCCGATATGTGTGGAAGAGTCTTCTATATCGCTGATATGAGACATTTTAATATTATAATTATCGAAGTTTAGCTATCTACGAAAATTTAATACGTTTTGACAACTAAAACAATTACATAGAAACCTAGGACAAACGTCAAACAGCATGCTTGATTGAAAAATAGTAGGTTTCTATTGATTAAAAATCTGTATCGTAATGAAAAATCTGTATCATAATGGGTATCATTATGAAACGGATTATGGGCATATAAGTGCATTATTATAATACGGGTGTAGAAAAAATACAATATGGCTTTCGATGTAAACAATTCTAAGTGAGTTTTACTTTTATTTAATACAGTTTTAGGCATAAATTTAGTAATAATTTACTGTAAGTAAAATTATTTTGATACTTTTGCATGTCTATGTCCTATAAATGCATATATTTGATTGTAATAGTAAATTGTTCTGGCCCATTTACACTGTTTTAGAAAAAACATTTTCATTTTATTGTCAACTGAAAAAAGGATTATTATTCGTATTCGTAATTGTGTTAACCCCAAATATTGAAATCCTTAACAAAGTTTTAATTCTGATATTCATTTTGATAATTATCCTAGATATGCCAATTTAATTGTATGTATTATAACCAAACTTTTTAATCTTTATAAATCTAAAGTATTTTCATTACATAAAGCAAGAAAATCTTAATTAGACGTTATAGAAATGATAAGTAGTAAATTAAAAATTAGTTAAATCGCTGCAAATGCAAAAGTAATTAGTCACATACAATCAAAATCATGTGCTTTGGGAAGTATTTCGCTTTCAACAATTGTTTTTTTTTTCTTTTTGTTTCAGGATTCATGGATGGAACTCTTGTTTTATTTCGCACGAATAAAGAAAAATTTTGTTCGTTTTGTGTTATTTACAATAGTTGTTTATTCAGAAAATATATATTATGTTTATTGTTGTAACCAATAAAGATTCAACAAATAATATTTAGTTATAATACAATTTAGTATTATTTATTTTATACCTCTAAAATTATTTAACATAAAATTTTATATTTTTATTAGCATTTTTTAACACGCATGAGATGCGTGTTAAAAAAATGCTATTAAAAATGTAAAATTCTTATATTTTGTTGAAATTCAAAAGCCCGCCAATTTTCAAATTAAAATAGCATTATAGCTTTTTATATTACCGACTGAGTATTAGTTGCACAAAACTATCCCACATGTCCTGAAGGCAAACATGTTGCCATATTTATACAAAGAAACGGCAACTCTTAATTATCCTTCCTCCATGGCTTACATCTAGACGCACCTGATCGCACCTAGTGGTCTGTTTAGGTCGTCAACTCAAGTAATTGACTAGTCGCCAATCAGTATTTTTTATTTTCTTCGACAAAAATGATTACTATCTCTGTTTTTAAACTAAGAGGAGCGATTTTAATTTAAGTTGGCAATTCTGTAGCCTTCTGATTGGTCAGATTACAGTCAGTTTCACACATTACTTTTTAGCATGAACATCAGCTAATAATTGATATTGTTGACAGTTCTGACATTTTATAATTTGATATCTCATCCATTACTTAGTTTTTTACTTTATTTCGTAAATAATAGTTCTTCAGTAAGCAATTGTATTGAAAATCTACAATTATGGATCCTTCTACACTGAGTACTATTAATGGTAGCAATTCCTGAAAAGCCTAACAAGAAAGGGGAGACACCTTATTATTTTACATGCTGATTCTGAAGGTTTTGTAGAAAATGCATTATTGGTTTTTGAAGGTAAAAAGATGGGAGAATACCACGAAGAAATGAATTCCGAAGTATTTTAGAAAAAAATAATTTTATTACTGAATTTTTAAAACTAAAAATTGATGAATTTCTAACCAAAATGATTAAAATGTAACTAAATATTCAAGCAAATTTTATTTATTAGAATAGAATAAAACTATTTACAAAATTGTTATAGCATTTAAAACACCATCTACTACTTTAGGGATAATCTTAATTTGGCACAATGAGTATTTTAAAAATACTTAAAATTAATACATAGGTATGTATGAATAGTTCACTTTAAAAAATATATGTTGACATGTAGTGTTATGAAAATGTTGGTTCCAGTTTTCAAAACAAATTCTGACTCATAGGCCTGTAAACTTTTGAATGCCTTTATTCGCCCTCTAGCGCATTAACCATGGGTTAACACTAAATAAGCCATAATATCCACATTACTCATAAAAGAGATACCAGTTACTGTGTGATCCACTTGTCATTCACTGATTAACTTTTACTTTTTATACCTATAACAAATATATCCTTAAAAATGTAAACAGATCTTTATATTTTATACTAACCTGGCTACATCTGGATATTCCATTAACAATATTTATTATTCATTTTAAAAAGATCATAGTTATTCTTAAAAAAATTCGATTTCAAAAGCAAGAAAAAAGTATTTCTGACATCAATCAACAACCATATTTACTTTAATTTGACAGTGACATTTCGTTTTAGACACACATTTCAGATCACAATAATGTGAAATTTGCAACCGTTGTCTGGGACCAATTAAAAAATTACTTCTATGACATTTATTCGTTTCTTAACCGCTCATTGGCCGTTCACCGACTAAGGCCGATAAAGATAATTATTTCATAAATTTTGAACACGACTATATTTCGAAACTCGCTCTTAGTAACAAATCTAGTTACTTTTCCCTGTGTAAATGCCTCTTTTCAATTCGCTCCTCCTAGTTTAAAAACAGAGTATAGTGAACTTGTGATTGCAGCACAGTTGCTTATAGAAGAAGCAAAAGACGATGACATTTTGTTCAAAGAAGAGGAAGGGTGCTTTAGTACGCTAATAATGAGACATTTAATTGATGACGAAACTAAATTCAAAGAATACTTTAGGCTTACCAAAAGTCAGTTTAATGAACTGTTAAATATTGTATCAATTGATATAAAAAAATCCTTTGGAACTTATTTTGCATCAAAAGCAGGCGATTAAATAAACGTGCGCATTTCAATTGCCTGACGACCAATTTTGCCGTAAGACGCGTCGTCTTGTAGCGACTTGTATCGACTTGTCGCTTAAATCAGACCATCATTATGATATCACTATTTAACCTATCGACACGATTAAACGCCGCGTCTAAACATCTCGACTACTCGCCCAAAAGATACCCTACCAGCGACAAGCCGATACAAGTCGCCACAAGACGACGCGTCTTACGGCAAAATTGGTCGTCAGGCAATTGAAATGCGCACGTTTATTTAATCGCCTGCTTTTGATGCAAAATAAGTTCCAAAGTATTCTTTGAATTTAGTTTCGTCATGAATTAAATGTCTCATTATTAGCGTACTAAAGCACCCTTTCTTCCTTCTTTAAACAAACATTTTATGAATCTTTCTACGCTTTTTTGCATTAATTTTAATAGCAAAATGTCATCGTCTTTTGCTTCTTCTATAAGCAACTGTGCTGCAATCACAAGATTACTAGTAGTCATTTTTGTCGAACGAAATAAAAAATACTGATTGGCGACTAGCTGATTACTTGAGGTTACGACGTAAACAGACCACTAGGTGCGATCAGGTGCGTCTAGACATAAGCGATTAAGCGCCGCGTCTAAACGTCTCGACTACTCGCCCAAAAGAGACCGTACCTTTAAATTGTCTGACAACCAGTTTTGCCGTAAGGTGCGTCGTCTTGTGGCGACTTGTATCGACTTGTCGCTTAAATCAGACCATCAATATGATTATCACTATTTAACCTATAGGCACGATTAAACGCCGCGCCTAAACGTCTCGACTGCTCGCCCAAAAGAGACCGTACCTTTAAATTGCCTGACATCCAATTTTGCCGTAAGACGCGTCGTCTTGTGGCGACTTGTATCGACGTGTCGCTTAAATCAGATCATCAATATGATTATCACTATTTAACCTATAGGCACGATTAAACGCCGCGTCTAAACGTCTCGACTACTCGCCCAAAAGAGACCGTACCTTTAATCTCTTTATTATGATTTAAAAAACTTTAAATGCCTTTAATTTTAGAGATTTATCAATTTTCATTTTTCTCTTTTGATGCACTTCAATTTAATTAATATCTTGTTTGATCAGTGGCGTAGCCACGGGGGGTTTTGTGGGGTCAGAATCCCCCCATGGAGGGTCTTCGCGACACTATTTTCGCTATAGTATTGGCGCTGAGCACTATTGAGTGTTCGTTTTTATTCATTTTCTTGATGGAACCCCCCCCCATAGTTTTCAAAAATCTCTCCCATGAAAAATTGCTGGCTACGCCACTGTGTTTGATAGTCTTTTTCTTTGTCTCAGCTTGAACTGTGAATTCAGTTTGTTGTATTTTACATCTAGTTTTATTCCCCGGCCTATATGAAATTCGTGTGTTTAAAGTTTCTTATGTGGTTTAAATGTTAACTTTATTATGGTTATGTATTTCTATCTTTCTAAATTTATTACGGTTTATTTAATTTAAATAGTTGTACAGTGGTAATCGATTGATTCTGCAACAATTTCTCAGCTCGGTTTAAAACATTGGTGTGTGTGTATAAAGGGCAAAATAATAGTAAATAATTAAGGTACTTACTGTAGCTATTAAGTTAGAATATCCACCTATTTTACTGTAAATTAATTCAGGAAGTGAAATATCTGGAATAACAATATCCTTGCTGTCACTTTTAACTACATTAGGGTGATTGTCCTGGTTTATAGATGAACTCAGTCGCTTCACGTGATTTTTCCACTCAGAAAAACTCCTCCTGTTACCCAATTTACCTCGAATTAAAGACATTTTTTGCTGCTTCAAAGTTCACACCTAACTGAGATTTGCCCTGATTATAATTTGAGAAATTTTTGTGTAAATATAATTATATCTAAAACCTTAAATAACCTTATCAATCGTGAATTGCGATAAAGTGAATTCAAATAAAAAGAGTATTTATTATTAATATATATTTTGAACTTGGACTTGTGTTATCTATTTTTTTTTTTTTCATTTAATTAATTAAAATTATCGTTCGAAACAAAAGATTGTAAAATATGTTGGAAAACAATTGGGTTCAATCGGCCGTCAATTTATTTCCGATAAATAATTTACTTTAACTTCACTATTTCACTGTTATAACTAAACCATACCAAAGATATACACATTATTGACTGATAATTATAAATTTAAAATAGGTATGCAGCTATTACAAATGCAATAAAACAATACCACAAGTAATTACAACATTACAGAAAACCGAACAACCTTTGAAACTCGAAATCAACATAAAATACGGAGGATGTTTCGTAACTTGCTGTTGGTGTTATGTATTTTTTAATGCGCGTTATATTGCACCTAATCTACATAGATCTATCAGCAATTTTATCTTAATATAATCTAAATGAACTAAAAGATTAATACTAAGAAGTAATGCATTAGCGTTTCACAGGTACTGTCTTGGTTTATTTTCTTCTTTATGTGTGCTAAAACTTACACTATTTCATTGTGCTCTGTTTTTTAGACACTTTCATTATTAGCTCACACAAGATCTGAGGGTATTGTCCTCTTCTTTCTATTTCATGCTAGTCGAGGTTCTGAAGCGTCTCAATGTGATCTCAATGCTCACATCCGTATGAAGCCTTTTTTTTGTGTGGGAAACCGCTTTACATCTGCTATTGAGTCTATATGACAGGTAGTGTCAGGCGGTACCCCTCCAACTAAAGCCCCTCCTTTCTTCGCCACCAAATGTTGGTATAGCAGGGGCAGAAGTTGGAAATGCTTTTGGTAGGTAGAGAAGAGGTAAACGTCAAATCACTTCGGACGACTTCGAGAATTTCGCGGTAATGTTTACCTGCCAGTGTCGTTTCATAGATATAGGCTCAGTTGCGCCCAGCCCATTTGCGCTCATAACCTTTTTGCGCTCCAGAAAAAGGTGAACACAAATAATTGGCTTATTTGCAGCATGATTTGCAGCCCCTTAGTAATTATGGCATTTCAGATTAGTAGGTACCTACGTCCCATTTACAATATTTAAATACACGCATAGTCGAGTATTATATTAGTCAAGTTTTTGTATATAGGATAAAGCGCGTAAAATAATAAATCAATATAATATTGATATAATTTTTTTAAGTTATATTTTATTATTATATTTAAAAAACAAATTATTGTGTAAAATATTGTCCCTATTTTTTAAGATAAAATTATAGAACTGTCACTTGGCAATAAATCAGAACGTACCATAGTAACGAAATCAACGCAGACTGTAATATCAAACGGGTATCGGAAAAATGAACAACAGGGACCGGTAATAGTATTTACGTTATAAGTTCATTAGCTACATCTTTACATGCGAGCACGGTCGTTAACACAAAGCACATAGAGGTTCCACGTGAATGACCAAGGTCAAAACCGACAACTGACATTTATTATGCTATTTGCTCCAAACTCTAGATGGGTCTACTGGTGAAATTATGATTTCCTACTCCATTTTTAAGCTTTATGGAAGAAAAACAACCAAAAACTCCAAAGATGTAACATGTATTTATTTATGTTTTTGGTCAGACGCATTTTTTCATCTGATTTTAGTGATTTTTTGTTGGCTTTAGTTTCTGTTTATAGTTTCGTCTTAGTTATTTGCAAAATTGTGATGTTTTGCTTTTCTATTTCCTACTGTGTTTTGCAATAATTTTGGTGCTACGTTAAAAACTTCGAGAGAAACTTCATTGATTTACCATGCATCATACAAAACGGGTAATCAATTTATCACTGGACTAGATTCCGAAATCATTTTTCACATAAGAAGAGTATACCATTTGTATTTGGAGGGAAAATATTTATTAGTGAATGAATAGTTAAACGGATTCACCTTCCTGGCTCACGAGCTAGGATGTGCCTATATATCATCTTAGGAGATGCACAATGGGCCTAATGAGACACAAGTGCCGTGGGGGTAACCCACCCTCCACACGTTACAGAGAGAGGATTCACCTTTTAACCCAATACCTATATTACATTTATCCTTCAGGTAAAAAGACATTTATAAAATATAACTTTAGTGTTAATAAAATGTTATATCCTAGTTTCTACTTCACATTTCAATATATTGATATTGTAGAGATTTGAGATTGTATACCTATTTACTCCAAGTAAGTATTCGTTAAATATGTATTATTATTTAAGTTATTAATAAACATATTTTAAGAATGTTCTATTTATTATTTATTGATATATCTTATATTTTATTTAATAATAATATGCAGAACCAACTCTCCAAATTAGACCCATTATAACAAATTAATTCCTTAAATTTGGCATGTCGACCTAAATTATTTTGTAAAATAAAAGTTTCGAACTTACTAGTTCCATACTTTATTTTATAAAATAATTTATGTGGAAATCATTTAAAATTTAGAACTATTACCTACTACTAAAAATTATAATTTGAATTTACCGCCATCTGTCAATTGTCATTTTAGTTCCTGCTCCAAACTCAAGGTGGCGCTAATTTGGTTTAAAAGTGTACCATTGGCGTGGGGTCTCTAGAAGATACGTGCTTTGTAGTCGTTAATGTGTGAGCGCTAGCGAGCACGTTATCTCTCTCTCACTCTCTCTCAGATTTTTCTCTAATAGCAGCTTTTCAAAGAGACATATGATTTAGGTTCATTCGGTGGTTTCCAAGGTTTCAGGATGATAATGACTTTCGCAATCATCCATACACTTGGTACATACTTCAGTCTAAAAGACACATTTAAGTTTTATAATACCTTTTCTTAGAAGTTTTTCAGTAGTTATCCTGTAACGAGATCGTATAAGGAGCCTTTTATGGATTGATGTTTGATTTCATTTCTCTAGTAACTGCTTTTAGGGTAACAAGTTTTTTCTCATCTTCCTCTTTGATGTTTCCTCTAGATCATTTTTGATATCTGATTCATTGGGTTGGAAGATTATCTCTAGATGTTCTGCAAAAAGTCTATCCTCTTTCTCCTGTTCGTATAGGGGGAATTTGGGTGATGGATCTCTCCAATTTCTTTGTTGCTTTTTTTCAAGCGGGAATTTTATTATAAACGTTAGTGGTTTCCTTGAAATAATTTGATTTTTTATGTATATTGCTCTGTATTTTTGATTCGGTTTTGAATTTGATCTTTCATACTCAAAAACTCTATACTTATCATTAAAAATAACATACCTCTGCTTTCTTATGCCGTTCTCAAGCTTGACGATTTTTGAAGTAAGTGGGTACCTATACTTAAAAGTTCGTAAAATATATTAAAATCAAATTTTATTAAAATTTCAGGTTGCTGCCCCGGGAAAAAAGTAGAAAGGTTGATATTAACAATGGAAAAGTTATAGGTGGTTTATAATTGATAAAAATAATACACGCCACTGGGGAAATTTGGTTTATCTTGTTTTTAAAATTAATTATCTTTTACATCTCTTGACTTTTGATCGAATCAACGTTTACGTGTAACGTGTATATGAACTTTTTTCCTTAAAATTATGAACAATTATAAAAGCAATATCAGAACTATAATAGTTTATCCACAAAAAAATTTAAGACTGGTTGTGATGATAATATTATGAGCGGACCCAGTGTCGTAGTGCGATAGAGATAGATATATGTTTAGGTATAATCATAGGAGCAACTAAGATGGGATATACAAAGCGATACGGATGGAGACACCGTTAGCAGACTGTAGATCATCCGCGGTAGCTGTTTTAATTGATTTGTTCTATATTAATTAATATTAGTTAATTATTATAAAACATAAAACTATGGTTGACGTTTTGTTATGATTTAAACACATTTTATAAACTTTTATAAAAAAGAACCTTTTTTTAATTTAAAAGCTTGTTTAGCTAATTTCGTAAATCTTTTGCATTTTTTTCTAAAATAAAACCGAGGAATTTTTTTTAGTTTTTTTACGCCGTAAGCCCCAATGGTTTTTTAAATATTTAAAATAATACATTTAACTATAATGTAAAGTGACTTTTTGGATTTTGCGGTCATATTGTAGTACACGTTACGCTCTATGCTATGGTACCAATATCTCTTTTTTTTTTTTTTTTTTTTTTTTTTTTTTTTTTTTTTTTTTTTTTTTGAAAACAGTCTAATTTTGGATTACCTTCGATTTTATAATCTCCAAAATATTAGTTTTCAATTCACTAACAATTCAGCTTGTCACACTTAATCCCTACAGGATTCATTTCTAGAGCGGTTTTGTTACAAATAGCACCATACTAATATGTTAACCTTTTCTTCTACGTTAACTCGGTCATTATGTATTATATGGCATCGAAAGGTAACCGTCTTGCTGATTCACTGGCCAATAAAGCACCCAACCGACATACTTTGATTACTATACGGTGCAAGAGAGACGTCCGACACGCCCAACATTGGGCGCGGCCATTTTGATGCCTTTAACACAGTTTATAGCTAAAGAATCAGTTCGCTCACTCTGTGTCAGCACTTTTGATCTCAATGTTCCAGTTTATACACTGCGCAACTCGGATAATACAATATATGACAACCGCCTATAATAAAACAGCAGTCTTCTGCGCATCCTGAATGTGTATTCCTGGAGTGGATGTTATTTTAAAACTTTCAACTGGTCCGAGTGAGCTAACTGATTCTTTAGCAATAAACTGTGACTCCAAAAATAATATTGACTGACACAGCAGCAAGTAAAATATTAAAAATATTGCGCCAAGATGTAGGCAACACGTAATAAGGCATCAAAATGGCGGAGTTTTCTATCTCCTTTTAAAAGGCACTCAGAAAGCTGCCACATACTTTGATTTTCTCTTACTATACGGAGAATGGTCGCACTACGCAGCTTTCTGAGTGCCTTTTAAAAGGAGATAGAAAACTCTGCCATTTTGATACCTTATTACGTGTTGCCTAAATCTTGGCGCAATATTTGTAATATTTTGCTTGCTGCTGTCAGTGTCAGTGAACAAGTTTTGAGGATTTATAATAATATATCATTTTGTGTTTTAGACGTGATTTACACGATTATTTTTAATTAATTGGTGATTGTCTGTTAATTTTTAGTTCTTTTTTGTTCTCTTTTCATTGTCTAAATATCAGGATGTATAGACTACCAGTTTAACTTTTAGGAAATATATGTGTTGCCTAACCTAGTAGTAAAGGCACAGTTTATTGCTAAAGAGTCAGTTAGCTCACTCGGGGATACAAATTCAGGATGCACATAAGACTGCTGTTTGAATATAGACGGTTGTCATACATTGTATTATCCGAGTTGCGCAGTGTATAAATTGAGATCAAAAGTGCCGACGCAGAGTGAGCGAACTGATTCTTTAGCTATAAACTGTGGCAAAGGCATCAAAATGGCCGCGCCCTATGATGGGCGTGTCGGACCTCTCTCTTTCACCGTATAGTAATCAAAGTATGTGATGTGAGCCAACCAAATACTTTTTGGACCTGGCCCTATTGATCTGACAAAATCGGTAGTGATCTTAGATTATGCAAACCTTAGATGGAACATAAGACCCTGCGCATAATCCCACTTCGAAATTATTCACATCCACCAATCATAGTTGAGGACATCACATGTCAATTAATTTGGTATTTTAGTGACTTAAATTTTGGAAATTAACGTTAAAAATGCCCAATGTGTTGTAAAAAGCTTTATTTATAATAAAAGTGCAAAATTTGACGGCGATAAAAAAAAGTTACATTTATTTCGGTGAGTTATTTAATTTTTAAAGATTCTGTCGACGACCATATTTGTTTATTTAAAAATAAACAGAACCGGACTTGGTCATTGGTACATGTTATAAGTAGCAAATAAAGGTTATTTTTATAAACTGTTTACTATGTCTTGTTTTATAGGGAATCTTTTTTCAGGAAGAGGAAAGAGTAACATACAATCAAATACAAAAATATCAATTTCATTACCAATTTATTCGTTTCAAACTTCACAACTGATTTTAATAGTTTTTTCAAAACTATTTATTTAGTATTTCTCTATAATAATATGGGATCAATCCATTTAATTTACATTTTGTTTAAAGTTTATTATTTATTATTTATAAGTTAATTTTTTTTAATGTAAGTATTCTCTCTTTATACAAGGTGACCCAACGAAAACTTGATAGTGATTTTGGGTATTAATATCATGAATGTTAAAAAACGCTCGGACAGATCGATTTTAGTTTGAAGGAGGACATCTTTTTATCATATTTACTGTCATACGTCGTTCCCCTACACTCCGTTACTCTAACCAATGCAAGTTAAATAGGGAAAATGCCAAGTATGACATGTCATTGAAAATATAATTTTAAGGAGAATTTGGCAATATAACTATTCAATGGATTACTTTTGATTTTAACGCTCGATAACAGCATACAAAACTGTTACCTATTGTCAAGTTTGTCACTTCATTTAAAAGCTAATTATATTCTAAATTTAATGCGTAACATATTTTATTTATTTTGGTTGATTACACGATAAAGTTTATATTTCTTAATGTTGAATTCTACAATTATATAAGTTCTTGTGTCATTCAATTATTTTGTTATGATGTTTATACGGCCCGTCCGGACCATATAAACAGACAGTGCCGATAATATTCGCTTCCTGCTCGAAGTAATGTAGTTTTCACATGGCTGACTTGTGCAAAGCGTATTGGAAAAAGTTCGATAGTCGATACTGTTTTTGTTAGTGAATCGAAATCTATTTTGTAAACTGGATAATCACGTTAAAGACTATTACGCCTTAAGCTGCCACTAAGGTAATTTAATAAAGTTAGTAGCATCTATCAACATCACAGTTCATGATTCAAGATTGCTTACACAATAAAAAAATATTTGACAAAAGCAAGAGCATGAGATTGAATTATAAAAAAATTAATATTATTTAAAGGTTAATAAAGTAAAGAGAAAGATAAAGTAAAGAAATATTGCAAATTTCTATAACGTCAGTCACTAATAGTGACAACCTTATTTTAAAAATTTTAAATACCAGTTCATCTTTTTTGTTGTCTATGTCATAATATTAAAGAGGCATTAGAAATTATTATTTTAGAAGGTTTAGATTTAGATTAAATATTTAATAATAAAAAACTTCGAACTGATACGAATATAGGCAAGCTCACCCGAAAACTATAAAGTTGCCACTATCTGCTGCCCTTAAATATCTACAATTAAGGATAGGCACAATCTTTAATAAAGTCAGTTCTAGAACATAAACGATCTGCATATGCTCACATGTCAAAATAAGAGCGGCGCTATTAGTAACTGACCTTAAGTGAACTTGCAATATCTTTCTATTGATTTTTTGTTTGATTATACAGAATTAGTTCTTAGAGTGGTAGCGGATGATATCTCCGTTATTATATAAGACAGCAAAAAGTTATTTGCCACATACAGTGTCGGCTATTGAACACTTTCCAATATGCTTTGCTAATGTCGAAGTAAAAACTACAGAGAACAGAAAACGAATAATATCAAGGTTCAAGGTTGCGTTGCATTTTAGTGATAAAGTAAAGTAATAAAGGTATTATGTAGAGGTACAAGTAGAGAATACTCAAAAGAAAAGTTATATATTTTAAAACGTATATACACGCGTATATATAGAGTGGACTGAAATGGACATACATAGACTGAAAAACTTTTTTATTTTCACCATTTCGAAAAAATGTTATTCTTCATAAAAGTTTTTGCTTGTTTCAAAACTTATAATAATCCAAACACAAGTTGACTATCGCACTTTGATTTAGTGAAATTATGACAAAAATGTAAAAAACATTGTATTTTAAAAACAATGAATTTTAAAGTACTTAGGTTGAACAGAAAGTTCTGAAAATCAAATTAATTTCTAAGTTAGAAAAACTTCAAAATAAAAACTTTTGAAAACTAAATTTTTTTCAAAAAGATGAAAAAGAAAAGAGTTTTTACTCATCTGGATGAAAGTACTTCGGAACAATTCAATCGAGTACTGCTCAGCTTTGCTGACACTGTAGGCTACTTACTTTGAAAATATGTTGATCTAGACAGTGATTTCTTACATTTACATGGTAAAGCAAAAATATTTTTTTTCTCCGATTGACATATCCTCTACGATTGCTTGACGCATGCTTTTATTTGTTTAATAGAAGATTTGTGTTCGGCGAGTATCGGCTAACACCAGTCGATATAAGAGAAGCGCCTCTTGGCGACGTTGTCAACTAAATTAAATCTGTAGGCTAGCTCACGAGCTAGGAGGTGCCTATCCCAGACAGCACACGACATCTTAAAGACGTCTGTTTTATGTCGTAGTTATGACTGAACGCCTAAAGACCTAAAAAAGACGTTGTAAAGACGTCTTCATAAAGACGTGTTTTAGGACACATAAATAGACGTCTTAAAGACGTCTTTTGAATGCCTATCTATTTAAAAAATATAAAAAATAATGGTAACATTAAAAGAAGTACTGACTTACTTGTCGTTTCTAATTTCACAAAATATAAATTTATTTTTAATTTTTTTTATTAATTTACTTATTTTTTTATTTATTCACGAGCATTTGTTCATTACAGTAAGTAAATATTTGATAACATAATAATAATAATAAAAAATATAACTCTAAATAAAATTAACAATTAAAACATAAGACAAATTGAATTACGCGCTCTTTCACCTTGACCGGAACATGGTCCAACGATCGAAGCGAATGTTTTTATTATGCTTTGTCTTTTTTCAACAGTAGAATTTAAACAAGGACGTGTATTTGAATGTGAGTATTATTGGGGTTCCGTGGTTCGTGGCGTTCTGCGTTGTCCTTTCGTTGTCATTGAAGATGAAAGCGGAGGGAGAGGTTAGTTTTTGTTGGTTATTCGTTGATTTTTTTTATTTGTGTCTTGTGCCGTGAATTACTGTGATTTTATAAGCATAAAAGTTTACTACATATTCTGAAAAACCAAATAGAAGAACCCTTATTAGTGTTTTAAGTACGTCTAGGCGTCCAGAGCTGACTTAGAAGCTTCATCGGATGTAAATATATCTGAATTAGAGTTGAAAGTACAAGAAGATTGCCATTCTTTGACCACCCTTAACCCACACTATTTACTGAAAATCCTATTAAAGCGAATTTGACAGAGTGAGCTATAATTGCATAATATTTTATACAGCGTAGTTAAAATTATTGCAACCCAGGCTGGCTCAGAAGAGCATCTGACCACTAACGGAGGAAGAATCAAAAAAATAATTTGTAATATTACTTTTTTTAACGAAATGTTTCAGTGTTTTGTTAATAATAATGTTTATAGAAAATATGTGTTTTATTTTGTATAGAAGGAATTTACAGAAGCTTTTAAAACTAAATCCGAGAGTACGTCTTACCAATGTCGAAAAACAGACATATTTAAGATGTCTTAAGAACGTTACCTTTTGTAACATCAGACGTCTTAAAGATGTCTTTAAGACGTCTGGCCAGCGTCATAAGACGTCTTTTAGACGTCTGTCATGTCTCTGACAGACGTCTTATGGACGTCTTAAAGATGTCTTTGTGCTATCTGGGATCATCTTAGGAGGATGCAAAATGGGCCCAGTGAGACCTAAGTGCCGTGGAGGTAACTCACCCTCCACACGTTACAGATACAGATGTATCATGGATTCATGCTATTTAATACCTAGATCCAATTGATATATTTGTAAATTAATTGTAATCATGAATTATTTTACTCACAATTATGAGAGAGGAAAGTTGAGTTTTTTTAGGTGCTTCTATTTGAGCTCTAGCAGTTTTTGTGCCACTATAGTCTATTTTTATGTATGAGAGAGTATTAAAATAATAAAGCGTTCGTAATCCATAGGCGTACTACTTATTTTAGTAGACAGTTAAAATATTTTTTGAAGTTATTCCTCGAGTATATACTTATATTTTCACCTAATTAACCTGCTTATAACTTCTAAACAGCTGAAGGTAAAAAACTGCAATTTTTTCTAAAATGTTTTATTTTTCCACAAGGTATGTTAAGAACATTGTGTCAAACGGGTTATGTAGGTATAAGGGTTTAAACTTTGACTTTTAAACAACGTTACGTTCATAAATAATAATTTTAATATAAAAACTACTTCTTACCTACAAATCCAAATCAGAATCGAAATCAGAAGATTAACTGTCGCAACCAATATTTACAATGAGTGGCTCGATCATTTCATCAGTAATATTATCCAACTTCCACATTTTCTCTTCTTCTTTAATCGTATGATTTACTGCCTTCTCCCTTTATCTGTGCCCATATCAGTTCAATCGGGTTTACTTCGCAATGATATGGTGGTGATCTAACCACCGTCATCCCACGATTTTTTGCAATTTCATCAATTTCATATTTTTTGAATTTCTCTTTATGAAGGGAACACAAATGATACAGTTCTTTTCTCACAGAACCGGGATGGAACTTAATATTCTTTGAATTTAGCCAATTCTGTAAATCTTTTTTTAACCACTTGGTTGTGGGCATTTTTTCTATAAGTCTCGAGTGATAACTTGCATTATCTATTACTATTATACAGTTCTGAGGAAGAAGATCTATAATTTGTTTGAACCACTCTTTAAAGACATCAGCATTCATATCCTCATGGTAGTCACCGGTACGAGTAGATTCAAAAGTCAATAAACCACCTTTAAAAAAACCGTTTGAACTACCGATGTGTACTATTATTAGTCTGCGCCCCTTTCCTGATGGTGGATTTAAACCAGTAGATAAATTATTTAAAAAAGCCTGTCTTCGACTTGTAACAGTTTCATCTTGCTAAAATTTATTTGGTTTATGTCCCTCGTTGATCCATGTTTCATCTAAATAAAATATATTTCTTCTTTGGTTTCTCATTTCTTTTATAGTCCTTAGGTAATTTCTTCTCCATACTACAATATCGCTTCTTTCTATTAAAATAGACTTTCTGGAATGCTTTTTCCATAGAAAACCTATTTTTTTTAAAAGTTTCCATAGTGTGCTTCGACTCATTTCAGGGTAATCCTTATCATCTCGAACCGTGGCAAGAACTTTGTCTACTGTCGGAAATTCTTTTCTAAAGAAGAACGCATGCACTTTCCTTCGAAGTCTTTCTTTCAAAAGATTTTCTAATTGAAATTTTGGTTTTCCTGGAGCTTTACGTGCTGTTTGAAACTCGCCACATTTCTCTTCTTTAACAACTCTGTAAATCGTAGATTTCCCAACACCAAGCGTACTACTAACTAATTCCACTGTGTCATCAACACTTTTACATAAATGTTTGTCTGTAAATGATTTAAAACAATTAAATATTAATGTTTTTTCATTAACTGGTAAAGGACCGATTTTTTGTCGTTTACGCGGCCCTTCCAAATTTTCCATGATCACACTAGAATTCACACTGCACCTTGCAAGTTGCAACTAAACGACATTTAGTAAACTGTCAAGAATACACAACTTGGACCTCTTTACTAAATGGAAAACCTATAATCGCATTTTCGGTGAAATTTGTTGGGAAGGTATTTATCTACTTATAATTCGATTACTGTAAGAAATTCTTGGAATTAAAATAAAACAAATTTGGCAAATAGGTACTTATTAAAAATAATCTTAAGATACGGCTATGTAATCTTTAATACACAGGGCTTTTGGCCTGTCCAAACCTTTTCCTATTGTTCTGTACAGCTTATGTTTATAAAGGACCAATAAAAGACCCAATACTTGTAATAGCTCAGGTACATTTATTACAATTTTAGGAAATATGTAGATTATTCTGTAAAAATATTTAAAATGACCGTACTAAGTTTTGCATTAGAAATGCTGTTTTATTACTCTCTCATACATAAAAATAGACTATAGTAGAGACTTCTTCGCTGGTCTTTTTTATGTAAGTGCACTATCTAATATAGAAACTTGAAAAAATAAGAAAGTTTTCCTGCAATTGGATGAATTAGCATTTGCTTCACGCTTCAGTTATGTTTTATATGTAAGCAGTTTTCCAACTGTCTGAAAAAAAAACGAAAAAAACATTAATATAATATATGAACTATATTGCTGACATAACAAATATCTTTATTGATCTTATTATTATGACAGATTTCCTTTTTTAATAAAAATGTTGTTAACAAAAAAGTAGCTTATGTGGTGCCTTCTATAAAATAGATGTTAATACGAAAATATAGTTTTTTCATATTTAAAAACCACAAATTTAAAATTTTTTATTTCAAATCTCAAAAAACTTTTAAAGCTGAAATATAACAAATTCTCCTGTATATTCTTGTATTGTACGATTAACAAAAATTACACGTTTTTTAACTGCATGTCATCTGTTCATTAGTAAAAAGATAATGCATTCGAAAATTTGTTTCAAATTAGTAAGAGAAATAATATACCTATACTCTACCCATTTATCAAAATAATGTACATATAAATAGGTACCTACTTAATTAAAATGATTCCGTGACCTTCAACTACTATCAAAAACTAAACTAAATACATACATAAACAAATAATATAACAATTATAAAAATAGCTATACTTAGAGATTGCATGGTACACGCAAAATACAGTGTGGTTCACTAGAGAGTTGACTCTAGTATTTTATATTATTTATTGAAGCTTTTGGCTAATTTATGCAACAAGCATAAAGTGGTACTTTTTCTCACGAATGGAAAAGTTGACCGCACGAGCCGTCAGGCGAGTGCGGCAATTCCATGAGTAAAAAAGACACTTTATGCATTTATTTTTTCTACAGTACAAATAATAAAATCAAAATAGTAACTTTGAATATTTTAATTAAAATCCTTTATAAATGCTATTAGTTTAGAATATTTATTTATATCTACGTTATCAACAGTGGTGGTTGGCCCGTAAGGGCACTTAAGCACGTGCCCTAGTATAATATAAAAAAAAATAACTTACATACTTTATATTTTCCTCAATGCCTATAATGCCTATTACTATTTTATCTAATATTCAGCGCAAACCCGCGTTGGCACAACACTGGATGACCGGGCGTTGAGCGACGTTCCGAGAATTCCTAAATTAGATGGGCACAGGGCACAGTAAATGTGTGTCTCTGTTGTTTCCTCTCTCATTATGATGCGAAAAACAAGGACAACGACAATATCGCTTAGCAAGAGATGAACACATGCGATGGGTTATACGTCACAAGCAGGGCGCTGTCCTCATCATGAGGTGCTTTACGCATGGCACAGATTACCTAGACCAGATCACAATGACCAGATACGAATACGAATGTACGCAGCGGCATCTTTACCGGCGCCTCACAAAGGCGATGTAGGTTTCGGATTAAGGTGCGCGTTTGTTGGACCATGATAATAATTTATTTATTGTTATTACGAAACCATTGGAATAGTTAAGAAATAAAACTACAAAGAAAAATATGATGAAAAAAAATTCAATATTTATAAATGGGACAAAATTTTAATTTTTCTTTTGGTTTTGTCTGACTTTTTCGAGGATTTCAAATCTCTGTTTGCATATTTAAGAGTATAAAAAATTCTGAGTCTTATAAATAATTTAATGGTGTACATTTTCGCAAATTGTTGACAAGGATGACTAAATTCTATTTTGCTCATCTCAAAAAGGTATGGGTTGGAAATTCCAGGTTTAGTTGACAAACTATTAAATAGAGATATAAATATTTTTTCTAATTTGAAAATATAAAAAAGAAATTTTTCGCTGGGAGATTTTAAATTGCCAAACACCTTTTCTTCAGAGTCGTATGCTTTAAAATGCGTTAACAAGTTAGAATTGTTAAGTAAATTGCATTCTTCTAAGAAATTTACGCAAATTTCGCAAGAGTGGATATGTAATGATTTTTTGATTAAATAGCCACATACATAGTTAAATGCATTTTGAGTGGTCACATTTAGCTCCCTGTAGTGACATTCAGAAATCGTTATTGCCCTAACTGATTGTTTTGAAATATATTTAATTTTCATTAAACGGAGAACTTGTTTTCCTAAGGGAAAAACGAATCCCGGGATTCCTGTCCAGTGTGTGCCCCACTGCCGCTAGTTCCCACGAACCGCCACTGGTTAACAATAATAATTAAGGTTGCTTTTAGTTTAGAATAGCTGGACCATAATGTAGAAGAAACTAATATACTATAAACAAATCTGTTGACGTCAAATCAGTTACAGTTCATGTACTGACATAAGTCAAAGGTGACTTGATTTGTTTCGTTTGTTGTCTGGAACAATTGCACTAATCAGGAGTAATATCCCAAGGACAGCGATAATTCGAAATAATTTTTTTTCACTTAACTATCGAAAGCACGTTGTTTACCTTAAGAAACGTGCTTGAGGTATTTGAAAAAAATTATGAGTATTTATCACTGGCCGAGGAGTATTCGGTCAGAAAATTTTTGGCATATTTTAACTGATTTATTTAATAAAAAGAAACTTACTAGCTACATTTCATAAAGTCTTGACTATACATTCCATAAAAAGTTGACTGTACATTTTTTAAAGTCGGGCAACGTTTACTTTCCCCCAGATTCGAATTCTGAAGTTTATCAATCCTTCTGCGACACCTGTGAAAATTTAAAAAATACTTATGAAAATAGTTTATTATATATGGTGGCTTTAATCTTCCGGACATTCAGTGATATTTGGATGATAATGTGCTTGTCCCCAATCGAACTCCAACGCAGTCGGCTGCAGTTTTGGTTGAAACGATGTTTTTTCTAGAGTTTCAGCAATTGAATCCCATTCGTAACAGCCGCGGAAGATTCCTGGACTTAATTTTCGCAGACGATTTTAATGACATTTTCGTAACGGAATCTCAAATGCCTTTATTACCTTTAGATTCCTACCATCACCCTGGTTTAGAAACAATTTTAAGTTTCAGTTGAGGAGTAACCATGAGCTATTAGTATACCAGTATTCTCAGGCAGATTTTATTAAACTTCCTTTTTATACAGTGCTGTCGATCTCGATATAATGGTGGATATATTTTATAAATGCCTGTTTAAGGCCATTGACTTGTATGTTTCTAAAAGAAAAATAAAAAACCAAAAATATCCAAAATGGTATGACGGCGCTCTGAGAAGATTAATATCTGGAAAAAACAGAGCATATAATAAATTTAAAAGGACTGGCTATGTTTTAGACTACAAAATATACTCCGACATTCGACGAGAGGTAAAATATCGCATTGACCTATGTTTCCTTACTTTTGTTAGCAATACTGAACATGTTATTCTGGAAAATGTGAAATATTTTTGGACATTTATTAATAGTCTAAAACGTACAGAACATATGCCTTCTATCATGAAATACAACAATGATATTTGAATGACACCTTTATCTATTTGAGTCTTATTACAGTAACTACAGCACTCTTGACTTAAACTACCTGAAAGCCGTTAAATTTAGTTCCCACCTGTCATTTCATAAGATGAAAGAAAGAAGAAAATGTTGGACCTCGATCCTTCCAAAGGTTCTGGTCAAGATGGAATACCACCTATCCTTCTCAAGAACTGCCCTGCTTTATCTGCACCTCAGTGCACAATTTTCTAGAGATCATTCGACAGAGGATATGTCCCGTTCAAATGGAAATATTCTAAGACATGGCAGCCCACACGATCACTTTTGGGCTATGAAGTGGTTGTTCATGTTTCTGTCTTGGATTTTCGTTGGCCCAGTAGCGGCAGTTCTGTTTATTTACGTGACCATTTAAATGAAAGTTGGCTTCGTCGCTAAACAAAATGTTTTCAAACGTTGAGAAGCGTTAAAGCATTTCATTTGCAAAATTCAGCCGGAGAGGATAGTCGGTAACGTTCAGTTTTTGAACCAACTGAATTTTGTAGGCTGTAAGATGTAAATCTTTCTTCAGAATCTTGTGCAACGATGATTTTTGAATGTCAAGTTCTTGACTCCGTTTGCGAACTGATTAAGATGGATTTCCACGTACTGAAACCCTCACTTCTTCAATCGCTTGTTGGGTTCGAACAGAGCGCGGGCGGCCTGAATTGTGAATTTATACAGTCGAACCGGTATCCTCAAACATTCAAATCCATTTTCTTATGGTATCGTCCTTTGGTGCATTCCGTACATTAAAATGTGCACGATATAAACGTTGCGCTGTGACTATCGAATCACCATTACGATAATACGCTCGTATGCAAAAAGCGCGATGGTATCCAGGGTATGTCTCCATAGTTACTAAATCTCCAAAGAGTAGTGCAAACACCTATAGGTTTGTTTTGGTTCACGTTCTAGAATTGTTCCAGAACCATGCGCAGAACTATTGCGCAATGGTCCTTAATTCTGAACAGTTCTGTAACCATTCCACTTGTATTCAAAACCAAAACACTGCCAGAACAGTTAAATGTCAAAAAGTAAATTATAAATAAAAAAAAAAGAAATAATACAGGGCCAGTGTCTAGGTAAGAAAGAGGCCACATATTATTGTAAAACGTAGATAAATTAAATAATTTTTTCGTAAAAAATCTTATGACTAATCAACTAATCAACTGCTCCATTCTCATTAGTCATTCGAAAATTCCTTGTAAAAATTCCAACACAAAACATGGCCAGGATCTCAAAAACAAAACTACTTGCAAAAAAGCGCAAGCGCAAACATATCAATTCTGAAACAGTTCTCGCTTTAGGCCAGAACCGACGTTACTGTTCGAGAATGGTTATGGAACCATTCTCAAGAAAAACCAAAACACAAAACTTACATGTTCGGAACAGTTCTGGCGAAACCAAAACAGAAAATATCTACTGCGCATGCTCCAAAGGTTCTGGAAGAGTTCTAGAACAGTTACGAAAGTGAACCAAAACAAAGCTTATGCCTACCACGCCCCCCTCCCATACTTCGTTACTAGAACTGCGCCGATACAAATACCTCCTACCCTTTGTGGACACCTTGTACTACTAATAAAAGAATTTTAAATTATATTTTAAAGTGATAACTTTTTGCTTCCTTGGTAAAATAATGTTTTTTATTATCCTAAAGGTATTTTACCCCTGTTGGGAGAGGCGATAGTAATTGGTACTTTTACTATTACGTATATTAACCAATATATTTTAAAACACATTTTAAAGTTATAATTTATTTGTTTCTCTAATAGAATATTTATTTTATTATTATAGGGTAGTTTACCCTTATGTAAAAATTTTTATTCTCATATTTTTCCTTTGAATTAATACTAGAATTATAAATATTTTTGACGACATATTATTGTGATCGAGGGAAAAATATTGTACATCACTTGTGAAAAAGTAATTTTCCTGATTTTTAATGCAATATACGATTATTTGACTAGTCATTTCTAAGTCAACGTGGATAAGTGAAAATAATAGTTTTAAGATATTAACGAACTTTAGAATGAAATGATTTTTATATTAGTATTAAAAAGGCGAAGGGCCCAAATATTATTTTTACGTGTATGAAAGATTTTTACATTGGCAGGCTTGAGAGGCAAAGGGGCCAAATATTTTTACATGGGCAAGCTTAATGGCTAAAAGATTTAAATATTTTACACAAGCAGACTTAAAAGATAAAGAAGCCTAATATTTTTACACAAACCCTAATCAAAAGGAGATATTTAATGGTTATTAAAAACCAGTCTGTTCTACTAAAAAGTTGACTATTAAATAATTGTCAAAACTTTGACTTTATCATTCTTTTAGTGTACCTATTTTTTTAGGCTATTATGTTAGCCTTGATTATATTATTATTCTACTCTTCACACAGTAGTCTGTGAAGAGTATTATAGGTTTACTTTGTCCGTCTGTCCGGTGTCACGTTTTTGTCTGCACGATAAATCAAAAATGAAAATTGATATCAACTTGAAAATTTTAAGCAAAAATCAAGCTCTATAAGGGGACAAGGCCTATTGATTTTTAAAAAATCTGGTTAAAAATAGGGGGTTAAGATGGATTGAAAAAATCCTATTATAAAAACGAAAAGCGACATCATCATGAAATTTTTAGTAAGAATCAAGCTCTATAAGGGGATGAAGCCTATTGATTCTGAAAATATTCTTGTTGAAAATGAGGGTTAAGGGGGTCTGTTAAACTGCGAAAAATATAATTTAGAATGCCACGCATTATATATCTTCATTCTAATTTGTATCAGTGTAATATTATGTATTGTGATGGGACTGATCTTATAAAATAAACATTTTAGTTTACTTGTTTTCTTTGCCACCAAAAGGTATTTAAAAATATATTATTTTATTTGACATGTGTGACAAATTGTGAAAAATTTTTTACACAAAAATCAATATCAAGCGTTCTACATATAACCTGATATATATTTAAAAATATTCTCATAATATGAAGAAAAGCCAGTTGACTAACTAACAATGTTTATAAATGGTTTTCAATGAAAACAAAGCATATATTACAATAGCTAAAATATTCATTTATTCATTCATTAATAGGTGTAGTGCTTTAAAATAGTATGATATTGATAATAATAACTAACTCAAATAATAAAAAAAACAGCGATATGGGCTGGGATTAAATATACATTAAAATGAGTTATTTTTGTTTGGAATCGATAGATAATAGCATTTTTATTTACCCGAGGTGTATTTTTTTAACCACTTTTGGGTCAAAACTTGGTCGAGACACTCAAAAAGTGTTCGTCTCCTGCGGGGCACATTCGTGATATACTGGCCTGGTAACACCTGTGTGCTAAGGCACAGGCCGCAACTGCTTCTCATCGACTTTCGGTATTTCATTCAGAATCAAACCGTTTCTCATTTTTTTTATGTTACGAGTTTGCCCGTGTGGGCCTCACTCTCGATAAGGCGGAAACTGCCAAATTATCATATCTTGAATTTTTAAAGAATTCAGTAATTATAACTTTGCCTCACAAACAAACAAACAAACAAACAAACAAACAAACAAACAAACAAACAAACAAACAAACAAACAAACAAACAAACAAACAAACAAACAAACAAACAAACAAACAAACAAACAAACAAACAAACAAACAAACAAACAAACAAACAAACAAACAAACAAACAAACAAACAAACAAACAAACAAACAAACAAACAAACAAACAAACAAACAAACAAACAAACAAACAAACAAACAAACAAACAAACAAACAAACAAACAAACAAACAAACAAACAAACAAACAAACAAACAAACAAACAAACAAACAAACAAACAAACAAACAAACAAACAAACAAACAAACAAACAAACAAACAAACAAACAAACAAACAAACAAACAAACAAACAAACAAACAAACAAACAAACAAACAAACAAACAAACAAACAAACAAACAAACAAACAAACAAACAAACAAACAAACAAACAAACAAACAAACAAACAAACAAAAACAAACAAACAAACAAACAAACAAACAAACAAACAAACAAACAAACAAACAAACAAACAAACAAACAAACAAACAAACAAACAAACAAACAAACAAACAAACAAACAAACAAACAAACAAACAAACAAACAAACAAACAAACAAACAAACAAACAAACAAACAAACAAACAAACAAACAAAAACAAACAAACAAACAAACAAACAAACAAACAAACAAACAAACAAACAAACAAACAAACAAACAAACAAACAAACAAACAAACAAACAAACAAACAAACAAACAAACAAACAAACAAACAAACAAACAAACAAACAAACAAACAAACAAACAAACAAACAAACAAACAAACAAACAAACAAACAAACAAACAAACAAACAAACAAACAAACAAACAAACAAACAAACAAACAAACAAACAAACAAACAAACAAACAAACAAACAAACAAACAAACAAACAAACAAACAAACAAACAAACAAACAAACAAACAAACAAACAAACAAACAAACAAACAAACAAACAAACAAACAAACAAACAAACAAACAAACAAACAAACAAACAAACAAACAAACAAACAAACAAACAAACAAACAAACAAACAAACAAACAAACAAACAAACAAACAAACAAACAAACAAACAAACAAACAAACAAACAAACAAACAAACAAACAAACAAACAAACAAACAAACAAACAAACAAACAAACAAACAAACAAACAAACAAACAAACAAACAAACAAACAAACAAACAAACAAACAAACAAACAAACAAACAAACAAACAAACAAACAAACAAACAAACAAACAAACAAACAAACAAACAAACAAACAAACAAACAAACAAACAAACAAACAAACAAACAAACAAACAAACAAACAAACAAACAAACAAACAAACAAACAAACAAACAAACAAACAAACAAACAAACAAACAAACAAACAAACAAACAAACAAACAAACAAACAAACAAACAAACAAACAAACAAACAAACAAACAAACAAACAAACAAACAAACAAACAAACAAACAAACAAACAAACAAACAAACAAACAAACAAACAAACAAACAAACAAACAAACAAACAAACAAACAAACAAACAAACAAACAAACAAACAAACAAACAAACAAACAAACAAACAAACAAACAAACAAACAAACAAACAAACAAACAAACAAACAAACAAACAAACAAACAAACAAACAAACAAACAAACAAACAAACAAACAAACAAACAAACAAACAAACAAACAAACAAACAAACAAACAAACAAACAAACAAACAAACAAACAAACAAACAAACAAACAAACAAACAAACAAACAAACAAACAAACAAACAAACAAACAAACAAACAAACAAACAAACAAACAAACAAACAAACAAACAAACAAACAAACAAACAAACAAACAAACAAACAAACAAACAAACAAACAAACAAACAAACAAACAAACAAACAAACAAACAAACAAACAAACAAACAAACAAACAAACAAACAAACAAACAAACAAACAAACAAACAAACAAACAAACAAACAAACAAACAAACAAACAAACAAACAAACAAACAAACAAACAAACAAACAAACAAACAAACAAACAAACAAACAAACAAACAAACAAACAAACAAACAAACAAACAAACAAACAAAAACAAACAAACAAACAAACAAACAAACAAACAAACAAACAAACAAACAAACAAACAAACAAACAAACAAACAAACAAACAAACAAACAAACAAACAAACAAACAAACAAACAAACAAACAAACAAACAAACAAACAAACAAACAAACAAACAAACAAACAAACAAACAAACAAACAAACAAACAAACAAACAAACAAACAAACAAACAAACAAACAAACAAACAAACAAACAAACAAACAAACAAACAAACAAACAAACAAACAAACAAACAAACAAACAAACAAACAAAAACAAACAAACAAACAAACAAACAAACAAACAAACAAACAAACAAAAACAAACAAACAAACAAACAAACAAACAAACAAACAAACAAACAAACAAACAAACAAACAAACAAACAAACAAACAAACAAACAAACAAACAAACAAACAAACAAACAAACAAACAAACAAACAAACAAACAAACAAACAAACAAACAAACAAACAAACAAACAAACAAACAAACAAACAAACAAACAAACAAACAAACAAACAAACAAACAAACAAACAAACAAACAAACAAACAAACAAACAAACAAACAAACAAACAAACAAACAAACAAACAAACAAACAAACAAACAAACAAACAAACAAACAAACAAACAAACAAACAAACAAACAAACAAACAAACAAACAAACAAACAAACAAACAAACAAACAAACAAACAAACAAACAAACAAACAAACAAACAAACAAACAAACAAACAAACAAACAAACAAACAAACAAACAAACAAACAAACAAACAAACAAACAAACAAACAAACAAACAAACAAACAAACAAACAAACAAACAAACAAACAAACAAACAAACAAACAAACAAACAAACAAACAAACAAACAAACAAACAAACAAACAAACAAACAAACAAACAAACAAACAAACAAACAAACAAACAAACAAACAAACAAACAAACAAACAAACAAACAAACAAACAAACAAACAAAACATATTGTACTTGCTGTAGTGTAGCTATCAATTGTTTTCAATATGTGCATGGTTATTCCCCTTCCAATAAAGATGTTAACAATGCACTGACCTTACTTGGAATGTTGCATCTCAGTTTCTCAGTACGACTCTTTAGTCGTCTAGTCAGGCAGTTTGGTTTGTAAGTACCTAGTGGGTATAGTGTAGCCAGTCATAATAAAAAAAAATATATTTTGAAATCTTTGAAAACATTTTACGGTAATCATAAATAAATTGAATATTTATTTAAGCGCACGACTCTGGCTTACAACATACACCATTAAAATTTATAATAATGATGCGCTTTAAATTATTTGATTGATCAAGGTCTGGTGTTTAGTTGGAGATACCCATTTGTTATCAAACGTAATTTTTAATAATGTACAGCAAAGGAGTGTGGTTGAAACGATTTATCAATAAAAACTTATTGAGTTGCTATAAACGAAACATTTTGAATTTGAGAACTTTTTCTACTAACAATGTTAATTCTAACGTTTTGACTTGTGATAGTGGTGATGTTGATTTACCTGACTCGACAATACCGGAATTTATTCTACCCAAATTGGAGGAGTACCACAAATATACTGCATCAGTAAGTACAGTTGTAGTTAATTTTATTATCTGCTGTTTCTCTTTTAAAACAACATCAAAAGAATCTAGCGGTGAGCAATCACAGCGCCGGACTCTATATATGATTTGTATATATTCATTATTTTGTTTGGATATATTAAGTATAGCGAATACTTTAATAGGGAATGAACAAATTTTATAAAAGGTATTTTGAGTTTAATGATTCTTTGATAATAAAATGCATTATTTGTAAAATTGGTTGCGTAAATTGAAAACAAAAAAAACAAATTAAGAATTATCATCACCTCTGTCATCTTCACTTGACGTGTCTTCCAAATTTATGATGCAAGAATGACTCAGAAATATTCGATAATTGGGAAAAATATTGATACCTTCTTATCTGAATTTTCACTAGATTTTAGTATGACCACCCCGAATAAAATACATCATAAAATGTAAATGGTCAATCCCTTAGGGATTAACCAATAATTCTATACCTCGGTGACGGGGAACACGAAATTACTTTAATATGAAAAATAGTAAACTGTCAAAATTAAGTACCCACATTTATTTTTATAAAAATAGTATATATTAGGTTAGGATATTTCCTTAAAATTTAATAATAAATATACACACAACCAAATTTACATGATATACTAAAAAAAATCTGTAAAAAAATATTTCCTCATAAAACACTCACATTTCATTTTCAGGAATACGGGGTGATTCCATATAAATTTGTTTGTTTTACTAGCGTCATTTAAACTTATTATAATCAATATAAATATAGAGTTACATACCTAAATTATACACTGCGCTCCCTTCTTCAGATGATAAGTAAACGTAGTACTCATTTATGAGTTAGTTGTCCAAAGCCAAAACTTATAACCTCACTTTCTATGTAGTTCCCGCCTTTTGCGGGCCTGGCTCACTTTTCATTTTGGTGCCAAGTTGTGTACACACGTCAAATCAAAAATGTTTTAAATTTTAATAAAATATAGGAAAATATTATTATACATAAACAGAAACGTTCGACAACGACTCAAAATTGTGTCATTTAAGTAAGAAGGTAAAAACACTTAAGAAACAACAAACAGAAAGGAAGAAATCTTAAACAGCGGTGAGCGACTCTAATGAAGAAAATCACTAACGTAAATAGCAGAATATTTAGACATAGAAAATGCCGTTCATCCAGTTTTAGTTCTCTGGCAGAACAACCAGAGATAATTTATTTATCAACAGAAGGATGCAGGTAGGTTAAAAATAAATTAATTGTTTTAGATTACAAAATAAATTGAAGACGGACGATGGTAAACTGGACATTTTTTCTTTCTGACCACATAACTTTACATGTGATTTCAGATAGTGCCATAACTCTATTTAAACATTATTTAAAACCCAGTGCGGGTTTATAATTAATCCAGTGCGGATTAAATAGACTAAGTGTGAGTCTAGGACCCAGTGAGGATCCCAGGTTCAGTGCGGACCTGTTAAATCATAAAGGCCAAGTAGATACTGATTTTTTGATAGCAGTGCGGGTTTATAATTAATCCAGTGCGGATTAAATAGACTTAGTGCGAGTCTTGGACCCAGTGCGAGTCCCAGGTTCAGTGTGGACCTGTAAAAACTAATTTTTTAATAGCATTGTCAAACATCTGGCAAATGCAGGAAAACTGACTTTTTTCTTTCGAATCACATTACATGTGATTTCAGGTAGTGCCATAACTCAGTGAGAGTCATTTTTATATGGTGGACGATGGTAAACTGGACATACTTTTTTCTTTTGAATCACGTTACATGGGATTCCAGGTAGGTCATAACTGAGTGAGAACTTTTTATATAGCGGACAATGGCTAACTAGACATACTTTTTCTTTTGAATCACATTACTTTACATGGGATTCCAAGTAGTGTCATAACTCGGTGCGAGTTTTTTTTTATAGAACCCAGTTCGGGTTTATAACATTAAATAAATTCAGTTCGAGTCTAGGACCCAGTGTGGGTTCCAGGTTTAGTGTGGACCTGTTAAATTACTAAGACAAAAAGATACTGGTTTTTGATAGTGTTGGCAAACATCTAGAAAAATTTTATATTGCGTATGCTGGTAAATTGAACATACTTTTTTCTTTCGAGTCGATTTAATTTACACGTGATTCCAGATAATAACAAATCAGTGCGAGTTTCATCATGAACCCAGTGTGGTTTAATGACAAATCTAGTGCGGATTAAATACAATGAGACTATAAGACCCGGTGGGTGTCCCAGATTTAGTGAGGACATGCTAAAATCACTAAGGTAAATAAGATACTGATTTTTTAATAGTGTTGTCAAATAAATAGAAACGTTTTATATGAATGCTAAGAATATTGTTCACGTAATATTGGGAGATATTACTATGTTCAGTTACTTACATCCAACCATTTGTGAATTGTAATTATTTGCATTTTGTGGTTCTACTTTGAGTTTTCTTTTAAGACTTGAATCAAAAAGAAGATCACCCTCGTAATGAAAGGCCATTGCTAAAGGAAAGTATCCTTAAAAATCTGGGCAGTGGAGGAGTACTGTTGTAGTTATTCAAAAACATCTTAGGTTCAGGACTAGATACATTTACAAATCACGGCTTGTTTCCATATATCCTTAAATTGCCTTTTGATGACGTCACCCAAAGTCAACCCAGAGAGTAAGGCAGCAGATACCAATACAGCTCTTACTTGGTAAGACACTCATCTTAATTCTGAAACTAGAAGAAATCTTCTCAAATTATAATTTAAAAATGACCCCATGGAAATAATAGGGAAGGCTAAGTTGAGACCAAAGCAAATCTGCTAAAGCTATGCCTAAGTTAATGGTACCACGTAAGACAGTAAAATTCAAAAGTTTCTCCGGATAATAGAAGTACTCATCCCCAGGTTAACACCAAGAGAAACCTTGAAACAGACATAGAGACATCAACCCAAACAGAGCCATTCACACAACAGAGCTCGCCTTCTTGAGTGAAAACAAGTGTACAAGCAGGAGATCTAAGTAAACACTACAGATTCTGGAGAGATATCTGAGACGATCTGTTTGTAAGGTCTTATACATTAAAGGTTAATTCTTGAATTTTGTCTCTCTGCCTGTACAAAATATGATTCCTACTAAACCTGTCAACCTTTAATTGAGTATCAGTAGATCTTATCAGAAATAAATGATTTACTTGAGATTAAGACCATCCACTCTTATAAGCCATCTAAGGAACAATATACATATATCCAATATTTTCTTAGTGAAGAAATCAAATGGAAAATTTTGTTTAGAATCGGAATAAGCTCATATAATTAATATCAAGATCTCAAGCAAAAGTATTTAAGATTCTTTTTCAATAATATTTTTAGCAAAATTGTGAAGTCTCTGATATCCACTCTTAGAGATAATGAGTTGTTATCTGTAGAATATACCTAGATGATTCTATACTATTGGAAAAATCTTTTAAATACTGTAAACAAAATACTAAAGATATTTCGTCTAGTTTATTATTAGGGTTTATAATTAACAAGTACAACCTCCAGCCTTATTTTTTTAGATTTTAATTCGACAGTAACGACCATGTCTCTCACTGAAATAAATAGAATACAGATTTTAGGTTTGCTCAATTATTTCAATTTCTGTTCACTTAAAGATGTTTCTAGACTGAGTGGGAACTAATTAATAAGGCATATTTTACATAAGTGTATGGGGTATGTCTCATGGAAGAAATGCCCTTATCCATCCATTGGCACATTTACCTTAGATTCGTCATTCTGCATTTTTTCCTTCAATAATTCAGAAAATTATAAATTATTTCGAGTTTTACTCTTTTGCCATGAATGAACATGCCTCAGGCGTGGTAGTAGTACTCTTTTTGTACTACCAAACCTTGGTGGCACCTGTTCAAAACTAATTAAATTCGACCCTGGTCCGTTACTTTAAGTATCTGTCGACAGAACTCCACATCATTTGGCAAAAAACCTTTCCCTCGGGCAGGATTTTATCCAACAGGCATTTGCCCCAAAGCGCCCGGATTCCAATACTATTGAGATTATGCTGTCATCTATTTCAACTGTACCTTAAAAGAATATATGGTGGAGTTGAAACTTTGGTGGAAGTTTTGTATAAGAGAGAACAGACTCCTTCACAGGTGATATGTAAGATTTTAAATTTTTGCAAGGACGGTTTCAGGAGGGTTTAACATATACGGGTCATATAATAACTATAGGTCAGCACTTTCGTTAATTTTGTCACTGGACATTGCTCTGGACTTTAGGGTCCAAGGTATGACTTAACTTGGAGCCTATTAACAATACTGAATACCTTCAGGGATTGGTGTTTCAATAAAGAAATCCCTGTTATAGAATTATCAGAAAAATTAGTGATATTATTAGCATTATTTACTGCACATAGTCTTATTAAATTAGAATATATTAATTGTAGAACTGATAGGGTCAAGTCATCAGGTAGAAACAAATTACAACAGTCTTCAACTCTCCCTTTCAGACTTTAAGTCATTGAGTAAAATGGACTGAACTAAGATTCACAGCAGGCTGGACAAGTAAATCTTCTGTTTTGCCGTTTCATAATCGGCCTATAAGGCAGGATCCCACCTCTTTTGCAGAACTCATTCTAATTTAGTTTATTGTGGATTAAACTTTCGTTTGTTTTTGTTACACTTGTAAACATTTTTATAAAAGTTTATTGAAAATTGCCTCGTTTCTTGTAGTAGCAACTGTCATTAAACATCTACTTTTACTTATCATCTGAAGAAGGCAGCGCAGTGTATAATTATAAGATCAAACGATCACCTTAAGCGTAGTTCGATCTTGATCTGCGCTCCCTCTGAATCCCAGATCATCGCAGTTACGACAGAGCTTTAAAAATAGTGAGCCACGGCCGTACAAGGGGGAACTGCATATAAAGTGAGGTTATAAGTTTTGGCTTTGGACTATGGTGCACAACTAGCTCATAAATGAGTACTACGTTTACTTATCATCTTCGAAGGGAGCGAAGTGTATAATCAAGATCGAACTTCACTTAAGGTAAGTTCGTTTGATCTTATAATAAATAAGTCGTTTTCTCCTGATAAGAAGTCATCATCATCATCAGTTTCCCACAAAAAGAATAGTAAATTCTATTGTTTCCTCTATTAACATATCAAGTTTCCAGAATTTATCTGCTTCTGCTATGACATGTCTCATAGCGTTTTGGCAATTATTGTCCGGTGAAATTTCTGATATTAGTTAAGCATCTTGAAGTTTAAATGTTATATTGTTCTTCGCGACATATCCCTTTATTTGAGTCCAGATTAGTGCACAGTGATAAGGTGGTCACTTCTACACTTTGGCTCCATGTTCTTCTGTTATTTCATCTACACTATATTTCTTAAATTTTGGTGAATGTTGTTTACAATAACTCCTTTTTGAGTAATCCCTTTTCTGCCACTATTTCTTTGGTTATTAGCCAATTGGAGAGTTCTTGCTTTTTCCATTTAGTGTTCGGTAACGGTTCCTTTAATCTTGAATGGTAACTGACATTGTCCATAACTATTACAGAATTGGTCGGTAATAAATCTATCATTTGACTGAAATATTCCTCAAAAACATTAGCATTCATTTCTTCATGGTGGCCTTTCGTACAATTTGAACCAAATTCTAACAAGCCTCTATCCACAAATTCTTTGTCTCCTCCAATATGAGTGATAATTAAACAGCGACCCTTACCATTTTAAAATTTTAAACCAGTAGACAAACCTTTTATAAATGCCTGACGAGTATTTGTAACCTGTTTATCTTGCCAAACTTTATTTACAAAATGTCCTTCATTTATCTAACTCTATATTTATATTAATTATATAAGTTTATGTGACTGTAGTACCCGAAATACAAACAAACAAAAATGATATGGAATCACCCCGTATTTCTAAAAACGAAATATGAGTATTTTATGAGAAAAGATTTTTTTGCAAATATTTTTTAAAGTATCAAACAATTTTAGTTATGTGTATATTTATTATAAAATTTTAACCTAATTATATAGTATACTATTTTTATTGAAATAAAAATGTGGATACTTAATAGTTACAGTTTACCATTTTTTATATTAAAGTAATTTTGTGTTTCCCGTCACTGAGGTATAGAGTTATTGGTTATCCCTTAGGGTTTTCTCATTTATATTTTATGTATTCGAGATTTTTCGGGGTTTTCATACTAATATCTAGTGAAAATTCGGATAAGAAGATATCAATATTTATTTTTTTCTGCTTTGAACAATCCTGTATATAGACCTTTGCCATAAAAACTGTGCTATCATGCATTTTCAAATAAACTATAGACACATACACGATGTCTCCAAAGAGAAAGTTAGGGAGGTGACTGCAGACATTATTTGCAGATGAAAATGTCTATAAAAGTATTTTAATTGCTTCGTTATTGAGATACAGAGTGTTGAGTAACTTAAAAAAAAAAAAAAAAAAAATAGAGACGATATTTAGATTTAGTAAAAGTTTTATGAACTGTCAACAAAATTATTCAGGCAACAATTAAAGCTAGTTAAAAATTAAATTACCAGAATTACCCATTTTAATAATGCATTTTTCGAAGTAGATTTTAAAATTTTATCAAAAAGATTATATTAACAAAAACGCTAACTAATGAAATTTCGACGATAACACTCATTAATGGGTAATGACCTTATTATTTTTTGATTTTACTTGATAAATAAATACCGATAAAACCTTTTAATAAAATTAGTTGTGATCTGATAATTGATAATAACACAGTGTCATGGCTAAAAGTTAATAACTTAATACACAATAAACAAAATATGGAAAAAATATGACTTTATTACAAAATTAATATAAACTAAAATAAATAAATAAATAAGTATATAGGGAGCTCCGCCAGAAATATATTCATGTGTTCAAGGAAAGCAATACGTCAATGTAAATTCTTGTTTAATTCAGAATCGTAAAAATCCGTCAAAAACTTAAAATCAAAAAAAATCATCATGCTTCTTATAGGGGAGAGTGGGGCCCATTGATACACGGGCAATATTGGAACGTTCGAGTGCCATTCAGATCACTTAATTTTGATAAAATTTTTCCTGTTATTTATTTCTAGGAATGCGCAACGACAGGAAGAAAATACACCTTCGGACAGGTCAGAAAGAAATGCAAAAACTTGAACAAAGCCATTCGCCATATTTTCAAATTGCAAAAAGGCGACGTAGTAGCCATTTTGTTGCCAAATTGTCCCGAATTCGCCATTTCTGCGCTAGGAATACTGGAAGCAGGATTAGTTCTTACCACTTTAAATCCCATTTACACTCCAGGTAAATCTAAATATACAACACATAAAACGAGTAGATATAGAGTAAAGTTAGGGAATATCAACCACCTAGAAGAAACAAAATAAATTAAACGGATTTAGAAATATCAAAATGTATATTCTTTTTATCATTATCCTTATTTCTACTAATTTCACCACAAACGGAACATTTTTCGTCTTAGTCGCTCTTAATTTTAACTAATTTTTGTTTGCCACGTACTCTAAAAGTGGAAATGTTTGCTTATTACAGACATTTTGAACTTTTTCATTCTATTTACGATTTAAATATTGCTTAAGAGAACATACATATTAAACAATAACATTTTTGTGACAGTACCTATTTATGTTTTTCATAGCTTCTAAATCTCATCACCGTCTTGTGTTACAGATGAAATATCAAAACAATTGATTGATTCGTCGGCCAAAGTCCTGATTACCCAAGTACAAGGTGTCAACAATGCAAAAGCAGCGGTTCAATTAACTCAAAAACATATACCAATAATTGCAATAAAAAGACTAGTAAGTATGTTAAAGAATATTTTTGTTTTAATTTCTAAATGGATGGGACAATATCTTGTCACTGCTACCCATTATGTATTACTCATGCCTATGATTAACCCTGCCTGACCTTTAGATACATATGAAGAGCCTAGAAAAATAGCGTCATCATTCCAAAATCAGAAAAAATTAAACAATATACAGTCCATAAGTTTATTATAATTATTCAATAAATGAAGTAATAATATTAACTGAGATTATAGGCTCTTTTAACTGACCCTAAAGTCCATTCTTAGCGATAACACACGGCTAGGGGGTTAAGTTCAGACGGGATGGGCCTAAGGAACCCTAACTTCCTGACGATGATTTAGAGGGCGGGAAAAGGGTTTGCCCTACAGGTGCTTTTCCCTTTGGCAGTATCTCTCTCTCTCTATCTCTCTCTTTCTCTCAGAGATTTGACTAAGCCAATACGCCCATCTTTGAGTGATCGTGAGTTTTCATAAACCAAAAAAATTGAAACAAGCGTAAAACAAATAACTATGATTTATTTTACAAATATAGAAACAACTAGTATTACTTCAGCAATTCAGTAGTCTTTGCTGACTACACAAAACTAAATATTACTACTCACAACTATTTACTTACATGAACATTATATTTTAATCCGTTAGGGTGCAGGGCTGGCTGAGGCACATGTTATTTTTCCCACTATGTGGCTATACAAAAAAAACTAACCGCAATTTCGCGTGACCGACCCGTGATTCTACTTTCCGACATAAAAAAAGGAATTCACTTGTAATTTTCCAAGAATGCTGGTCTTTCTTGAACCAGTACTTTAATATTATGATTTAATAAAACCTTGTCCAACTACACGTTTAATTTTTTTATTGAAAATCTATTTAGTGCCCGTGCCCTTGGACAAAACTTTACAAATCATAACATACCTATTAACAGGGTGTTATATTTATTCGTAACAATAAGGAATACTGGCTGATACAGAGTGAATTCCTTCATTATAAATACTTAATTTGCGCTTGTAATTTACTAGATTTTTGGGGAATCTAAAACTTTCTCAAATCACTAATGTTTAAATAGTTTTTTTAGCTCTTCAACACAAAAAGCATGTGGTTGTCAAACCAAGTCAAACGTTAAAAAAAACCAAGTGACACCTAACATAAGTGTAAAAGGGTTTGTCGCTTGGATATCCTTAAACAAATTGAAAAGGTCCTTGTTAAATAAAGGCTTTGCTATCATGTAAGATTGTTGGATAGTTCTCTTTCTACATAATATATATTGTAAACTACATTTCATCAAATTTCTAGAGGTGTTCGACGCCCAGACAGAGAACGCGCTACGTGTGACTAAGATAGCTATTGTACAGTCTGCTAAACAAGTTATTTTAAATAGTTTTTAATATTTTTAGGTAATTAAATTTTAAAAGTGTGGAATAGTTTAGGGATTAAATTGGTCTGATTGGACTTTCTTAGAACGTTTTTAAAAGCAGCTAAAGATAGTATGTAGAATTGAAAATAATTATTATGCCATAAAAGGTGTTTTGGAATTCCTTCAACCTTTTGAAATTGAGTCAGAAAATATAAATTTTATAGGATAGCGGAAAATACCTATAATTTTTTTGTAGGCCTTTGTAAATCATGGAAATAGTTTATATTTTATTTCTACTTTATTAAGGAAAATGGTACCTATTATTAATAACGGTTGTTTCTGAAACATTACTAAAATGTTCGAAATTTTGTTTTTCTACAAAATAATAAACTATACTATTTAGAAAAAAAATTAATTCTCTTATAATTTTATAAAAAATAATAGGGGAGTATTTACATTTCTTGATCTATTAAACAAAACGATAAATTATCTCGACGAATGACACCATGTTCTAGTACGGAAGCTAGCTTTACATTTTTGTTGGTGGTTTCATGGGTTTCATATCAATTTTTTGTAATTGTAGTTTACACGTACATATACCTCTTAACACTTGTTTGCTTTATTAAAAAAGTGTGTTGTTGTGATTTACGTCGAAATAAGTCAAAAACAACTTGAAACCCCATGTAAAAACAAAAAAGAGAAACGGAAAAAAAATGAGCCTGTAAATGAACACAACTCAGAAACAAAAATAGCTATCTAATAATAAAAAAATAAAATTTGATTCTTGTGCAGCTTCATCTATATCATTAACTGTTTTTGGTTTTTTACTGGTTTTTCTTGGTGATGAAAATTCCGATATCTCACGGTTATCGATTCTTTTTTTCTCTCCAGAAATGCGGACGACAGTGTTTTTAGATACTCCTGTGGCTGCAGCAACACGATCATTTACATTTTTAAATGGTATTGAAGGTGAATTAAAGTTTCCTTCTCTTCTCATAAACTCTATAACATTGGCTATTATTTCGCGAGATTGACTGTTAGTCACGCGGCCTCTTAATTTGCTATTAAACTCCATACTTAGGTTCTATTAAACTGTAATGAGCAAAAAACACAAACGAAAATAAAAGAAATGTTTTAGCGAAATTTACATCTGACATTTACGTCTGAATGAAATAGTGAAATACTTGATGCGCAGAGTGTACTTTCATTGCGTAAATCCGTCGGGATGCCTGTCAGTAGTGCTTTCTCTGTCTAGCCGTCGAAAGCCTCTAGAAATTTGATGATCTGTACTCTATCAAATGGTACCGTTAACTCAACTTTCGAACTTTGACGTTTGGTTCCTTTTTATTTAAGACTTTGGAAAACTGCCCGTTAGGCATAATAATCATTTTCTCCACATTCTTCAGATAGTTTTATATTTGTAACAAACAAATATAATTTTTTTATAGCAAAATGACAGTATTCCTGAAGGAGTCATCGATTTTGAAGAACTCGTTAATAATAATGATATCTCTATATCGGATGCAGATCACGTAAAATCTAGTGATTTGGCGTTTTTGCCTTACTCCAGCGGTACTACTGGATTACCGAAGGGTGTAGAATTAACTCATCACAATATTATTTCAAATTTGTGCGAGATAAGCCACAAGGACTACAATTACTTCGACCCACCGACAGGTAAGGTATTTATCTCGGTATTTAAAGTTCAACAAGATAATAGCTGAAACTGTGAATGACAGATGTGCTGTAGCGAACAATAATATATTATGTGATCTGGTTAACTTTAATTTTGTTTTTGTTTTTTAAATATCCAATTTAATAAAAAAAAAGAAATATGAGTGTATTAGGTAGACTCTAACTAGTGTTTTCGGTTTTTAGAAATTTGAATAAACCAAAAAATTGTTGGGTTAAAAGAGAAGAGTTAAAGTTGTTCAAATTCGTTTAAATTTGATAGGTGGGCAGAAATCTGAAAAAGGAACAATTTTTTTTAATATTTTTATGTTTTTCTTTTCTAAATTTTGAGAAATAACCTATGTATGAAATAAGTTACTTATGTATATTTTTTGAAAATATGTCAAATTTTGACAGGTATAGCCAATCTATAAAAAAATGATGAACGTCATTTTTGTTTTGTTTAAAGCAAAAACTGTACATTAATTCTAAATTAGTGTTAACTAAATACAAAAAAATTAACGGCGACACTGTACATTGTAAATTGCTCAACCATAATTAAATAAGACAATCAAAGGCGAACATGTTACAAACAACAAATCATTAACATAACCGATTTAGAATTTGGAATATTTTAGTTTTGTATGTATTTAGCTTGGATTTTATTGTCATTAAATTTTTTAGACATTAATCGTGAACATTTAGTCAAAAATAGACCGTGGAATAAATATCATTTATAAAACAAGTTCTTGAAAAGAATCCGCATTTTTAATTTTCAAGAACATAACTAGTATTAATTTTATTTTATTTATTATGGTATGGTCCAATAATAAGCCAACAACTTTTACAATTAATTGTCATTAACTGTCTACAATTAATAATAATAATTATTATAAGCATGGGTGTATTTAAATATTTTTAATAAAGTTTTTTAAGTAGATCTGGTGAACACACATTCACATGTATAATATATACAGTGTGTTTCATAAAGTTGGATCCATTTGGGATTTCTTTTTAATATTACGATCGGAATATACCTAATATCGCAGGGCAATTATTACCTCTGCTTATTTAAAAACTTAAAATAGCCCATATCAATGTTGAGTACTGACATTACCTTTCTGTCAAATTCGCAACAAAAAAAGGCCATTTTTGAACTCTTTTTCACAAACATACTGAATTTGACAGATAACTAATGTAGTAGTCAACTTTTTTATGGCTATTTTAAAAAAAGCATATGGATTCAATTTTAAGGCACACACTGTATGGCATATTTAGCGTAAATTTGGAATCTAGGTTATGCTGTAGAGCTTACATGATTGGGCATGCTAAATGAAAGGGAGAATCTGCAAGGTGACATTTTTTTAGGGTTCATGCCTCTCTTTTCTCCCCCTGAAATTTTTTGCGGTGCGCCACTGGTAGATTCTAAAATACAAATTAATTTTCTATTTTGTTTATAAACTTTTAGGTGACCATCATTATGTACAGGTTCATTCATTATAAATTACACATCCCTTATTATCGTTATTATTGCATATAGAAAAATAGTTTTTATTAAAAGTTTTCTGGTTATGACTGAATTTTGTTAAAATGTTATCAAAAGTACAGAAGCGTGTATACTTCAGGGGATACGAAAAATAATATTTTTCTACGAACTTTTACAAAAAGACACAGGATACTTTCAGCGAAAACTTGATTTCCGTCACTAGTGAGAAAAATCCCATAACGTTTACTTTCGTCTCTAGTGACGAAAGTAAGTTGTTACATATTTTCATATATCAGTCGCCTCGTATAATATTTTGGCAGCTTATAATTATTAATAATGAAATAAAAAGATGCTCATTAAATTCTATATGCGTTTTTACCTAAACTTTAATGAATTAAAGATAAAATAAAAATGTATAAAAATAGTGCAAATTAAACCAATCTACATCTAGTTTCCTGGTTTTCATTTGTTTATTTGAAGTTTTATCACTTTTGAGAACTCTCAGTTTTAGTTCGTCCTAAATTTAACACATTTTCATGATGTCTGAGTCAGAAAGCGATTGTACTCCCCCAGAAATTATTTTTAAAGCTGAAGAAACCTCTTCAGATTTATTACCGGCCAAATCAAAAAAGTGATATGAAGAAATTTATATCAAATTTTTGGACTGGAGAGAAAAAAATAAAGTGAAATCATTTTCGGAAACTGTACTACTAGCATACTTTGGAGAAATATGTTCAAATTTTAAACCGTCGACGTTATGGTCCATTTATTCGATGCTAAGAACTACACTCTCTGTTAAAAATGATGTCGATATTAGTAAATATCCAAAGTTACGTTCGCTTTTGAAAAGAAAATCTGATGGTTTTAAAAGCCAAAAATCCAAAATTTTTTCGCCTGAAGACATAAAGACTTTCCTAAAGAATGCACCTGACTATAAATATTTAATAACAAAGGTAACGGAATTATTATTTTTATTTTAACAAATACTTAATACATAACTACTAATATTTGTAGGTAGCATTAGTTTTTGGATTATCTGGCGCTTGTCGTTGCCACGAACTAAAAGATTTAACAATAAGCGATGTAAAGGATACTGGAAGTATTCTGTTAGTTAAAATCCGTAATACAAAAACAAAAGTTCCGCGTTCTTTTCATATTTCTGGACCCTTTTATGATATTTCTAAAAAGTATATGAGCCTACGTCCCGCAAACATGGATCAAATTAATTCAAGATTCTTTATTAACTATCAGAATGGAAAGTGTAGCAGACAGGTTGTTGGAATTAATAAAATCAGTAAATTTCCTAACGAAATTGCTCAGTTTTTAACGCTTCCGAATCCTCAAGATTACACTGGGCACTGTTTCCGCAGAACATCCGCAACGCTATTAGTGGATGCAAGAGGTGACTTGCTTCTGTTAAAAAAGCACGGTGGTTGGAAATCTAGTAGTGTTGCGGAAGGATATGTTAATGAATCCACGAACAGTAAAAACCAAATACAAACCAAAATTTTACAATCTGTACAAAATAAGGAAACTACTAGTTCATCCGATTGTGGCGCATCATCATCTGAAATTACATTTAACAGTAGAAAAAATATGTCGGCATCTACCTCAATAAATAAAAAGCTTGAGTGTGATACCCCCATAATTTTGAACAATTGTTCAAATATAACAATAAATCAATATTTAAATAATAAATAATATTTCTGAAATATTTATTTGTTGGTTAATTTTTTGTTATTCCTAACACAAAATAAAGCATTTGCTAACGTTTGTTTTTTTTTTTCATTTTAGTAGGTACCTACATGACATAATAGAGTTCGTAGAAAAAGTATAGTGTTTACTCGTCGAAAATCATTTTTTTCGTCACTCGTGAAACAATATACTATTTTTAATGGGATACGCTATATTATTACATTTTTGGAATTATCTTTTTTTATGATTTAATAAATATATATGTTACCCCTAACCTATGCCGTTTTTAAGTCATTAAACGTCAAATATCTTAGTTAAACTAGTTACAGTACATATGAAAAGTTAATATTATTAAAGTAAATTATGAATATGACAACTATTATGATTCATGATACCAAAAATTATAGTATCATATTTTGATTGACTAGTGACAATTATTTAATGAAAAAAATGGTTTACACTCAGGAAAAAGTTTAAATATTTGTATACAATAGAGAACAGAGATTTATTTAGGAAACATAAATAAATAATAACTCACAAAATATGTTTGATGTGTCCACCACATGGAGGTAGAAATGGGAAGGAGATGCAATCACGTGGCCAGAAGTGTCACTACGTCCGCCATATTGGTGCTACATTTCCTTCACTTATAACAGTTTATTTTGTGATATATTGTTTAATCTTTTTATATACTTTTATTTAAACTATTTGTGATAAAAAACATTAAAAGAACAATGGCGTTGTGTGCTAAGCGGAATTTCCCTAGTAGGGATGGTGTGGATAAAAAGAAAATCTCAAAAATATACAGTCCATAAGTTTAAACACAGTACAGAGCAGTAATAAAATAATTATTTTCAGAATTAGATTAAATTGTTTTTTTATCATCGACAGTAAAAAATAAACATTAGAAACTATATGCTATATTAGCACACAACATTTATTTAAAAAATAAATACAATTATTAGTTTTAGATTTCCACGTGATCTAGAACGAAGTAAAAACAGAAGTTCTTGGTTACCTACCAAGTAACACACAAAGTTATAAAATGTTGGTATAATTAATTAAAACGTTACAAAACACGCGCAAACGACACGTTAAATAACTTAAATTTTTATAACTAATACTTTGATAAGTAAAATTTAATTAGAGTTGTAACAAGGTTAATTTATAAAAAAACAACAACTAATTAAGTTGTTTTGAAATGTACAATATATGTGGTTGTTATAACGTTTCTATGACGTTTTAATACCGTTGGAAACTGTAGTTATTATTATGTTTACCCAGAAAATTATTGTGGTTAATAGAACTATTAGAAACTGCTTAAGTGGTTCTTTTGTTTTAAATTATATAATACACCGTTATTATAGAAGTACAATGGTTAAATGTGTATATTAATAGATCCCTAGAATTTATTATTATCTTGCTGAGGTTAGGAGTTAGGAATAACTGCTCTCTAAATTTTATAAGAGAATTATCATGTATCCGCTGTACTTACCTATACAATAAAACCATCAGTTGTTATCAACAGTAATATTCTGAATTGAGCTTCTTACAATAATTTATAAGATAGTATATAAAAAGAAATAACTAATAAAGAAAGAGTAAAAAAATATTGCAACATGGAAACTGACATGAAAATCGGTACCAATAATTAAAACTATGTGCAATAACAAATTAAGCAGGTACTTACCACATAGCATATAAATGAATTAATAAGAATAATTAAATGCACAAATAAAATTAAACAATTACCAAAAGATGCAAGAACCTTATTGCAAATGAACATAGTTTTTATGGGACCAGAACCCAATGGTATACAAGGTGTTTCCGAACTTGGCGTCTAAATTTGTAGGGGTGGTAGTTCGCATAATTTGAGACCGATTCGCAAATTTCATTTTTCCAAAATATTTAAAATAAAAATAATTAAAAATTATAAACGGGTACGGTCCTGGACAGCGCCTCAACTCGCGCGCGCTACGCTTAGAATCGACAAAATTGCAAATCGCATCTGTTTTTGAGGACTATTGCGCTACGCGCTCAGGGTAGGATCTGCTCTTTGATTTTTTTTATAATGGCTCTATTTTGTTTATTATAATTTTTTTAGAAAAATGAAATCTGCCAATCCTATGGCTTAGAAATATGTTTTGCATAGTTTTTATGGGACCAGAACCCAATGGTATATATAAAAATCCTATGGTTTAGAAATATTTTTTTGCATACAATAAATACTTGTCATTTGATCGTTCTTTCATTATTCCTTGCAAACAAATTTTAGAACTGATTGAAATCCTCCTAAACCATTCGAAATTTTAATAATGATGTTAGTAAGCATCACAGCTATAAAAATGTTTTTATTGTCATAGTCTCCAAATTAGATTGACATTCAGAAAATATTTACTTGATCTATAGCGAGATAAGTATAATATTCAAATATGTTTTTGTTTGGACCTATAACCACGGTTCGTAGACAACACGGTGGCCTTATCATGGTTGCTAAGGACGCAGTGACGTCACGGAATGAAAAAAGTGAATCGACAGAAAATATTCTACTTCTGGTCGTACATTATAGTTTTTTTAAAAATTCTAATATTTTATTGTTATTTAGTGGTGTTTATATTTTTATTTTTGAACTTTTTCTGGAGTTTTTATAACATCGGTAGTTTGATTTTTTTGAAAGACGAGCTAAAAAATAGTAAGGAAAATCATGTAAATATTTCCATCAAATTTCAAATGAATTACTTTTTATTTGAATTATAAAGAGAAATATTATTGTGCGAATGGTTTATTTTAAACATTTTGGGTTAAAGTACGACCTCCGAGCTAAACTCGCATCACACTTGGTTTATATCCCGAAATATTTTGTGATATATTGGAGCGAGCTTTAAGCCGCAGTGTTGGTGGTTGCTGTTGCCAAACAATTTTTACTTATTACACACAAAAATGTTTAGAAGAAATAAAGGGACTGAGCCTAAACTGAAAATAAATGCTAATGGTATGATTTTAGATCAATATTCTACGAATATCATTCACTATTATTAAATTAATTGCAGCCATGTCCACCTTATATTTAAAAGCAGACGAGATGGTTTCTTACAAGCATTAAACGCACAAGGAAGAGAAAGAAACGTCAAAGGGCACTACTAAAAAACTTACATTATTGAAAAAAGGGTTTGCTACAGAAAGTTTTTAGTAAAAAGAAGTTCGAAATAATTATAAGGAAGGAAACAAGGACATGTTTGAATTCAGAAGAAACATACAATGTATATTTATATCTGAAATAAAAAATATATTTTGCCAGTTTCTAGTTATTTGATGTATGAACGTATAATTTACCTAAAAACAAAAACAATAACAACCATCCAGTTTTATTATAATAATCTATAAATACAGGGTGTTCGATAAGTACGGTACATAACTTCAGGAGCGTATTTTGGAGCTAAAATAAAGGTATTTTTGTCATATACCCTATGGCTCAAAAATGCTTCGTTACGGAAATACAGGGTGTGAAAGTTTCATAAGAAAAAAATACAATTTTTTAAATATTTACAAGACCACTTGAGATATGAAAAATATGGAAGGAAAAACGTGTTACGCCGCTGTTCTTTTTCAGTATTTAGTTTTTGATTGTTTGATTTGGAAGAAAAAGGTCCCTTGACTTTTTTCATGAATAATTACATAGCCATTTTAATTTTTTTTTGTTATTTAACTACAAATAACAATCATATAAATAATCACTTATAACAAAGAATCAAAGGAAATGTTGAAAATGGCCACCTTCTGATAAAACGCACGATTTCAAATCGTCTCCTCATTGATTGTCTTACTCTTTCAAACACTCCTGGAGTATTTCTTACGGTATAACAACCTTGAATTATTCGATTTCTTAAATCATTTTCATTCACAGGTGTTTCATACACGAGTGATTTAAGGTGTCCCCATAAATAAAAGTCCAAGGGATTAAGATCAGGACTGCGAGGTGGCCAAGCTTGAGGACCTCCGCATCCAATCCATCGATTAGGAAAAGTGTTGTTGAGGTATTGGCGAGCAAGAATGCTAAAATAGGCTGGTGCACCATCGTGCATAAATCATAAATATTCTCTTACTTGCAGAGGCACTTCCTCTAACAGACCATTTAGTTCTTCGTGTAAAAACTGAGTATACGAATCACCATTCAGTCAAGGGGGTAAAAAGTATGGTCCAATAAGATGCTCATCAATAATCCCTATCCATATATTTAGTGAAAATGTTTGCTGAAAGCGATCTTCCCTTATTGCATGAGGATTCTCCTCAGCCCATAAATGTTCATTATGAAAATTAATAATTGCTTCTCGCGAAAAAGTTGCGTCATCAGTAAATAAAATTAGGGTCAAAAAATTGTAGATATATGAGCAACTTTATAGAGTAACCACCTACTAAAATTTAGCCTTGGCTGAAAGTCGCGGGGCAGCAGAGCTTGTACTCGTTGTATGTGGTATAAGTAAAGCAGAGAAACTTTCAAAACTCTCCAAACAGTATTTGCACTTACTTGAAGCTGTTGTGCAATCTTCATGGTACTAGTTGAAGAATTTTCTTCTCCAGACTTTTCGGGACTATTCCATCTTCTTTTACTTGTACTTTTACTTATAACGACCGCAGCACACTATAGTGTGATGGGTGACATTGCACTTCTTTTCATATTTGTACGTTTCCTATAACGGCCGCAGGCCACTGCAGGGTGTAGTGTAACATTGCTAGGAGGAAAAGGAAAGGCAAGAAGAGGAAAAGGAAAGGCGAGAAAAGGAAAAGGAAAGGCGAGAAGAGGAAAAGGAAAGGCGAGAAGAGGAAAAGGAAAGGCGAGAAGAGGAAAAGGAAAGGCGTGGGAAGGAAGAAGAGGAGAAAAAAAGAAAGGCGTAGGAAAGCTGAGGTAGAAATTATGAATGGTTTGCTGCAAATTCAGGAAAACTTTAAGCAAGAGGTAGGTCAGCTAAATACCCGAGTAGACCTCTTAACACAACAACAAGATAATCTAAAAGTCAATTTAAAACAGCAGCAAGAGAATCTAAAAACTAATTTGGAGCAACAATAAGAGCATCTAACTCATTTAGAACAGCAACAAGAGCATTTAAAAATCAATTTTGAACAACATCAGGAAAATACGCACTACGCCTCTACACCCACAGTCCGTCGGAATGGTAGAAAGACACAACAGAACTATGTGAGTATCTTTCAATGTTCGTCTCTGATAATCAAAAGGACTGGGACACTTTAATTCCTATTTATGCTAGCCTACCGAAGTTCTGAACATGAAACGACCAGTTATACCCCATCCATGATGATTACCGGAAGGGAGATGAAATTTCCCCATGATCTTCTTTTTGGAAGGCAGCCTCCTGATGAAGAATAGATGCGTACTCCTCCCACGTACATACAGAACTTAAAAGAAAGATTAGAGAAGGTATACGAATTCGCTCGTCAACGTTTGAAAGTTAATAGCGATAAAGCAAAAGCTAGAATCGACATGCATGCCACAGGGACACATTTTGAGAGAGGCGATCCAGTATGGATGTACAATCCCAAACGCCGAAAAGGACTTTGTCAGAAGCTGCAACGGAACTGGGAAGGCCCCTACACCGTCCTCAAGAAAATCAACGACCTGATCTACCGCATTCAGTTGTCAACGAGAAGTAAACCCAAGGTAGTTCACATTGAGAAGTTAGCGCCTTACCGTGGTTCAGATCCTCCCGTTGGCTCCAACCAGATCCCAGTAATCAAGTTATTCGGGGCGAAAAACTAAAAAAGAAGTGGAATGTTACTCATCGCTCTACAGTGTGCTGCGGTCGTCATAAGTAAAAGTACAAGTAATAGAAGATATAATATTCCAGAAATGTCCAGAAAAGTCATTACCCGTCAAGAATATTCTAGATGCACATACTTTGATTACTATACGGTGCAAGAGAGACGCCCGACACGCCCAACATAGGGCGCGGCCATTTTGATTCCTATGCCACAGTTTATAGCTAAACAATCAGATCGCTCACTCTGCGTTGGCACTTTTGATCTCAATGTTCCAGTTTATACACTGCGCAACTCGGATAATACAATATATGACAACCGCCTATAATAAAACAGCAGTCTTCTGCGTATCCTGAATTTGTATCCCTGGAGTGGATGTTATTTTGGAACTTTTAACTGGTCCGAGTGAGCTAACTGATTCTTTAGCAATAAACTGTGATCCCAAAAATAATATTCACTGACACTGACAGCAACAAGCACAATATCAGGTGCGTTTTAATCATCCGCTTCTACTTCTGGAATTGTCGGTTTAGTCGTTTTAACCTGTCAGATTAAAACAAGAAAACTGACAATTCCGAAGCAGAAGCGGATGATTAAAACGTATTAAAAATATTGCGCCAAGATGTAGGCAACACGTAATAAGGGATCAAAATGGCGGAGTTTTCTATCTCCTTTTAAAAGGCACAAAAAGCTGCGCAGTGCGACCATTCTCCGTATAGTAAAAGAAAATCAAATTATGTGTCTAGACGACACTTCGAGAAGGTTCGAAAAAATCAAGCAAGCTATATAAGTCGACGACCTGACGTCACAGTTTCAGTTTTATGATAGACGTTACATGTTAATGTTATCAGTTGTATAATTGTTGTTAAAGTTGAGTTAAAATAAATTGCGATACCAAAAACCTGTGTAACCTCCTGTAGTATAGCTTCTTCTATATCAGGCGTTGTTACTGTTCGTGGTCTACCAGGAACTACCCGATTATGCTCAAAACTACCGGTTTCACTCAATCTGGTATGTATCTTTCTAAATGTCATAGCACATGGCGTTACCCTATTCGGATAACGTTGGTGATAAATTTTTCTAGCTTCCACTGAATTCCCATTTGCTAAGCAATAAATGAAGTACATTTGAGCCATTTCAGCGTTAGTAAAGTTATTAATTTTAATGTCTGACATACAAATAAATAAACAATTAGCAACTAGTAAAATAACAAACAAGTAGGTACCTGGGAAAAATTGAAAATAACTTTTTTGTTGTATATTGTTCAAAGAGATTAAAAATAAAAAGAAAGAATGAAAAAATTTACTGTCTTTGTTGCTTTTTCTTCTAAATCAAACATTAAAGACAGAACAGTGGCGTAACACGTTTTTCCTTCCATATTTTTCAGCGATTAGTTTGATTAAAATATCTTAGAAATTTTTAAAAAAATTGTATTTTTTTATGAAACTTTCACACCCTGTATTTCCGTAACGAAACATTTTTAAGACATAATGTATATGACAAAAATACCTTTATTTTAGCTCCAAAATATGCTCCTGAAGTTATGTACCGTACTTATTGAACACTCTGTATAGGTACCAAATTATAGAAAAACAGTTTCATCTATTGTTTATAATCATACAATACACAGGAGATTTAACATTACATATACTTTATTAAATAAATCAAGACCCTATGGAAAAGTATTGCATGTAGACACAAAGAAAGATGTCGCGGTGTATAATGTGAACTCGAATTTTTATTATTTATTTTAATTTTAAATGCTAGTCTGGCAGAAGTACTACTAGTTACTAGTGGGACAGATCGCAATTAGTAAAATCATTGTTGAGCTTTTTTAATGTATTTAATTTAAACTTAAATAGTCAAGTAAAATAAAATTTGAGAAACAATCAGATACTTGTAAATTAGGCACGCTATTTTTGTAGTTATTTTGGTTTTGCTGATGAGTAGGGGGAAATAGGGAGTTGTGAACAATTTTTTTAACAAAAACGGGATCGCGCTATAGATAATTTTGGGAAACACTGTACTAGACCATTTTAAAAATTTTACTTTCTTTAAGCAAATTACAGAAAAATGTCGGTTTTTTTTCCTATAACGGTCGCATAAGCAAAAAACTACAGAAAACCATAAAGTTTCTAAACAAAAGAATTTTTTTGTATTTTAGAATTTACAAGCGGCGCACCGCAAAAAAGTTCATGGGAAGAAAATGGGACATCACCGCAAAAAAAATATTACTCTATAGATTTTTAAAACCATTTGGCATGCCCAATGATATAAGCCCTACATAACAGCGTAAACTAGATTCCAAATTTAAACTAAAATCTCAAAACTACAGGAGCTATAAAGAAAAAAAAAATCTTAAAATTTCCACTTTTCTTATGTACATGCTATTTTATTTTTAGATAGTTCACAAGACGTAACAGCGGCCGTACTACCGTATTACCACATTTACGGTTTCTGTTTATCCTTATTAAATATGGCATATAACGGAGCAAAAACAGTTACAATAGAAAAATTTACACCGGAAGTGTATCTATCAGTTCTGCAAAAGCACCCATTGAGCATCATATACGTCGCACCTCCATTAGGTAAATATAATAAAAAACACCTAGTTTAAGTGGTACCCTTGTGGTATACCAAAGAAAACTAAACGTACGAGTATGCAATGATTTTTAAATGTTTCTTTTGTAGTTTTATTTTTTATCTCACATCCCCATGTTAAAGCGGAACATTTCGATCATCTAAAAGTGTTAACATCAGGTGCTGCCCCCTTAGGACATTCAGACGAAGAAAGATTTATCAAAAAACTTGGAAGGGAAACAAATATTTGCCAAGGTTGGAACCAAATACTTTTAGAAATATCAAATGAATAAAATATTGTATTTTAGGTTATGGGTTGACGGAAACCTCCCCAATACTTACCTATTCGCCAAAAGGTACGAAAAGGACAGAACATAGTAGTGGATCGGTGGGGAAAGTCGTACCAAATACCTTGATCAAAATAGTATCACCAGATGACCCAACAGGTATGGAAAAAATATTAATAAAAATCTACAAAAAACCTAATTTAAAAAAAAATCAATTTCTCTAAATATCTTTTTACAAACACTCCTTAGAGAAAAATCACTTGTAACAAAAATTATTCAATGTAAAAATTTTTATCAAATTTTTCTTACGACTTACCGTTTATGCGCTAGAAATAGAAGTATAATCAATGTTTTTAAACTAAAAAAAGTACGTTCGAATTTTTTTAGGTACGCCACTGGGTCCGAATGAAAAGGGCGAATTGCTTACCAAAGGTCCTCAAGTAATGGGAGGGTACCATAAGAGAGAAGAAGAAAGCAAAAACGCATTTTTAGATGGGTGGTTCAGAACAGGAGATATAGGTTATTACAATGAGCAGAAACAAGTTTTTATTACCGACAGAATAAAGGAATTAATAAAAGTAAGTTGGTGTGGAGCTGAAGGCGCTAGATTATAACAATGTCATCCATGTCTGAAAATAAATAACACTCCTCTAATAAAATTAGGTCAAATCTATTCCAAAACCAAAATTATATCATATAAGTATAACCTCATTTAGCTCACCTAGATACATATCTATTCAGGTGTCCGGTGTGCCTCAGGATTCCAACTTAGAGCCAACTGTAGTTTCTTATTTACATCAAACTTTATACTAAAAGATATCCATACGTTCTGCGTTGAACTTGTTGACATATAATTACAATGCTTGTTAATTTGTATAGGTGAAGGGTTATCAAGTGGCTCCAGCGGAACTGGAGGCAGTAATCAGGGACCATCCGTCCATAGAGGACGCTGCAGTCATCGGCATTCCACATTCTAAATACGGTGAAGTCCCTAGGGCGTATATAGTACCGAAGAAGGACGTTACGTTAGATATAGAAGATTTGAAGAAATATGTGGCGGTAAAAGTAGCTCCTTATAAACAACTCCAAGGAGGCGTGCAAATTTTGGAAAATATCCCCAAGAATCCCTCTGGAAAGATTCTAAGGAGACAATTGAAAATGGGTTTCGAGAAAAATGGGGTATAATAGTAATACTTTTATATGTGTTGGTATTGTTTTAAGTAATTCTCAAAAAAATCATTTTTTTGTAAATATCTTTTTAAAAACACATGTTAGAGAAAGATCTATTATAAAGAACATTATTGGATAAAAAAATTCTACAAGATACATCAAATAAATTTTTTCTACGACTTACTTTTTAGGCGCTAGAAATAGTATAATACATTTTTTGAACTTGGAAAGAAATATATTTAGAATATTTTTAGATGCGCTGTTTTTAATAATAATTTTTATTGATTTTGGACTAAATTAAATGGATTAGTTTTAAGAAGTATTTTTTGTACGTTTCTAAGGAGACAATTGATGATGGGTTTTGAGAAAAATGGGGTATAATGGGAAAACTTTTATATGTTTTCTTTATTGCTTGGTATTGTTTTAAGTAATTCTCAAAAAATCAGTTTTTGAAAACACCTTAGAAAAATCAATTATAAAGAAAATTTATCCATATAAAATTTTCTACAAGATATATCAAACAGATTTTTTTCTACGACCTACCGTTTAGGTGCTAAAATAGGATTATAATAAATTTTTTCTACACCCGTATTATAACAATGCACTTATATGCCCATAATCCGTTTCATAATGATACCCATTATGATACAGATTTTTCATTACGATACAGATTTTTAATCAATAGAAACCTACAATTTTTCAATCAAGCATGCTGTTTGACGTTTGTCCTAGGTTCCTATGTAATTATTTTAGTTGTCAAAACGTATTAAATTTTCGTAGGTAGCTAAACTTCGATAATTATAATATTAAAATGTCTGATATTAGCGATATAGAAGACTCCTCCACACATATCGGAGAAAGCAGAAAATACAGTACAAAATATTTTACCGCAAAAATCTAGGGAAATACCAATACCTGAAGTAATACCATTAATTACAATTTTGTAGAATTTTTTATAGAAATACGAGTAATTACTGTTATTGTGTTCAATACCAATATAAATATAATATTTATAGGTCTTGATTATTTATCGGGTGTAGAAAAAATAGCGTATGCAACTCTCATGTAATGGTTATTAAAACACTCGCATAAACCATACGAAACTCGCCTTTGGCTCGTTTCGTATCCCGGTTAATGCTCGTGTATTAATAACCATCATTACATGATCGTTGCATAATATACTATTTTTAACTTGGAAAAAGATTCATTCGGAATATTTTTAGATACGCTGTGAAATTTTATTATTTTTATTGAATTAGAACTAAATAAAACATTTAAAAGTATTTTTTGTATATCTGAATTTCTTCTCAAAAAATCAGTTTTTGAAAATATATTTTTAAAAACACACCTTAGAGAAAATGAAGTATATAGAAAATTATTCGATATAAAATTTTCTAAAAAATCCATGGAACAAATTTTTACCTCAATGCGTTAGAAATTGGAGTTTGCAATGGGCCTTAATTATAATGTTTAAAACGTTTAGTATGTTTATAATGGCGCTACATTGGGTCTGCAATGGGTCTACACCAAATAATTAGGTATGTTTGATATGTTATATTGGCACTACATTGGGTCTACAACGGACCTACATCTGTGAAATTATTTTTATCGGTTTTAAACTAAAGAAAATGGATCAATCTTAAGAAGTATTTTTTGTATTATTGAAATGTTTCTCAAAAAAATTCGTTTTTTTGTAAATATCTTTTGAAAAACACACCGTAGAGAAAAATTTATTTTAATAAAAATTATTCGATATAAAATTTTCTATAAGATGTCTCAAACAAGTTTTTTCTACAAATTATCGTTTATGGGCTAAGAGTAGGAGTAGAATAAATTGTTTGAACCAAAAAAATACGTCTAAAATATTTTTAGATACTCTGGGTAATAAATGTTTTAAAAATCAATTTTATTGATTTGAAATAAAGGAAATGGATCAGTGTTAAGAAGTATTTTTGTATATTATATTTGTTATTTTATTATTATAATATATATTTTTTAATAAATAAATAATATGTTTTTCTTTTTCGATTTGAAATTATTCATGATTTTTGTAAGATTTTGACTCTACTACAGATCTGAATTTAAATTTCTAATTTCTTTTCCATTAACTGAATTGTAAGTCGATGTATAGTGACTATCCCGCGTGGTAGAATGGGCTGATTCAGCTTCGCTCTGGTTTATACTAGGTTATATAGCCTGAAGCGCCATCCTTAGGGGGTCGCGTATCTTGTGGTCCGTTAGGCTGTAGCTAGATTTGCAATTTCTCTGTTGCACACATTACTTCCACTCCTGTCCACTCCCCGCCATGTCTCTATATTTCCCGAAGAACGTAGACTTGCTACAATGCCTCGTAGTACTTCTGGTTTGACCACCGTTTTCCTGACTTCGTTTTATTCATAAACGCCTCTTTTGTCCGATTAAGTTTTTATTTTATTTTGGGCATTAATTTTTTTTTTTTAATTTGTAGGGTTAGTAGATCCAATAACTTGGGGAGGGCTTGTAAATGTAAGTATTTAGCTTCACCAAATATCAACCGAAACGTTTGTAAATATTGAACAATATAAGTGTCAAATTGAAACCTGGCAATTCATTCCCTTGTCGTAAATCCCTCTTTTCAGGTACTACATTACTACTATAATATCGTTGACCCTTTGGAATTTTGTCTTCACTTGGAACTTGTTCCAACAGGAAAAGTGGAGAAAACCAGTCTAAAACAAACTGGCGTCCGAGCACCCCCAGTTTGAACGTCACAAGCAAGAGTATTTCTAACCAGTTGAGAAAACCTCTCACAGTGGACACATCATAAAGTATGAGAATCCTTTAACATAAAAAATTGAAAAAAAAAAACAAAAACTTTCCAAACTACTTTATATTATAAATCATGATGCGTTATAATTTTATAATAGTCGATTGGCGTATAATCGATGGCTTTTCGGGAATACCTCAAGCCCAATTCGTCCGCCATTTTGTCCAACACTTCCAAAGCGTGATCCAGTTGTTCCTTGGTATGAGCAGAAGACAAGCATATCCTTACTCTCATTTCCGTCAGGCTCGTAGCCGGATACCCCACTCCAATTATGGCTATATTCTCTTTCATCAAAGTTCTAGTGAGAATTCTAAAATACAATCGTTTACGTGACTTAATATTCATCTGACGGTAGATATTGAACTTACGCAATTTTACACCAAAAATACACCAAAATGGGCACAACAGGAGAATCCTGATTTCCGTGTACTATCAACCCCATTTGCTCTACTCTCCTCCTGAAATATCTAGTATTCCTAGCCAATTTCTTCAATCTGTTCTGTCCTTCGTCCGTGCCATCTTTACCCATAATGGTTCTCATAGAAGCTATCGCTTGGGCAGCTAATGGTGGCGACATCGCCCAAGCGTGGCGAGATGCGTAACTATGATCACGCACGTGAGTGATAAATTTCTGCAACACAGAAGAAGGTTTAATATGGCGTACTAAACCTACCAAAAACAAAGTTAAAACGAGCAAAAAGTAGATGAGAACAACTAAATAACTAAAAGAATACGAGAACAATGTAGAGGTACACCATACAAAACGATGTCTGTAATCTACTTACCCTGCTTCCAGCAATGAACCCACCAGTAGATCCAAAACTCTTGGTGAAAGTCCCCATCCAGATATCGATATCCTTAGGACTGCATCCGAAATATTCCACTACTCCTCGACCGGTCTTGCCCATCGCTCCACTACTGTGCGCCTCATCTAAATATAAATAAGCTTTGTACTTTTTTTTCAACGCTACAATTTCAGGAAGCCTGCAAATGGTACCGTCCATGCTGTATATCCCTTCCACGAATACAAATATCTTTTTCCATTGCTTAAAGTTACCATCTTGATCGGGTTGGCCGAAGTAAATCGCTTTTTGCAGCAGCTGTTCCAGATCATCAGTATCTAGCATAACATAATTAATAATCGAACATTTTTGGGAAAATACTAAATAGAACCTCTAGATCACTAGAGGGTTCTCTTCTATTACTTGTAGCCTAATTATTGATTATGGAAACTTACTGTTATGTTTAAAAACCTTAATCCTAGCTCCAGACAGCTTAATCCCGAGAATTAAACTGTTATGATTCTTCTCATCGCTAATTACCAGACATTCCTCGTTCAAGATGAACGGAATGTTCAAAGTATTGGTAGCGAAACCCATTCCAAAAACAACAGCGTCTTCCACTCCCAGGAATTCTGCTACAAGTTCTTCTAGTTCGTCATGAATGGGACAAGTGCCGTTTTTTTGCCGCGTGCTTCCGGTGCTGATTCCGTAGGTGTAGATGGATTTAACGGCTGCATCTGCGCAAGGTCCGGTCGTCTCAGCGAAGCCTAAGTAGTTGTAGGAAGCGAGGTTTATGCATTTCGTCGTTGAGCCTGTGTAGCTGCAAAAAAAGCCTTAATAACTGGGTTCTTTTAAAGAAGAACCACCATGAATATTTTAAAAGGTGTAATTTAGTAACTACCAACAACATATAAAAGGTTGCTTAAATAATAATAATAATAACAGATTACTCAGTTTGAAAAGCTACTAACCGATTAAGAAGAGCTACTGTACATAACCCACTAATTAGAAATAAAAAAAGGAAACTAGGCCCGAACGTATAAAGAATATTTTCAAGCCAATAATAATTAGTATCTTAAGTCTAGATGGAACTAGTAAAGGAAGACACAGTTCACAGTCGTTAACATATCTCTCCAAAAGAGGTTTATATAGAAATCCAAACAAACAAATCCGAAAAGGCCCCCAAATTTGACCTCACCACCGGAGAAATTGTTACTTGTTGCCTCGAAATTCTACGAAAAATTTCTTAAAAAATTGAAACCTATAATAGAAGAAAAGAACCTAATACCCTCCCATCAATTTGACTTCTGAAAAAACACTCAACTATCGACCAAGCTCACAGAATCACAGATATCACCGAGAAGCTTCTAGAAGAGAAAGAGTTTACGCCAACCGATTTTTGGGATGCTTTCGACAGAGTATGGCATAAAGGCCTGATTCATGAACTGAACATGTTATTGTCACGTCAGTGTTCAGAACTATTCAAATAATTGTATTTATCAGAAAGGTATGTCAGAATAAAACCGGAAGAAGCATATTCTAATCTAAAATAAATCAAAACCGGAGTATTTCAAGTTATTGTACTAGATACCATATTTACTTACTGTATGCCAAAGAAATTCCTAATTTTACAGTCCCATCGCAACGTTTGCTGATGATACGTAATTCTGGTCGACGCACGCTGGTACTGCCGCAATACTGATTTCCAAAGGGACCTTAGTGGATACTGTTGAAATGACAATAGCAAAAATTGTTTAGCAATGACTAAGAAGGATGCCTTCAACATGGGAGCATTGAGATTGTCCAGCCTAGTGAGATTACTCAAAAGAAACAAGCCTTTTAAGTTGATTCAGTGATATTAACTATAAGTAGAGTATAGTTGTGGTTTAGTGCCATACGTTAATAGTAGGGTAAGTAATTATATAAAGTATACTAGTGAGTAGGACCTTAATTTATTAAGCTTTTCAGCTCTAGGTAAGCTTATGGATCTTATTAATGTAATAATCAGTAGTAATACTTGCATAGATGGTCAGTTTAACATTTTAAATATTACGAACGTGCCCTGGAAGAAATATTCTGTCAAACTGACAGTACAGAAGCAGAAAAACAAATAATTTAGGTACATCTTTGAGCAGAAAAGTTACAATTACAACATAAAATACACTTTTTTTTATTAGTAGAGTTAGGTAACCCATAAATATTCAAGAATATCCGATTAAATACCAAATTAGTTAGCCGAAATTGAAAGTTATGAATGGCTGAACGTCAAACGAAGAAAATAATCACAATTCTTCTTTTTACTCTCTTCACTAGGGGCATTTATAAATAAAAAAATATATACCCTTTTAAATATTCAGGGTAGATTAACTTATTAAAATATATTTACTAAAAAGGTTGTCCCAGTCCGTTTCTAGTTCTATTTCTCAACTCCACTACTCCTCCTGGTGCACTACAAATTGGATATGACCAACAATCTACCACTCTATGAACAATATATCTCAAATAATAGGAAAACATCTTATCATGCAGTGGCAAATATCCTAAAAATAAGAGTTTTCGTTACAAATATTGTTATTTATTTATAAATGTTATAAAAGTGTAAAGTGTATAAAGTCGATATATTTAACTGTGATATGCTAATGGCTTTAAATAAGTTCCCTGTGGGACACCTAAATTTGCCACAAAATCCGAAGGTTGCCACTCCTTTGTATTCAATAAATAATTTTTTGTTTAGGAAATAACAGAGAGATTAGATATGATAAGTAATGCTGAAACTAATTGACTTATATAAACTAATTGTACATGAACAAAAGCGTTGCTAAAATACGAGAGTAGATCTATGAATTGCTATAGTAGCACCCTCTGCTGTTGATAGTTAATCAAAATTAGCCCTACAGCATCCCAAAAAACTAAGGGCAGTGATTTCCCAGCTAATGGATTCACTTTGAATTTTCTAGGCTAAAGAGGGTCCCTGTTTTCAGTTTTTACTCTCTTCACTTTAATTTTATGAACTAATTAATGCTTTATTGTACGAAAAATAATACATTTATATTAAATCGTCTGTATTCTTGTTCCTATATCATGAAATATATTACTGGCATTATCAGCACGTCCAATTTTCTATCCCAATAAAAATCTGTCCACGTAGGTACTGCTTTTGAGAAAAGTTAAAAACCCTACTCAATACAAAGATATACTGATATAGAAACAAACTCCTTTGGGACGCTACTGACCATGAGATAACTTTTTTTAGGCCAGGATCAAGAAGTTGGTATAGAACTATGGTAAAAATGGAATTGTTGGTTTATGATGATCCTGGGATGACAAGCTGAAGGAGCTTGTCCCTGTAGAATGTATTAAATAAAAGAATCGAATCAAAAGAAACTTCCGATCAGAAATGAAAGACAGGAGAGGTGCAGGATGTTATTTCGAAGTTGGAGGAGGTGGCAACATTTGAAAACATCGAGAATGCAGGAATGATAGAGAAGAAAGAAGAGAATTAAGAATGTAAATTTATAGATGTCTTGAGTAGAACCTAACCCGAAAGATATTTTTCTTGGAAAAGAGCGTCTAGTGGACAGCGTCTCCATATCAATGCAAGCTTCCAATTAGTATTTTATATATAAAATACATGAAAAAATCTTATATGAACAAATACAGAGTCATTTAGATGAAAATCGCATAATACCCGAAGTATTCCTGCTTTAGACGCAAGTACAGTTGCAATTCGACACTGATGATATTATTGCAACTGATAAAAATATCCTCATTATTTTCTTACTTCCTTATTACAGTAAAACCGCTGATAGAATTAATGATCAGCTATTGCTAGGAGTCTTCTCCAATAATTTTCACCAGCCGTGTTCTATAAGGTTCTAAGATTATAATAGAGAGTTATTGCAAGTTCACTTAAGGTCAGTCACTATTAGTGCTGCTCTTATTTTGACATCTGAGCATGCACACTACATTCTAGAACTGACTGATTGTGTCTGTCCTTAATTGTGGATGTTTAAGGACAGCAGTTAGTGGCGACTTTATAGTTTACGGGTGCACTCGCCAACATTCGTTTTTTAATATTAAATATTTAATATCATCGTCATCTAAACCTTCTAAAATGTCAATTTCCAATGCCTCTTCCTTATTAAATATTTTTATAAACAACAAAAAAGAAAAACTGTAATTTACAATTTTTAAAATGAGGTTAGAAATATGTAAGGACAACGATTCTAATCTCAAAATTTCAGATTTGCAATAAGTCTTATTTTAGCAGGGAATTTATTTGCCTCTAATTACGTTGTCACTGTTCTCATTGTCTCTGTTCTTTTGACTAACCCACAGAATGCTACTTTTATATCAAGTACAACTATAATCTATAATATTTGCCGTTGACAAAGGGGTGTGACGTCACAGAAATACAAAGCGAGGCGACCGAAAATATTCTGTTGAGGTTCGTACCAGAGATTAGGGACATAAAGATTGGAAACGCAACGACCGCAGCAACGGTGGTGTCATCTAGCGTCTCAGATGTTAACTACAGGTCTACGTCATTTGTAGAGAGACCAGTGTTGCCAAATATTTTTTCAGAGATCGTAGAAGTATAGTAGAAAAATGGTATTTCGACAAAAAAAAATGTACAATAGATACATGCATAGCATAATATAACTTATATGGAATGATAAAAAAAACTTTGGCATGATAATTTATTTATCTATTTATAAAAATGTTTACAACGAAAAAAAACTAAAGAAAATACATGAAACTTTAAATTAATACATTTAAAGTAATCAATGACTGTCACTTGAAAGTGATTGAAATTTTGTATGCTAGCTTTTCTTATGCCGTGATAGTCGGTGTACAAAATCACCATGATCTAAATCACGATGTCAGAACGAAAATGACTGCTTCCAGAAATTACGAACGGCCTATGAATCTTTGCAAGTAGTTTTTGAGTTTTATTGTTTTATGTTCTGAAGTTGTTGCAGATATTTAAATATTTTTACGTACGATCAAGGTCTGTGGTACGATCTCACTGATGCAATCGTACATCGTACAGAGAATTAAAAAATCGTATAAATACAATTTAAATCGTACGGTTGGCAACACTGAGACAGACAGTAGAAGTGGACAGGAGTGGACAGTTTGTAAATATAAATGTCAGTTAGTTTTATGTATGTCGAAGAATCCTGAAATTTTGAGTTCATGATTGTATTATCCTCTAGATGAACTAAGCGAAATAGTTGTGGCTGTTTTTATTTGAAATTTGAGGACAATAATTATATTTTGTAATATTACAATAAGTCGGGGAACGTATTGCATTAGTAACACATACCACATGAACAAATTTAACAACCCCAATGTGGCGTTCTTTAATTAACCAAAGTACGTAAGATCTATTCATGTAAGTAACACAAAAAGTATTTAACTTTTGTCAGAAAGTAGGTATTTATGTATTATTTATTGTTTTAGAACAAGAAAATGGCTTCAAAACGTTAGAAAGAAGATTTGATATAGGACGAAAAATATCTGAATTCCCATTATTGAATTTGCACTCAACATTTTTAAATCATTGGCCATTCGTTTGGAAAATAATAACAAAAATGCAATGTTACAAATAACAATCAAAAATTAAAAAAATATTTGTCATGAATATAGATTTACAATAATTAATCGATAATAGACTGTAAGTGTTGTATTCTTTTTAATAAATAATTTAGCGTAATTACTTTGTTTAAGTTTATTTAAAAGAACATGAGAGTGCACTCGATATTTATATAACCTTTATTTTCAGGTTTTTAAATTTCCCGCTGCGTTGTTTGATATCGATGAAAGCGCCACATAGTGGGTCAGATGTTAACTACGATAAAGCTGGTCGTTGTTAAACATTGGCTTCTTATGGGCGTTTCCTATCTTTATCTCCCTTATCTCTGGTTCGTACATTAGTTTTTTAGGGTTTCGTACCCGAAGGGTTACCAACGGGACCTTATTACTAAGCCTTCGCTGTCTATTCGTCTGTCTGTCAGCGAGCTGTATCTCATGATCCGTAACTAGGCATTCCAAACAATGGCTACCAGTGGGTTTTGACAGGTTACGATATGGCAAAATTATGGCAACCCTGTAGGCCTGGTGATTTGACAAGGTCAATGAAATAGATAGTTACATAGATTGATCATCCATATTTTTCAAAATAAACATAAGCTTATGCCTTGAAGTAAAAATGTTTATTATTTTTTATTTTGGTTTTTTTTTCTCGATATTAATAATATTTAAAAGTATCTACATAGTATCTACATAGTATCTACATAGTATCTACATAGTATCTACATAGTATCTACATAGTATCTACATAGTATCTACATAGTATCTACATAGTATCTACATAGTATCTACATAGTATCTACATAGTATCTACATAGTATCTACATAGTATCTACATAGTATCTACATAGTATCTACATAGTATCTACATAGTATCTACATAGTATTTACATAGTATCTACATAGTATCTACATAGTATCTACATAGTATCTACATAGTATCTACATAGTATCTACATAGTATCTACATAGTATCTACATAGTATCTACATAGTATCTACATAGTATCTACATAGTATCTACATAGTATCTACATAGTATCTACATAGTATCTACAAAGTATCTACATAGTATCTACATAGTATCTACATAGTATCTACATAGTATCTACATAGTATCTACATAGTATCTACATAGTATCTACATAGTATCTACATAGTATCTACATAGTATCTACATAGTATCTACATAGTATCGTGCACCCATCGAGATAGAATAAAGTAGAAATGACATAAACACTCTTTTTCGGTATGACAGATGGTCGTACTTCGAGTGACGGAAAAGTGTAATTAAAATGGCGATTTGAGTTGTACTTTGATTTCTTTGAAATCAATAATTTTATGTTTTGAAGACTGACGGAATGAAAATTATTTTATATCATTTAAATGAAGCTATTTAACAAAAATTGCATTAATTTTCACCAAAACTCCACTATCTCGGTTTTGACATATGACGTAAAAGTGTAGTGCGGACACTTTAGCATCGTCATAGCATCTCCTGGAGTGCGTTTAGAAACCACGCACGGCGCGTCTGGACCCTATTCTAATGTATGTGGTGAGACGCGCCGTGCGGGGTTTCTAAACGCACTCCTGTTTGTTCTATATCAATGCGTGCCTAACTGTAACGTGCATCACATACTTTGATTACTATACGAGACAAGAGAGAGGTCCGACACGCCCAACATAGGGCGCGGCCATTTTGAACCCTGTGACACAGTTTACAGCTAAAGAATCAGATCGCTCACTCTGCGTCGGCACTTTTGATCTCAATGTTTCAGTTTATACACTATGCAACTCGGATAATAGAATATATGACAACCGCCTATAATAAAACAGCAGTCTTCTGCGTATCCTGAATTTGTATCCCTGGAATGGATGTTATTTTGGAACTTTCAACTGGTCCGAGTGAGCTAACTGATTCTTTAGCAATAAACTGTGACTTCAAAAATAATATTCACTGACACTGACAGCAGCAAGCAAAATATCAGGTGCGTTTTAATCATCCGCTTCTGCTTCCGGAATTGTCGGTTTAGTCGTTTTAACCTGTCAGATTAAAACAAGAAAACCGATAATTCCGAAGCAGAAGCGGATGATTAAAACGCACATATTAAAAATATTGCGCCAAGATGTAGGCAACACGTAATAAGGGTTCAAAATGGCGGAGTTTTCTATCTCCTTTTAAAAGGCACTCAGAAAGCTGCGCAGTGCGACCATTCTCCGTATAGTAAAAGAAAATCAAAGTATGTGCTACCAGTGGGCTTTGACGGGTTATGATATTGCAAAATTATGGCAACCCTGTAGACCTGGTGATTTGACAAGGTTAATGAAATAGATAGTTACATAGATTGATTATCCATATTTTTCAAAATAAACATAAGCGTATGCCTTGAAGTAAAAATGTAAGCAATTATTTTTTTTTTAAATATCTAAAGGCTAAAAATTGGTTTTAAAACACATTTTTGCTAAACCGATTCAAATTAATAAATATTTGCCAGGCAATATGGCCGCTCGTAAACGACCAGCTTTGAGCAATCTATATAACTATATATGTATCATTGACCCTGTTAATGACAACATGATAACAGGGTTGCCATATCTAAACTGTCATTACCCACTGGTAGCCCTTTGGACAGGTCGTTGGAATGCCTAATTATGTCTATTATTGATTAAAATAATAAAATAGTGTGCAGGTATCTACCATGTCGGTGTTTTTCCTTGATTTTCGTCCAGGAAAACAGCGTTTCATTGACACAAGCCAAGAACTGAAGGATCCAGAAGCTGATGTGGATTAAGATTTTCGTGAGAAGCGTGGAGTCTTCATAAGAACTGGTGGACTGTTTGTACAGATTAGGTTCTTCCTTGTAAGTACAACATCTTTGTAAAATGGTCTTTGTACATTCCTGAAAAAAAATATTTTATTCAGGAAAAAAGTAGTAGGAAATAATATATACTGCACTATTCTAACTTGTATTGGTAAATCTGATAGGAAAGGTATACACCTAATATGCCAGTCTCAATTTGTGTTTAATTTTATTTTATGTGTGTTGTGTGTAGGTTTTGTTACTGTTTCCCACAGTGAATGGTCGGAGTGGGGAATCCTACCTAGGATTTAAAATGTTAAATATGCCACTTGTGTAAACCCCTAAGTTCTAAGAAGTAATTCAGTTATATAGATATAGGTATGCACTGTAAATAAAAACTAAAAAATACTCAGTCTTGGTCACAGTAAATATGTATATGACTTTCTAGTATTTTTTGGTTGTATCTAATACATCTTGTAACATTTGATTATGGATGAACTTCACTTAAAAACTAAAATTTTATAAATAAATATTAAATTTTCTGTCATTGTTACCTTTCTCCAAAATCCCATATGTATTCCAAACTAAAATTATAAATGAAAAAGTGACACTTTGAATTGACTGATTGCAATTTCCAGGACTGGCATGAAAGAGGTATTGTCATATTGTGTGTTCAGTATTTTTTATTAATGCGTGAAAATTTAAGCTTAGAAAAATTTCGTATAAATGTGTTTTCGAAAACACTTATTTTGCTAGACACAGGATATTGAAGTTTCTTTAAAAAATAGTTTCTCTTTATTAAATACTTTGGCCGATTTCAATTAAATTTTTATAAATGGTCGATATTTACTTGCTGGAATAAATTTGAGATTTGTACCGTATTTTGTTTTGGGTCTGTCGCCAATTGAAGTTCATCTGTTTGTGAACCAACACGTATAAATTAGGGTTGAAAATTGACATTTTTTGTGAAATTAAATAAAATATTTCTCTTGGTGCTACCGGAGTAAAAAAAAAATTGGTCTTAACTGTGTACTTTCCTAATATAAAATAACTTTCGTGTTTTTAAATTAGAAATAGTGATTTGATTGAGCTATTAGGAGCCTGCCTTTTGTCGGGTATTCCCGTGTATGCTAAATTTTTAAGCACAAATGAATTCACCTGTAATTGCTACTTCTTTGTTTATTTTCATATCTGTTTCATGATTTATCTTTGTTGTATCGTATTTTAACAATTTTATTTCATAGTAAATGAAATAATGGATCATTTCAGTATTACTTAGTGTATTTATTTCAGTTTTTTTTTTGTACAGAAATGCATTCAAAAGAAAAGCCAATAAATAAAGTTGTTCTCTACACTGATGTTCGAAAAAATCTTTGAATTGATATGAATTGATGACGATAGTGTCAAAGATCAAGACTGGCAAATTTCACAAGAAGACGAAGCAGTAGTTGACACACTGATAGAATCAGAAACCGATTTGTTATCAGACGCAATCAACATTAGTTTCAGCATGAGGGAACTTTACCAGCCTGGTCAATCGAATCCTGTAGAAGCTGCTCAAATTCCGCTAAGAATAAAATTCATGTACTTTCATTTCAATCAAAGCTTATAATGGTTTTAGATCTCTAAGTCGTTATTAGCTGAGACAACACCACCTTCACCTGAGCCTGATCAATCGAATCCATTAGAAGCTGCTCAAATTCAGGTATATTAAAAACCTATGTAATTGTAAAACCTTTTGTTTTGCGAATCCGAATAAGTAACCAGACAAAGTCGCCCGTTACTTCCAAACCGAAAAGACCTACGGTGAAATTGACTGCCCTCGAATCATCCGGGAATACAATCATCATATGGGTAGTGTTGACCTGATGGATGGTCTAATGTGTCGGTACCACAGTCGTTTGAAGGCCAAAAGTGCCTGTTTGAAATTAGTCTTCTATCATATGCTGGATATCTCCTTGACAAATGCCTACCTTCTTTATCGATCCGTTCATGCAGGTCGATCAGATTATTTTGATATGGCGACTTTCAGAATTGAAGTTGCTCGTTTGTTGATGATGAGTCAGACACTTCCAGGCAAGAAACCAGTTGGTCGACCATCTCACGTCTCCAAAAAAGTAGCTAAACAATCATCTGGTATTCGTCGCATGTATGATATTCCAGAGGATGCTCGGTTCGATCACATTGGTCATCGCCCAGATCAATTAGACCGTAGTTGAAAAAGAACGTGCGTGTTACCTGGGTATAAATCTGAGACCCAGGTTTACTGCATAAAGTGCAAAGTAAATTTATGTCTAACTTCAAATTGAAAATGCTGACATGCATACCATAATTACTGAAATTTTAACAATGGTGAGAGTTTGTGTAAGTTGTAAATAGAAATAAGAAAAGGCATCGTCAAGGGCATTTCACAAGTAAGTAACCATTAGCGTTTCTACCATTTTTTTAAAAGAAACATAGTACCTACATTTTATTCAAAAAGCCGTTAAACATGAATTTAAAATAACGCCGTGGCTAGCCACACGTTAAAAATCATGGTAGTGACATCATGGATGTGACGTCACGGAATTCGCTGGTATGACAGTTGTCTTTAGAAGCTATTTTTGGCGTGCTCCCGTTGATAAACAGTGACACAGAAACCGTGACATGTCAAATGCCCCCACTATTGTGTCTCGGTTTCTATAAAATTCTTCGCAAAAATGAACCGGTTTACGTCAATCGTCAACGTTTTAGATAAACGAGGTTATGTTATGTGTATTTAAAAGGTATTTTACAATAAACAAACTGTGAAAAATCTAATATTGAGGAAGACACACAATTTTTCTTTTAAATAACAAATTTAAATAGAATTTAGGACAGTTCAACGAAAACTATTATACATAAAATAAAAATATGAACGTACAAAATAAAATGCAACTCTGACAGCTACCAAAAATTCCAAAACAAAACGGTATTACAGTATTACAGAATGCTATGAACATCAACTGTCACTATCAACCGTTTGTTCACCACCTCAAGAGACCGGGAACAGATTCATCACGGCGGTAGCAAACAATGACGTCAGTGAATGACGTCATTACACTTCCCCTTGAGCGGTTCACGTCGCGAAAATGATGCGGGTAATACCGTTTGATCACCGGGAGTTCGCCAAAAATTGGTATAGGTTAGTTTTGTAGTTATCAATCAATTTTTAATTTGGCTTATTTTGTTTGGGTAGAGGCTCGGGTAGAGGTCTACTAATGAGCATAATAAACGATATAGAACTCGAATTAAATTGTGGAATTGCATATTTTAAAGAAAAGAAAGTGGAAGAATAAGACAACCTTCTCTAATAATACACAATAACATAGTTTCTAGCTCTTGAGATACGTTTTCTTTTTGTTAACACATAATAAACTCCTTATGTAAGTAAGCTGTATTAAATCAAATGCCCTATTTACAAATACGAAATATTGGAAAATATCTGATTAATGTAATATTAATATTTTATTAATCTCATTTACAAAAATTACAAATAAATCACTGTTGATGATTCTCCTAGTCATGGTGATTTGATTTTAAAATTGCTTGTTATGTACTGGTTTTTTTAAAATATACCTGCCACAGTAGTAGAAAAATCTCAACTCACATACATATTAAAAGAAGATCATTCAAATACTAGTGATCAAAATTTTAAAATTGAATAATTTAAAATTTTATCCCATACTAAGTTTTTACTTTGATTATTGGTTGAGAGTTGAGACAAAGCAGTTTTTTAGGAGTAGTTTAGTTTGCAGTACATCTCAGTCTTAGCTGACTATTCCAAATTTTATCTCGGTACTTATTTTACCTTATTTGTTCTACTTGTGATGAAGATAACTTAATTTCATAGATTTATCCAGTTAGCTCATATTCCAGAATTATAATGAAATAATAGAAGGAAACAAAGATAACTGAAGGTATTTTATTTATTTTTATTTATCTCAACCTTCTAGGTTTAGAACAAAAGATAAGTAAATATTAATAATGCTAAGATAGCACATTCAGAAAAGATTAATATAATGTAAATGTAGCCCTGCAAATTCTAGTCCATGATTTGGCTTGATTGAAATTATTAGTAATCATCTACAATCTTGCCAGTCCTACAGACTTCTCTGATAAACAGTCGGTTTGGTTTTTACTTTCGAAGATTTGGCAACTTAACGTTAACATAATAAGTAGGTACTGATTTTAGAGGCTTATTGTGTAAATGTTTCTATAAAGCCTGACATCAAACCTATTATTGTATTTACACTTCAAACTAGGTTTATGTTAAAACTTTCAAGTAAATATGCAGGTTGTCCTATCTTACCAGTAACTAATCTTTGAGATAAGACAAAAAAATATGATGTGCCCAACACATACATGACTTTCCTGTAAAGTTATTAAAAATATTTTGAGTACGGTCCATCTAATCAAAAACTGTTCAGAATATGAATTAAAAGATATTTTCATTGCCAATGAAAATACTTAAAAATTCAAATTTAGCAATTTTTTCATATTTATTTATTACAGTATATTTTAGATAAACTATATAACGAAAAAATTATAGAAAATGGCATCACAAACAACTTTTATTGAAAGAATTTTTTTCTATAATCATAAATAACAGAAGTATACCTTAATGTAGAAAAATTACCACTATAAAGTATCTCTAATGCTAAGACTATGCTCAAAATCTAGTCAGCTCTCCATAAAATGGATTAAATCCTAAGTTCTCTTTATCTACTTTTAAGTTATTGTGGATAAAGACACACAGACATCATTGCAAAAATGGGAAAAACTGATTCAAGGGACCCCAAAAACAAAAATCAATGGAAAACTCGAGGTCGAAAAAAAAATCACAATTCTTATACTTTTCTTACTTAAACAGGAAAGTAAAAAATGTAGCTACATTCTTTAGAAATAACAAATTATTGTTTATCATAAACCATTTTTTAAAGTTGAATTTTTCTAAAAAAAAATCTCAAAAAGGTATATAGGTAGATATTAAAATAAAATTAGTCCAGAACAATACTAGTACAATAAAGATAAAACAAAGAATATTTTGTATTATGGGCTCATGGAATCTATTACTAATTAAAAAGGGGAACTTTACATTAAAATACAAAAAAAACTGCGAACTTGTAATGAAAAAATAGATTTATAAAATATAGAACTAAATTAAGAAGACTTTTATTGAAGAAGCAAAGAAAAATACTTTCAAAATAAAATATATAAACAAAAATACCTCTAAATCTTGCATAAACAAAGAAAAAATACTTATGGTAAAAATATTGTTAATTTATGTAACACTTTTTTTACAAATGTTGATGATCATGTGCATTCAGAAATCTTATATCCTGAGTTCATGTTCATGCCCATGCATGCAAAACATTCCTTGTTCTTTAGCCCGTTCGATCCATATTTTAATTGAGATGAGTAAAAAGTTCGAAATTTTACTAATGGAAAGCCTGATTTTGTTTTGTATATAAATTGTAGAAGGTAATTTACAATTTACCTCCGTTTAAGGTTTGGCAATTTCTACTTGCAATCCTCGTTATTGTAAACACATTTTACAAATAAATCAAGATATGTTAATATTATGTAAAATTGTGCAGCAAACTACCTACATCAGCACATAAACGGTAATTAAATAGTAAGGTTATGTATTATATGTATCGAGATTCGAGAAGTAAACAAACCATGACGTCATGAGTGACGTTTTACGTGTGGCTAATTTTTCAGGATCGGGGCACTCGCGGCAGGTTAACGTGTGGCTAGTCACGGCCTTAAAATAAATGGTAAATTTAGTGAATTAAATTTAAAGAACTTGTATTATGTATGAGGGATAGTGTTTTTGATTTTGGTAAGTTAAAAAAAATAATCATAATTTTTCAATATAAACAAGCTTTTTGTTTTTAAGTCATTTTATCATGATAATGTTGAAGATGTTAAATCAATAATTTTTGTTTTTTGTAGGTTTCCAGCTAATTCTGCCGAAAAAAACGCATTTGGTGAAGCTTATTAAAACTTACTCCAGAAAATATTTCAAATAGTGATGTTTTATGTTCCAATAATTTGTCTGGATATATATTTATGTCAAAGACTGAATGCGGAGGAAGAACTAGATTAATTCCAGGTGCATTGCCATCAGCATTTACTGAAAGGGTAAAGAACCCTGCACTTTTTTTGTGGGTTAATCGTTCAAAATTTTTAATTTTTCAGTGATAAATTTTAATATAAAATAATTACCTATTACTACTTTAATTTTTTATAAACCACAAAAATTGACAATACTTATTTTGTATTAAATGAACCTATGTTCTTTAATTAGGTAGATTACTAGTCGTTAAGAAATAAGCAAAACCTAATGTGAGTTTTTTAATAAAAAAGTTATTTTAAGCTTCTTTTATTTGCACTCCGTCATTAAAAAATAATCGAAGCTTAAGACAGTTTTCCAATAAAAATGAAGCTTCACTTATTTGTTAACGACTAGCAGTGCAAATGTACCTAAGTATTAGCTTGATTTCTATTTGTAGTATATCGTTTAGTAATCTATTGAACATTTGTTACAAACAATATTTTTATATTTAATAAATTATTGGAAAAAGTTCTTGTATTGTAATTCTTGTACAAGTGTGTTAAGAGATATCATAAATATATATATATATATATATATATATATATATATATATATATATATATATATATATATATATATATATATATATATATATATATACCTTTTATTTATATTTTTGATTTTTAAATATAAGCTTTTTATCTTCTTTATTGCCTATTATTTCAACCTTCATTTTTCCGTTATACACTTTCTGATATTTGAATTAAAAAAAAATCTGATGTTTCCAACACAAATAATAATAATAATAATAATAATAATTATGATAATAATAATAATAATTATTATTATTTACTTACTAGATAGGTACCTACTTAAATAATGCAAGTTTATAAAATATGTGTATAATTTAAAGAATTTTAAAGGTATGTATCAAATTTATTATTTATATTCATTGCAAACCCCATAAAAATGATGCGACACTGGCAATAGTGTCTAGGCATTTCCCCTCATAACGTAAACAAATCCTATTGAAGATTATGAGATCTAGTGTAAAATTTTTTGTCAGTTAAAATAATTATTTTTTTTTTCTGCTGATACTGATGCCTGTAGAGTTGTACTTAATAACCAAATATAATTTGATATGAATTCTTAAAAATTAATAGAAAAATTATGTTTGTAAAACTAATATAAATCACTACCATCATCCTCATCACCTTGCTTATCAGATTCACCGTCGCTTACATTAATTACATTTTAATACTGGTACGTGTCGCATATATTCGTTTTCAACCTTTATTACATGGTTTATAGCATTTCTTCAGTTCTCAGAGGTAATATTTTTATTATAAGTTTTACAACGCTGTTGAAATGTTTTGCTGAAGTTTTATTTATTTTTACTTGTTTTTTAAGTTGGGCCCATAATAGTTTAATCGGGTTCAAAATACAGTTAGTCCAGTAACTGAAGGGTCAAACCTGTAGAAAATTCGCTAATGAGTTCCCACATAGTGCAATTGGTAGGTCATCGTAGGTGTTTTTAAACGAGAAAATCCTTAACGCGTTCTTGGTACCGGAAGGGGCTTAAAATGGACCCCTAAACTCTGAAAACCTGGTTTCCCGCTAATATCTGGCTAAATATGCCAATTAGAGAATTTTTGTTTAGACAAAAAATGAAGATTAGCTCATTATCTACAAAAATAGTCCCTATCATTTTCTTCGAAAATTCAATAGTTTTCGAGATAATGGCACTCAAAAGTCCTCTCATTTCAGCTGCTGCTCTACCTGCAGGAATTCCGCTTTCTATGAATTAACGTGTAAGCGGGCGGACGAATTGTTCCATATCTCGGGAAAAAATTGATATTTTTCGATGATTCAAAGTTCATCGCAATGGCAAAACCCGTAGCTACAATTCTATGTAACTTGAAGTCAGTTTGTATTTGCCAAAAATATTTAAAAAAGCTGTCAAATTTTTTTCAACAATATTTAGAGACTGCTTCATTAATTTATTCATATTTTCTTTAAAAATAGTCATTTATTCTAATTTTGCCTTAATAACGGGAAAATTGTTCTAACGGTTGGATCATCATGAATCTCAGAGGGGGAGCGTAAAAATGAAGTATATAATTGCAACAACCTTTTTAGAACTAAGAACGGATATGGAGATTGACTTATATCAATGGAAAGGTCAGAATACAAGCTTTACTTTGATCTAGTTATTAATCCTCAAAAAATAAAGAGCGGGGAACAAGAAATGGTTAAACAAAAAAAGGCCGGTTCCACTCGTGTTATCAATTTTCCTCATTTCTTGAAAATTGTTTGACTCTATTAAAAATAAAAAATATATTCGAAAAGTAGACCATCTAAGCTTTAAAATGATGTGCATTGGAAATCAATATAACGGATCATAATATTATAATTCGCGCTTGTTCCGAACATTCTATGGAACTCCGAAATCGGCTAAAACATGTAAATAAACAAATTAATTTTGTATTAAAACGCAAGAAAAGTATAACAAAAAAATTTCTGAGATCATTCAAGACCCCCCAAGGTCCCATTATAAAGGCAAAATTAGAATAAATGACTATTTTTAAAGAAAATATGAATAAATTAATGAAGCAGTCTAAATATTAATGAAAAAAACTTTGACCGCTTTTTTTGGCAAATACGAACTGACTTCAAGTTACATGGAATTGTAGCTACGGGTTTTCCCATTGCGACGAACTTTGAACCATCGTAAAATATCTATTTTCTTTAGAGATATGGAACAATTCGTCCGCCCGCTTACACGTTAATTCATAGAAAGCGGAATTCCTGCAGGTAGGATAGCAGCTGAAATGAGGGGACTTTTGAGTGCCATTATCTCGAAAACTATTGAATTTTCGAAGAAAAGAAAGTGTCATTTTTGTAGATAATGAGCAGATCTTCATTTTTTGTCTTAACAAAAATTCTCTAATTGGCATATTTAGCCAGACATTAGCGGGAAACCCGTTTTTTCAGAGTTTAGGGGCCCATTTTCAGCCCCTTACGGTACCAAGAACGCGTTAAGGATTTTCTCATTTAAAAACACCTGCGATGACCTACAAATTGAGCTACGTGGGAACTCATCAGCGATTTTTTTACAGCTTTCGATCTTTTCAGTCCTTCATTTATTGGACTAAGTAGTAAGAAGAGGGTAATGACCAATTTTCTTGGCCATTTCGTAGACGATATGTTCCTTAGCGATTATTTTTGTATTTAGAACTTCTATAAGTTGGGCCTTCGTATAATGCTCTCCAAAATATAAATCTTCATTTAAAATTTTGTTAAAGTCTTCTTTGGTAGAATATTTGGTTGGACTCTTACAAGTTTTGCTTGAATGATACGATGCATTATCTAAGACAATCACACCGTTTGGATGTAGTGCTGGCAACAGTTTTTCTTCGAACCAAGACTCGAAAAGATTTTCTTCGATGACCTGCTGGTAATCTAAAGAGCTATATTTAATATGTTTTAAGCTTAACAATAATGCATCATTTACCCAGCCCTCTTCTCCACCGCAGTTTAGTATGCAAATGCGTTTACCTCAACAATGGGGAACTACCGTTTTACATTTCCAACTATTATTTGTCCAGGCTTTACGAACAGTATTGTGGCTATCAAACCATGTTTTATCCAAGTAATAGATGTGCCTTTCTTCATTGCGATACTACCAAATTTTTAAAATATTTACTGTTTTATATCTAAAATCATGTTTTTTTAAAAATCTTCCAACGTGTTCTAATAGAACATAACTTAAGGACATGTTTCTTTTTTAATTCTGCTATTTACAGAATATCTCCAAGATTTGGCATGATGTTTAGTGTGTACATACTGTAGATTGTATTGTTGATGGTTGATCTTGTTGCCATGGTCGCCACATATAGTACGATTCAAAAACCTTTTAACTTGAACCTTGCAGAATACAAATATACTTCTGATTGAAATTAATATACAATTTCACATATTTTAAAAAAACTCAAAAAAAGGGTGCCGGCTTACTGATATATCAAGTCTGGTAATTAACGTGGTTTATTAAATTTTAATACAGTGAGCCTATTTTATAAAATAGTCATCTCAAAGGAAAGTGTGATAAGAATGTGCCTAATTTAGAAAAAAAAATTCTAAAACTTTTTTTTAGTGGTATAAATAAATACGTACCTACTTTTTCTGAGAATTACAGACTATAGATAAAAAGATTGAGAATTTTTCTTTGGAAAATGTAAATTATTACTAGGCATTTTTCATTTTATACTGAAAATTAGATATTTTCTATAATGCGGACCTGAATAATTTATTTCCAGTGTAAAGAAGTAATTGCTGCTGATAACCATTCTCTTATAACTTGACAGGAATAATACCTATTATTAATACTTTTTAGGTTCTTTTTAAAGTTCTAAATTATATTGTTATTTTAACCTTATAATAGGATTTTTATTACATGGTACCTATTTTAATATTTTTTGTCTTGGAGACTTTCAAAAAGAGAAATTTCAAAATAACAAAAAATATTTTTTAAAATTACCTAAATGTCACAAATCTTGCAACAATGCATAAATAAAAAATGTATTTATGGAGTCGAAGTTATCAAATTTGTTATGATTTCTCATATTCGCAAAAATTTTATCATAAAGAAATTTATACAAAAATTAATTTTCTTTTTTTAAACTTTTATTACTATTGTCCGTTTTAAAGTCATGAAATAATGTTTAACTATTTAATAAAATTGTTTCTGTTTAAGGGCTTAGCATCATTACTTTGCATTAAATGAATTTACCTCTAATTGTAAATGGCAGCCTTATAAATAAACCTTTGAACTTCACGCATTTTATTGCGTTATAAGGTGGGGTACTAGAGATGGGAAGCAACCTGTTCTTTGTAACTGGTAATGTATTCAATAATACTAATTAAATTCGTAATTTTGTATCATATCAAAATAAAGAAAAATGGAAGAAGTATACGTGCCACATAAAATTATATAAAAAAACAGAACACGAGCTGCCGAATCTCAATTATTCATTATCTATCTCTTAACCTAAATTTTTAGCAACTTTAGCAAAGGGGAATACTGTGTTCTATATTTACTTTCAACTTGACCTCCTACTTCTGCTGAACTCTCCTTCCTGCTAAGTTATCCCTCCTGCTATTCGATTCACATTTATCTTTAATTTAAATAAAACTGTTTATCTTTCTTTTTTATTATTTTCTTTATTTCATCTCTACGATAATCGACTTTTTTTTAAATTTTAAGTTACAAATTTAAAACCCTCTGACAATCATGTCAAAATCTATCAGATAAAATTCCATTTTATTTTAAAAATCTCAATACCATCGCCGTAACAACCCTAAGTCAATTCCGGATAACGTATCGACGCCAACGGTATCAGACGAAAAACATAAGAACATATGTCAAATGACGGAATCATGGCAATATTCTGATAAGGAAACCTCCTTATGCTATCTTCCGTTCCAATCAACAAAAATATCTATATTGAGGTGCGTTCAACAGTTCTAAAATATTTTATAAAAATTATTAAAATAAAAAATAAAAAAAAAGATACTTTGTATTCTTATTCTTCTGCTGCAACTTTTGTCCTGCTGCTGCTGCTGCTTTTTTACTGCTTTTTACTGCGTTCGTCCTGCTACTGCTGTTGCTTTTGTCCTACCGCTGTTTGTCTGCATTTTCCTGTTTCTGTCTGTCTTTGTTTACCTCTCCCTGTCTCTACATGTATGCTATATCTCTACCTGTATGCTTTTCTTTAACTGTCTTTGCTTATCTGCTACCTGTATTGATTCCTGCTTTTTTATTTATAGTTTTAGGTAAAAATTTGTTTAACTTTTATTTTATATATTTTTCTTTATTATAATCTTACAATCATTAACAATCCTTCATTATTCCAATGTATTATTCCTAATTAATTCAATATTTCATATTTTTATAATTTCCCCCCTGACATTTCTTATTCCCGCTGACAATCAATAATTTATTAATCAAAAATCCTTTTCCAAAAACAAAAACATCCCTCCCAACTACTTATACATTCAGGTATAACCTTCATAACTTTACAATAAAATAGAAAACTTGGGTATACACGTTACTGGTAAGTGCTAATTGAGGTGCCTGTAAACGTAACGGACACACGAATTTCGAAAAAAAAAAGAACTAGAAAATAGTATTAAGTGTATATATTAAATAACAAAAAAAAATTGCAGGTTACGAATAAATAACAGTGAAATTTAAGTTAAAACTTTAAGATTTTTCGATTTTCGTGTAAAGCCTAAGCAAGCTTGCCAAACATTTCAATTTATAACAAAATCTAGATTAATAATCGACAGAATCGATCAGGTAGTTTTATGAATCGAATATATATTAAAACAATGCTCATATAACGCATGAAAAGGTAATTATTGGGAATATAATAATATATTTTTCTTAATAATCCAATTTTTTTATACTTACATTTTAGGCATTAGGAAAAATAGTAATTTTTAAATATACCACCGGAAACCCCACAAAGTATCTTATTTTTGGCGTAACATTTCCAAACACTTTAAAAAGCACTTCTTTTATTAATTTATTTCGTTGCTTTTCCTAAAAAACTTAACTTTTAATTTCCAGTCGATGTCAGCGATTTTTTATTCATTTTTGTTAAATTGTACATATTAACTAAATATTACTTCATCTATAAAGTAATAAACAATAATTATTTTGGGTTATCCAAAAGTTTTTAAACTTTCAAACAAAAAAGAATTAATAAGTATGACAAATGAATTGTCAACCAAAGTCAATGACTTTATCAACTAAAGAGGATAGCCGAATTCAATTTATACAGAGTCCGGCGCGGCGTGACGTCAACCCTGAAAATTTTCAGCCGTCCCATTTAAAACGTACACCTTATTTTTAAATTACGTTTTATTTTGTTTATTTTTAAACTAAAAGATATTTCAGATATTCAAAAGATCATATTTTACCAGAGAGAAAATTTAACTCATCTGAAAATTATAGAAGTAAATAAATATGTAAATAAAAGGTAGTAAAAGAGCGCGTCCGGCCGACGAAATATACTAGGCGCACTCTTACTCCAAAATAACTCAAGGATTTTTTTTTAGTACGCCCTGTATTCTAGCTAATAAAGTTAGCACAATGCAGATTTAATGGTTTTATTTTAAGTTTAATACAGTACGTGAAAATATATTCTTGCTTGATTTTGGAATAACGGCCAACCCAGTATATCTTCTATTAACTTATACTGATAACTTAAATAATTTCATAAAACTTTTATTCAAAATTTTTTTGTGAACCTATCAGAAATTTAATTTTATTAGTAAGTTTCATTAACTTTTGTACACTTTGTATATAAATTTTGACTTCTAACTATCTTATAACTAGCATGTCAAATTTCTCAAATATGTGTTATTTGAGAAATATTTTTAGATAACATAGTGGCAGTATTCAAATTTATCACCTATTTTACTTACTCCTGTAATTTTTCTCTGGTTAAAATGATGTTTTGAATATCTGAAATACCTTTTAGTTTAAAATAAATAGAATAAAAATAGGTGTATTGTATCGATGTATATTTTAAATAAACCGTTGAAAGCATCCTGGGGTGACGTCACGTCACGGCTGACTCATAAGAAATTGAACGAATTCAGCTATCCTTTTTAATTGTTAAAGGCATTGGTTGACAATGCATAATAAGATAAATTTCATATTTCAAACAAAGTTTAAAAACTTTTGGATTACACAAATTAAGTTTAAAAGTTTTCGAAGAGTATTTTAAAAATTATATAATATTAATATTTAGTCAATATGTTCTACAATTCGCCGGATATGGTTGGAAATTAAATGTAAAAGAGTTTTTTTAGGAAAGAAATAAATTAATAATTTTTATGGAATTGACACTCGATTGCCGTACGTTACCATCGATAGTGTTATCGATTGTCCGATATTTTATCAAATACAGGCACTTAACAAATTGGCAACACGGCTATAAATGATAATAGAGGTTTTTTAAGAAAATTGAGATTATATAAAAAAATGGTTTATTTTGGTTTTGCCGCAGTTAAATTGATCAAAAATAGTAAGTAGTATCATTTGCATTAAAAATATAGCAAAAACATTGAAAATTGTTGTGTCCGTATTGTTTACAATTACCCTAATTGATAGAAGATAAGTGATATTATCGTTTTTGTTTGTTGCTTAATGACTTACTATTACTAATTACTATAATTCTAAACTTGAGTTAATAACTAGAATTATTTAAAATACTCATTCTCGTTACTCGATTGTTTCACAAGTACTCTCTAAAATTTGCAAAAGTAATCATATGCTTTGAGTATTATATAAGTACTCACACTCAGATACTTATAAGCACTTTCTAAATCTACTCATTGTGAAGTACTCTCTGCATCTGTAACGTGTGGATGGTGGGTTATCCCACGGCATCTCTAAGATGATAAGTATATCCTTGCTTGTGAGCCAGCCTACATATTTAATGTATTTGACAATGTCGCCAAGAGGTGCTTCTCTTATATCGGCTGGTGTTAACCGATACTCGTCGAATCTTCTAATGGGCAATCGTAGAGGATATACTCTATGATCTCATCTTCTTGTTCGTACCCCCTGCAGAGTGCGGATTTTGACAACCCCATGATATGCAAATGGCTCCGTACTTGGCAATGAACAGTTAGATTACCTGTGATCAAACGCAGATTTTGTCTAGCCATAGTCAAGTATTTGTTTGCTGTAGTGTTGTCAGGAAAACTTAAAAGTTCCCTGGCAACTCAGCAATTTCTTGTTTCATTTCATATTTCCTTGAATTTCACAAGGGAATGTTCTTTAATTAGGTCTTTCACTACCAATTTTCTCAAGCCAATAGAAGTACCAGGTCCAAAAAGTATTTGGTTGGCTGATTTCGTAGCCAGCGAATCAGCAAGACGGTAACATTTCGATGTGGCGTGACTCTTAAGGTGGCCACATTGTTGATGGTTACTTTGGCCAAAGCTTCGTGACATTCTAGTACTAACCCTCAGTAAATTCGTGGTCTGTTCAGGGTGAGTAGTGCTTGTCTGCTATCTGTATAGATGAGCATGTTCCTTCAGTGATATTGTTTCTGGTGAACACGGCATAACTGACCATCTGCCTCTTATGCTTCACATTTCAGATTATTTTACTCTAAATTCCACATCATCAAATAGCCAACATGTTTTTAAATGTATTAACATGAATAAACTAAATTATCTCGCATCTGAGGTGGATTGGTCCTACATTTTAAGATTTGATTAAGCAGAAGAAGCAACAAATTATCTTTTAGGAAAGTTAAATGTAATTATAGAGAAGTCTGAATTTAAAAAAGAACACCCTAAATAGTTATAACAAGCTTAAACCATGGAAAACAAATGCAATAATAACATCTATTAAGAATCGAGATAGGCTAGGGTCAACCCATCTCCAGCAAATGTTTTGGAATATAGAGAATATAGAAATCGCCTTAATAAAATAATTAAATCTGCAAAAAATGATTATTACAAAGACAAATTAAATCAGAACTCGCATGATATTAAAAAAAAAATATAATTTGGTTAAAGAGGCAACAAACGAAAATCTAACAAAAAGTTCTGTTATAATAAAATTGCTAATTTTGCAAATAACTATTTTATTAATATAGGCAGATAAATATCCGGAAAAATTAAGAGTACCTCCAGATCGTTTCAATTTGTAAATAGTCCTCTTTATTCAATGTACTTAAAACCGACAAACCGTAATGACATTATTGAACATATAATGAGTTTGAAAAATTGTTGCTCTCCGGGGTTAGATAAATTTACTACTAAAATTATCAAACAGCTACATATCCATCTATTAAATCCCTTAGTTCATATAATTAGATTTTTAAACCAGGAAAAGTACCCACACAGTTTAAAACCTGCGTAGTAACCCCAATTCATAAAGCTGGAGATAAAGAGGATATAGATAACTATAGACTATTAAGTATTATCTCAAATTTAGCAAAGATATTTGAAAAATGTCTTAAGGTTAGACTACTTGGAGGGACATGGGGTTAGGGGTGCTGTGTTGAAAGTTTTTGCGGATTATCTGATGCATAGAACTCAACATGTCAGGATTGCAGAGGCTTTAAGCGAACCAAAGACGGTTCGACATGGAGTACCACAGGGTACAGTACTTGGCCCAGTTCTTTTTTAATATTTATGTTAATAACCTTTGCAGCCTTGAAGTGATGGTAAGATAATTGCATATGCTGATGACACTGCGGTGGTATTTCATGCGAGGACATGGGAAATGGTAGGTGAAAAATTAAAGACTGGTTTTGCCAATATTAAGAACTATCTAGAGATATTTAAATCAACTTTAAATATACAAAATTACATTGCCTTTTCTATAACAATAGCTAATAGACCAGTTTTTGATCAAATTAGGCTTGACAACGTAGAACAGCCTTTGAAAGAAGTATCTCATATTAAATATTTGGGGGTTGTTCTGGATAAACACCTGAAATGGGATCAACATGTGCTTTACTTATACAAAAAAATTAGATTTTTTATTCATAAATTTTATATTTTGCGCAACTTTATGACGAAGAAGATAATACTGATGATATACAAGGCACTTGTTGAGCCCCTTTTAAGATATGGCATAGTTGTATGGGGTGGGATGTACAGCTCAAATCTTACTCAACTGAAAGTAGTGCAGAACTACATTGTAAGGATCATTCTAAAAAAACTAGATTATATTCTACTAACCAACTTTATTATTTAGAAACTAACAATATAAAAGTACTATATGTTCTTGCAGTGTGTGGTTTTGTGCATACAAATAAAAAACTACAATCGAATTGTGTGTCCCATAACTTTATGACCCGGGCAAACGGTGCTCATGAGCTGAGCATCTCTCAGTCTAAGATGTGATTTAAACTTGCATTTTATAACATATCTGTATATACGAGGTAAGCGCCAATAATTCCCGGCCTGACATAGTTGCAGATATTTTATCAGGATAAAAGTTTAACATTTTATAACTACAAACCTTAGTAGGCTGTGGTAACAAAATAAGCGACTTACGTCAAATAGTTTTTAATTGTCAGCATTTTGAACTAAAGTATCTCCGAAAATGTCACAGGTAAATTGAGTACAGAGGGGTTATTAAATTTTTAACAAAAGAAGAGCTTACACCTAAAATTATTAAAGAAAGACTCGATGGCGTATATGGCCAAAGTTCCCCTTCCTATTCGGTAGTGAAGGAATGGGCAAAACGTTTTCGCATGGGTCAGGAATCCCTTGAAGATGACGAAAGACCTGGACGGCCAGTGGAGGTGATAACGGAGGACAAAGTGGCCCTTGTGGAAAACCTGGTGCTAAGTGACCGACGTTTAAAGGTCAAGGAAATGGCAGAAATGACCAATCTTTCTGATACCACTGTTCGCCGAATCCTCCATGATCATTTGGGTATGCATAAGGTTAGTGCAAGATGGGTGCCCAAACACCTTTCGGCGATTCAGAAGCAACGTCGTGTCGAGTGTGCTCAATCGTTTTTGGAACTGTGTGGAGATGATCCGAACCCCGTGTTGGAAACAATAGTCACTGGAGATGAAACTATGGTTCTTTATTATGATCCTCTCTCGAAAAGGGGATCAATGGAGTGGCGCCGTAAGGGTGAAGCCCCCCCATGAAAATTTAGATTCGGCCAATCAACGAAAAAGGTGATGGCTACGATCTTTTGGTATTGTGAAGGAATCCTTCTGATTGATTTTAAAGACACAAATACCACCGTTAATGGCACATATTATGCCGTATTACTTTATAAGTTGCGGGAATGTATTCGGGAAAAACGTCAAGGAAAATTAACCAGAGGCGTGCGGTTATTGCACGACAATGCGCCCGTTCATACTGCTGGCGTTACACAAGCTGCTATCCTAGATTGCGGGTTTCAAAATATAGATCACCCTCCTTATAGTCCAGATATGGCTCCCAGCGATTACACCGGCACACAAAAAAAAGTTGTTTGTACATCAGACACGACCTACTTACTTGCATGTATTTTGACCCGCTGAATCCGAATTTCAAGTCAGTTTGGACCGTCCACCCTTCAATATCGAGTAAATTGTAAAAATAGTAAAAATAAGATAATTAGTAATAAAAAAAAATTATTAATCGAAACCAAGCATAATTCTTATGTATTTCGATCTGCTGAATACTGCGGAGGTCTTTTGACAACAAAAAAGTTTGATACCAACAAAAAACAGTTGAAAATCTGAGAAAATCTTTCGCCTCATTCAGTTCATACACCAGTTTTTAGAGATATTGCAAGGGTGGATATTGAAGGGTGGACGGCCCAAACTGACTTGAAATTCGGATTCAGCGGGTCAAAATACATGCCGGTAGGTAGGTCGTGTCTGATGTACAAACAACTTTTTTTTTTGTGTGTGCCGGTGTTATTATTTGTTTAGTTATTTGAAAAAGGACCTTCGGCGACGATTTCGGGACGATTTTGAGTTACAAGAAGCTGTTTTGGCCTATTTTGAGGATAAACCGAAAGAATATTTTTTAAAGGGATTGATTTGTTAATTAAACGTTGTAAGAAGTGCATTGAGGTTAAGGGAAATTACATTGAAAAATAATAAAAACTTGTTGTTGTACTTTGCCTCCTTCATTGTCAGACCGGGAATTATTGGCGCTTACCTCGTATGTTATGTATATATGTTAAAAAGTACAAAAAGTTTAATGTTTTTTTTAAAAGATATTGTTGGAAAAATCGTGAAAATTTTTTGTGCCTATTTTGATTTTTGTTTATTCTGTTACTTTCTTCTTATCTCTTATTGTGGATATTTGTGATAATTGTAATATTTGTGATAATATATTGTAATAATTTTAGTTTTAGTTTCTATTTTTGTTGGTATAGCTAAAAGGTATAAAACAAACAAATAATATAATACATATATAGGTAGGAATAAAAATAGGCTCATACAGGTTTTCTTAAACCTAGGCGTTGTTACAAAGAAAAGTTGTTAAATTTTTATAATTTATTTTAAATATTTGTTGCCTTTGATTAATTTATTTAGATGTTTAGATTCACAGTAATTTGCTGAATTAGAAGTTAACATTTAACCTGAACTGTTTAAATTTCGTTATACTTAATCCGCCATATTTTTGTTCACTCGTAGATTTTATTAATTTCCTGTTGGAAGTTTCCTTCGATAATTCTATGGTTTTACCGATGGCCCTGTATATTTAAACGAATATGTATGTTTATATTTCGCAACTACATTCGATGCAGATGGAATTATAAAATATAAAATTTGATATGATCGAATCGGTTCAAAAACAAAAATAACGTCGTTATATTTAGTAAACCAATCCCATCTCTCGACTCCGATTCTCCGATCACTAAAAACGTTTTCATCTAGACGGCTAGGCACACAAGCACCGGTTGTCGGTAAAAGTTGCTCCCGGTGTATAGAAACATTCAGTCAGGTAGTCGGCATCTAAATCTAATTAAAAAAAATAAATATACATATTTAAATGTCGTTGATAAGGAAAATCGTCGTCAAGGAATGCAACAAACGGCTGTTCGCGCCTATCTCGAGCACATATCGAAACGGTTACGCCACTGACTGTAAAAACGGGATACTCGCTTCCGGCTTACAAGATATCGAGATACCGAGAATATCTTTGAGTGATTACGTTTTCGAAAATGTGGGGAAATGGGAGAAATGCGTCGCTATTGTAAGTATAAAAAAAGGGAAGCGAGTAATTTAGATAGATAGTTGAAAACTACAAAATATTTTATTTTTAAAAATACAGTTTCCAGATATTCATTTTTGACTTACTTTAAATCAAATCAATTAAAATGCATTAGTTTATACAGTTTACATTTTTTTACAATATTTAAGACCTGCCTAAACAATATATTTTTTTTTTATTTCAAAAAGTTTTAAATATCACTTAAATTATATATCTAGAATAATATAAAAAAATAAAGAATTTAGAAATACAAAAATATAGAAATATAAAAATATAGAAATACAAATAGATAGATATACAAAAATATTGAAATACAAAATATAGCAAAGTACAGAAATATACATACAAATATACAGGATGGTCCCTAAGTAATTGTTCATCGAAGTAAAGTGTATTTTGCACTTCAAAGTATTACAATTTGAGCCAACTTGGCGTTTATTTGAAAATGAATAATTGCAAATTTTTATGACCCAGGAGATAAACCCCAATATAACATTATAAATTTCTAAAATAAAATGTTTAGCATTATTTGTTCCAATATAAAATCTTTGGTTTTCTTCCTAAAATTTTTAAAAATACCAATTTATTACCATTCTTGTCTTAAATTTTCTAGTCATTTTAATTAACAAAAATAAGGTAAGTATGTAATATCCACAGGTAGAAAATATTTAAAATTCAAGATCAATTTAAGTAGCCCTCAACTTTCTTAGAAATGATTAAAATTTTTAATCGGCAGAAAGTGTTATGCAGATTGTAAATTATTTTAGTTAAGATTTACATTTGTATAGTCCTGTCATTGTAACACGCAGAATTGTTAGTTCTGTAATAATGGACGTTAAAGAGCGATATTGATCAAGTGAATTTGTGCAATAAAAATTACACAAACTTCTAATTATACTTGTAGTGCCTCGATTGCACTACATACATTCGTACCTTAGAACTTTACACACTTGTCTTGTCAACTATCGGATAACCTTCATTAAGTGGCAGCCTTGAAAGTTAAATTCACTTCCTTGGCAACATCCGTTACCACGGATCTATTTTAATTTATTATTATGATTTTTTATATTTTTAATATACATGACATGTCATCCATTTTTATCTACAATAAATAATTTTACAATTATCTACAAATAATTTATGATGGGATCTACATAATTAAAAGTTCCCATATTGGTGACCCCAACAGAAACGCACTTCCGATGTAAGCAGTCATAGAAACCACTACGGAGCTGCAGCAGCAACGTTGATAGCAGTAAAACCAACCATAGAAACCACTAAGGAACTGCAAGAGCAATGGCAATAGCAGCAGCAAAAGCAGCGGTGGCAAAGACCAGCCTTATGCAATATACAGGGGTGAGTTTAATCTTTCTACTGGCTGCCACACTCTAAATTTAACTTCATATACTTTTTCGAAAATAAAAATCATTCTTTCGAACGATTTCTTTATAAAATTCATAACACACAACCATATAAAAACAAACATTAACAAAAAACATTTTTAACATACAAAAAACATAATACAAAACACATGCAACTAGCATTTTACACTGCATATATGTGCGAATGGAACCAAATATCCACATAATAAAGACCAAATCGGGCACGTGCTAAAGGACTTAAGTATTCACACAATATAGACCAATTGCCATGGCTTTTCTACCTAGAACAATGTGACCTGATAGAAAACAAGAGTAATTGCTAAAATGGTATCAACGGTAATATTCTTCAAGTAGAAAGAACCTATTGGATACCTAGCAATTACTAATGGGTACCAACAAAACCAATACTAATCAAACACAAATCATATTCATAATAAACAACACAGAACTATTCAAATACAAAATCTTAAAATTATAACCAAAATAAAAACCTCTAACATACACTTCAAAAAAGGGGGAAAGTATTGTAGTGCCTCGATTGCACTACATACATTCATACCTTAGAACTTTACACACTTGTCTTGTCAACTATCGGATAACCTTCATTAAGTGGCAGCCTTGATGAAAGTTAAATTCACTTCCTTGGCAACATCCGTTACCACGGATCTATTTTCATTTGCACCGCTAGTCGTTAAGAACTAAGCGGAGCTTAAAGTGGCATTATTAATAAAAAATGTTAAATTAAGCTTCGCTTATTTCTTAACCCTTTCAGTATATTTGTTCCTCCAGAGGGACACTATCTTAAGTAACCCTGAAGTATGCATCTGTTAATTTTGGTAATAAAAATTAATTTTTTTGCTTTATTTACTTTATTTGCATATTTTTTAAATTGCTAACATAAGATGTCAAAATTCATCCATTTATTGCAGTGAAAAATGGTGTCCCTGGAGAGAGACAAATCTACTTCAGTGATCTTTTTTAATGAAAGTGAAACTGAAAGGGTTAAAGAGGAGCCGTGTAAATGGACCATAATCATCGTTAATTATTGGTTAAATTTAATTCGTTTGATGTTAAAGTGCAACAATTTTCAGAAGCATAAAGTTTAATTTTTAATTTTTGTTAATAATATATCTTTTTTCATTCAAAATTTAATCTACCAAGTGCGTATATACCATTTTATAGGCCGTGTTCTTATTTATATACTGCGTGCATAGAAATCGGCCCACTGTAAACTTTTGACTTTAACTATATTTTTTTTTTAATTATTAAACAACATTACTGTTATTAATTTATTATTAGACAACATTAAAGTATAATAAATTGTCTTTCAAACAGGATATATTTTTTTTTTGATTTAATAAATAATTTTAAAAAAATATATAATTAAAGTCAAAAGTTTACAGTGGGCCGATGTCTACGCACGCAAGTGTATTATAGAAACTGCTTTTACACAGTATGCTTATGGAATGTGACGTTATATACAGTAATTTTGCTGTTACCGATGACTTTCAAATAAAAAAAGCATATAAATTCAAATATCTAAGGGTAGTTCTGGATAGTCACCTTAGGTGGGACAAACATATTGAATACCTCCTGAAAAAAATATGTTACCTTATGCGCTTGTTGAATCTCATATTACATATGGAATAGTAGCCTGGGGCTAAATTATCTTATAATCTGTCAAATAGTGCAGGGCATAGTGGCGCATTCGTTTGCAAAATTTAAGTTTAAAAAAATTATTATTAACATTTTTCATAACACTTTGTTATATTTACCGATTAATAGTTTTGTATCATGTGATTTTTTTTTACTTTTTTAGATACTTTTGATAACTTTTATTTATATTTAGATCCTTGGCAATTATTTTTCTTAGAGTGTTTTAGAACAACACAAAAATAAACATACTCTAAGATTAAATCAACGTCATTATTATACCAGAAATAAAAATTATAACTACTTACCAGTTACAACAAAAAAAATCTATAGGACAGCAATTACATGAGTATCTAGGACCTACATTATTTTCATATCTATCACGTCATATTCTAAATATTACAAATAAATTACACTTTAAAATACATAGCTGAAATACCTCGTGAAACTATTCATAAATTAATTGAATTCCCACACCTTTACAATATTTCTACAAATATCTCTGGAATTAATCTTTAGTTTTACTTTACTTGTATTTTTTAATAATTATTTTTTTTTATTTAACTCATACAAAGACCCAGTCTTTATCGAGTATGCATGACTAATTCTGTGTGTATTGATTATTTCTTTAAATAAATATTAATAAATAATAATATTTCCACTTTTACTGCACCCCCCTTATATTCAGACTATAGAGGGATTTTTTGGGCATCAGTTTTTCCAAAGATAAAAATCGGTCCAAAGAGATCCGTATGTAGTTACTCTTATATCTGTTAATTTGAGGATGGAGTTGGAAATAGTTATCAAAATTAAATAAAAAACTGAAAAATACACTAAAGTGATGTTCAGTCGAAAGCCATTTGGGATACTACTTATCAATAGAATAACAAAACACGAGTTTTACTGCAGCAGCATTTCACTAAGTTAATAATTCTACTTCAATACGGCACCATCTAGCGCAATATTGAAGTAGCTTTTCTATACGCAACCAGTGCGGGAAAAAAATAGAAAACCATGAACGGTATATATTGAAGCCAATAAGAAATACGTTCAAAAGAAGGCTGTAAGAAAATTTAACAAAAATCCTCATAATAAAATTCATCATATTACTTTGGATTTACATTTTGACGTTTGACAACTGTGTGTTTGATTTTGGTCATTTGGTGTTTTTCGAATCAGCACATCGGCATTGTATTTATGAATATACATATACATACTTGCCACGTTTAAGAATCCACATCGGATGCATTTTTTACATCTCGAGCGTTTTTATCCACATCGGACACATCTAATACATCTACATCTGCGTTTGTTTATCCCAGATGTACCTGTTCAGATTACATTTTTTACATCTCGATTTCAAATGAGATGTGAATGAGATGTTCGTTCCATGCCAGAAAGTAAGTGTTCTGTGAAGTCAAGTTTGTCAATTTAACTTTTGTTTGTGCTAGCATGAATATAAAAGTGATTAATTTGTTTAATTTTTATTTAGATTTCAAATTTAGGTTGATTTGTAGTCTCAAAAGTCAAATTTAAAAACTATAAACTTCTAACTTGTCATTGACATTTTATCACGTGACCAATAAAGTCTAGAGCGTTTTTTTATTATATCTACATTCAGATATAATTCTCTATCACGTGATTAAAAATTCACAACATCTCAGATGCATCCGATGTGGATTCTCAAACGCGGCAACTATTTAGATATATTGATGTTTAGTTAGGAAAGAAGAAAAACCACAGCTTATACTCGTACAATAAGCTGTGGAAAAACTATCTCTGTACGAAAATGTACTTCAAATAATCAATATTTGAATGTATTTATGGATAAATGCGTATTTTTGTTATAAATGGTTTAATACTTTAATACATAATTTTAATTTTATTGTGATAGATCAGTATTTTAAGTAAATATTATTGTAGATTATTTCAATATTTATTTATTAATAAGCGATACGCCGCCTAAAGTGAACTAATTATAGTGGCTCATTTGACCTTGACGTCATGTTACTGTTTATCAATGTCATGTCATTAAATGGTGTTTTAGGTTAGAATGCGTTTCATTTGAAATATTTTATTTAATATTAAATCTAATGCATAAAATGTTCATCTCTATTAAAATATACGTTTTCAATAAATATAAAGTTATTTTAAACATTGTAAAATGAGTAAAAAAAGACACTTGTGAGTGCCTCAGTGCACTCTAAAAAAAAACTGTTAAATTGATCTATTTCCTTAAACTAGGAGTCATAAGCGAACACACCAAAATTTCAAACACTTTCAGACCATCTTAAATCTCACAACAAGGAGTTGTGTTCATTTACTAGTATTAACAACTTTAACATCCTAAAAGCAATAAAAATCAGTGAAGTCGGTACGTACCATTTAATAAATATTTGTAAACATTGATATTTTTTGTTAAAATAAAAAAACTGATACCAGCCATTTTAGGGAAATTATGTATAGGACAAAAATTATAGAGAATGTTATCCCAAGCAACTTTTATTTAACGAATTTTCTTCCCCAAAATATTTCCGAAAGTAGAAAAACGACCCCCTATAAAGTACTCCCCAGAGGCTCCGTCTTTGACCAAAATCTAATCAATTCATGAGAGGATGGATTAAATCTTAAGTTTAAAATTTAACAATTTTCCCTCTATCCATTTTTGAGTTTTCGTGGATACAGACACAGACAAACGGATATCATCGCGAAAATAGTCAAAACGTAAAAATCCGTCTAAAATTCGGGGTCGGTAAAATCGTAATTCCTATACTTTTCTTCTGTATACAGACAGGAGAGTAAAAAAATATCGTTTTTCTACGCCCACATGGATATTAGCTTATCTACACACAGACTACAAAACCAAAAAGTATGCTTTGATTAAGAATAATTTCTTGACCGTAACAAAATTTTCTATAAATAAAAATTTCCTTGGTTTATTCGGTCGTTTTTATTTTCTATTGTTTAGCACAGCACTACATATGTTTTGGAAAACTTTTCCATCTTCGGGTGCAGTCAAGATTAAAAAAAAACATGGGGACGATTACAAACAAATTAAAATTTTTTTATTTGGTTTAACACGAAAAAGTAGGATGAGTTTTTACAAAGTTAAAAACTACCAGTGGCGTTACAGTTAAGGTTTAAAAAGCTTACAATTATTTAATAATATGAAAATAAACGTTTGACAAATCTTTTGTCAGTTTTATTATTTACAGAGTTGTTATTTTTTTTTAATATGTATCATCTCAACGATTGTTCTTTTGTTGAGATTTTGTTCATTTTCAAGAATTCTTACATTTTCATGTTTAGTTAAGGCAGTGGAGTTTTCATTATTAGTTGCAATATTATTTTTATGGTTTTTTATTCTTTTATGTAGATATTGTTTTGTCTGTCCAATTGTCTATAAAATTGACTGCAAAGACTGTAACTCCACTCGAGGTCGAAAAAAATCATGATTCCTATACTTTCCTTATCTGTATACAGATCAGTGAACGGGTGCATATGCACGCCTGCCTGTCCATATGGCAGGAAAATTTAACATGTTAACACATTCTGGCAGCCATTATAAAATGGAGCCGAGCGTCGTCGTCCATGAATATCATTTTATTTCGCATTTAGAGGTACATTATTTAAAATTTAAAAGAACTGATTTTCAAAAAAATCTAAATACTTAACGTCGTTCAAATTGCTGAGTTGACAGTTTGCTTCGGTTGGAAGTTAGGACTGAAAAACTGGTTTTTCTATTCCCCGTTGAATTGCTTTATCCCCTTATTTCAAACTTTCGGACATTAACAAACTGACCTTAATTTTCATTGTTTTTTGACTCACTTTGTATATTTCCTTAATGTAATGTTTAAAGCCTTTTGTGCATTTTAGAGTCATATGTTGAGTCAATTCCGAATTATAACCATCCACAGTTCTTGTAACATTCTCCTATACACTTCTTTATAATAATTTGTCAACTACACGGTGAATGCTTGCAATTTAGTTTTTGTAAAGAAAATTAGTCTAATAGTTTTTCATTGTTGGTAAAACTTTAGAAAAAAGTAGTTAAATTACTGCACATATATTTAGACTACTCTTATATATATATATATATATATATATATATATATATATATATATATATATATATATATATATATATGGTTGCAAAATTGTCGTTCATCAACGATAGCCACAGAGCTATCGTTAATATTATGAAGTGTCGTTATAGTGACTTTTCCATCCCCTTTTGTTTTAAAATACCTATTAGATTTCACCGAGAGCCAGGATGTTTTCTAAATCATAAAACCACTATGTTATAAACCTTACAACTAAATGGCCATCGACCTAGTACAGCAAGTACAATTTGTAAGGGAATTTCTAATTAATTTAATTGTTCAAAAATTAATTTTGTTTCACAGGTAGGATTGCCCATTCGACCATATACTGTTGTTTTCTAATTAACAGTGCTGTTCCTAAAGTAGCACTGCGAAACAGTAACAAAACCTATATTACGGAAGTACCTATTATAGTACTAGTACTCCGTAATCTACACATAAAACAAGGCTAATGGCAGCTAATGTCCTGAGCTGTTGAAGCCGATACCTATACCAACAAAAAAAATATCACGATTGACAGTATCGAATTTGATATGTCTCTTTCAAATCCGACAAATTTAACTGTTCTCCAGTTGTTTTTGTATTCTTTTGAAATAGGGGGTAGTTTTTTTAATATATCATACTCATTTTAAATAAACCCTACAATACGACTAGCAAATTAAACAACAAATGGTGGCGATAAGTCACTTCTTCAATTAGTATTTAGATTTTTCCCTAGTTGTTTTCTTTTTTTATTGTACGCATCTCGCAGTAAACTTTTCTGATCGCGTTGAAGGTTAAGACCAATTATATTTGTAAAAACAAGATGAATATACTGGTAGAATTTTTATTTTACGTTTCAAAAAATGTCAAATATAATCATCAACGTACGTTCTTTTATCACAAAACACTAAATTATAATACGAACTTACTAGAATTTATTGTTTAGATTTGGTAACTAAAAACAACGTAACGACTTTGTTATTGAATAGAGTTTCAAAAATTATCGTTATAAAAGTCGTTGAATTGTCGTTAGCTTAACGATGTCGTCTATAAACGATAAATTACTGAATAGGGCCCTAAAAGCTCTGATGTTAGAAACGACACATTTGAAAGCCTACATAAAAATAATGTTAAGCCTAAAAACGGCACATAATCTAAAGATCCGGCTGCATCTACAACCGAATAGATGTTAAATAAACAGTATTCGAAATTAATCTCTGTGTTTACTTTGTTCTTCCTCCATTACAGCTACATTGAACTCTAAACGTAATTCTAGGGTCTTTTTAATATCACTTCGTGGGGATCTACTAGACGAAATTTAGGCCAAGGTTAAGGGTATTTGGAAAACTAGGTTAGGGCCCGGTTTGTCAAACTATATTACATTTTTGTAAAGATAGTTTATTATTTAAAATTAAAAATTGTTTGAGATAAATTAGGTGGGTCATTGACCAAATGACCTTATGGAGAAGCCGCGCCTGAAAATAAACGGTACGAAAAATTGTGAAACTAACTTTTTAGGTAAACAAAAAACAAATAAATAAACGCTTAACTCCTATAAAAAAAAGTTTGAACGTTAACTTTTCAGGAACAACATTAAACAAACTAAATATTAATGAAATTAACTAAACTCTAACCACAGCTTTAGACTAGCTTTTTCTTTTGGTAAAAATTGTTTTTATTTTATGTGACAAGTTCGCCTCTGTGTTGTATTTAATTCGAAACCATCAGCAAATATGGAGAGGGAGAAACCCAAAAAGCTCCTAATATACATACAGTGACACAGTGATCCATTTTACCCCTAATTTGCTCATTTTTAGTTTTTAATTTAGAAACAGACTGTTAAAATTTTTGTTTTCTTTAATTTACTATTCGACTTACAGATAATGAGGGATTTTATTAAAAAAGTTCCCATTATTCTAACCACTATCTACTCCCCCCACAATCAAACATTTTACAACTTTCTTAGAAATAACAAAAACACGTTTTCAACATTTAATTTTTTTACCGCTTACCTGCTTTTCGAAGTAACACACAACCATCTCGAGATATATCTTTAATCGACTGGTAAACGAGAATCTGCAGGTCGCAAATCTGCTTTGCTTAGTAACGAAGATATTCACGGATATTACCAAAAAGTGCCCATTGACATTTTACCCATAGCGATTCACTTAACCCCGTATGACGGTCACTTTGTGACAAAGCTGATAATTACATTGTCGTAAAGTCACCAAAAATGCCGTTTTCGTTTAATTTCTAATTACTCCATCCTCTTTGAATGAACATATTATATTTTTAAAGCAATCGCATCGATATTTTGAAGTCTATTTTTTCAAAATATACTTATAATGCAAACTGGTTTATTTTTTAAATTTAAAACTTTGGACTCATAAAAACGTTCTTTAAAAGGTAAGTTGTTGTAAAAACACGTTCAAATTCTATATTATTTATAATAATTTGCTTCCGTTTACATTTAAATTTTTTTATTTTAATTGACATTTTTTTAGAAAATAAAAAAAACGAATATTTATTATATGTTTACTTATTTTGTTGGGTTTTATAATATAATTTAATGATATTGTTAATTGTTTGCAAGATTATACTTTTAATTGTACTGATATTCATATTTAAGCTACAGGGTCAGTGGCGGCTCGTGGGTACTAGCGGCAGTGGGGCACACACTGGAAAGGAATGCCGGTATTCGTTTTTCCCTTAGGAAAACAAGTTCTCCGCTTAATGAAAATTAAATATATTTCAAAACAATCAGTTGGGGCAATAACGATTTCTGAATGTGACTACAGGGAGCTAAATATGACCACTCAAAATGCATTTAACTATGTATGTGGCTTTTAATCAGAAAATCATTACATATCCACTCTTGCGAAATTTACGTAAATTTCTCAGAAGAATGCAATTTACTTAACAATTCTAATTTGTTGACGCATTTTAAAGCATACTACTCTGAAGAAAAGGTGTTTGGCAATTTAAAATCTCCCAGCGAAAAATTTATCTTTTATATTTTTAAATTAGAAAAAATATTTATATCTCTATTTGATAGTTTGTCAACTAAGCCTAGAATTTCCAACGCATACCTTTTTGAGATGAGCAAAATAGAATTTGGTCATCCTTGCCAACAATTTGCGAAAATGTACACCATTAAATTATTTAAAAGACTCAGAATTTTTTATATCCTTAAATATGCAAACAGAGATTTGAAATCCTCGAAAAAGTTAGACAAAACCAAAAGAAAAATTAAAATTTTGTCCCATTTATAATTATTATTGATTTTTTTTTCATCATATTTTTGACTGCTTTATAAAAAAAAAGTTATTTTTCTTTGTAGTTTTATTGCTTAACTATTCCAATGGTCCAACTAACATTTTTTCGTAATCACAATAAATAAATTATTATCATTGTCCAACAAACGCGCACCTTTAGCCGAAACTGGCATGGCCGGTAAAGATGCCGCTGCGTACATTCGTATCTGGTCTAGGTAATCTGTGCCGTGGGTACAGCACGTCACAATGAGGACAGCGCGTAAGAGAAAATCAAAGTATGTGGGACAGCGCCCTGCTTGTGACGTATAATCCATCGCATGTATTCATCTCTTGCTAAGCGATATTGTCGTTGTCCTTGTTTTTCGCATCATAATGAGAGAGAAAACAACAGAGGTACACATTTAATGTGCCATCTTCCACTTAATTTCGGAATGTCGCTCAACGCCCGATCGTCCAGTGTCGTGCCAACGCGGTTTGCACTAAATATTAGATAAAATAATAATAGGCATTGAGGAAAATATAAAATCTGTAAGTTATTTTTTTTTGTTTATTATACTAGGCCACTGTATAAGGTGTTCTGTCAATCTTACCCATTTCTTTCTTAGTTCGTCATATCATAACGTACATTTCTTTTTTTGCAATCGGCACATACCGTTAGTTTCTTTCTTTGTTCATACTGTATAATACAGTCTGTTTTGTGCTCTTTTTAAAATATGAGAACGTATTAAGAAAATAAAAATTAACCCAAATTTAGTTTGGTTTCGAAAAACATGGATTGCTGGCCATGAAACAACTACAGATTTATATTGGCACATACGTTTTTGCTTTTAGTAATAACTGTAAAAACTTTAGACTTTTTTGACTCTACAATATTTTACAGTAAATGCTGGAAATTAGTAAATGTTAACAATCCCTAGGGAAATATGTTTAATCTAAACACACTTTTACTAGTAGGTAATTATTAGTATTGACTGAGCTGTTCTAGTAAGACCTGGGTAAACCTTGCATTTATAATGTAATGTTGCTAAATTGATTGTAATGACTTAAAAATCTAAAAAAATAAGAATAATTAAATGAAACTAGATGGAGCCATTTACTTTTCGGAAGAGATTGTTTAAATGTTTCCATACAAATACAAATAAATAATTTTTAAACATTATTTCATAAAATATAAAGGCAAATCGCTTCATTTCCACTAATTTCTTTAAATGTACTAATCTGGTACTTCAAAAAGGATTTGATACAAATTATTTGATTAACAATAGTTTTATTAATATTGTTTTAAATTACCTATAATAAAACAAACAATACTCATGCCTAAACAAAACATGAAGCTCGGCTTTTCAATTAGAGCTGTAGAACTAATAAATGAAACTAGGTGGAGGAACAGCAAATGTAGGTATACTCGTATTTAGATAAAAATAAGACTAAAATGTCTGTAAATTTGATAAACAAAATGGCGTCACTCGTCTCAAAAATGAGATAAAGTATATAAACCTAACCTAAGCAAGCATTATTTCTGTAGTAAACTATAAACTCACCTTAATTTCTAAAGACATTCTGCTTCCCGTATATAACAACAGCACAACGCATAAATAACAAAACAAGAAAATGGCAAAAACCGACAACACAAACTTCTAGTTATTTAGAATATAGGGTTGTCTATGGCTGGACACAGGCTAGACATAGGATGAAATAAAATAGTTACATAACCCATTTTCTTCTTAAAAATCAGAAATTCTTCATTAAGTGTTGGCCTCTACAACATAGTCCGTTTAGCAACCTTTTGTGTAACATTTACACCATGTTTCAGAAACAATTTCAGTGAAATATTTAACTAAAATATTTCAGAAACTTGTGCTTAAAATGTTATATATTTGAAACGTTTGAAATATTCCTGAAACACTTCAGAAATAATGTGTGGCGCTTTGGTTTATTGAGGTTGTCATTATTTTTTGTGGTAATATTTATACCTGATATCTATAGATTTACGTAATATTTTTTAAATCAAATAAAGGTTAGATTTTTTGAAAAACTTAAATCAGATTGGATTTCGTAAAAGTGTAATATTTTTTCTTGTTTTTCGTTAACGTTAACTAAATAAATATTATCAAACATGAAATGATTTTTACTAGCCAAATGTTTTTATTTGCGTTTTCCAAGATTTACTAGTAAAAGTTTAAAAGTTTCGTTCAATACCAATATTTATTAACAGATTAAGTAATTGCTATAGTCTGAATAAAAGAGGAGTAAAAGTGGGGATATAACGTCACATTCCATAGGCGTACTTTTCAAAATAAGTTTCTATAATATGAATAAGGTCACGGCATATAAAATGGTATACACGCACTTCGTAGATTATTATATTCGATTTTGATTAATCGATTACTTGCTGTACTATAGTGATAAATAATTGATTCATAAAAATAATCGATTAATGGAAAATTGATTAACCGAAAATAATCGAATAATAAAAATAATCGAATTATAAAAAATAATCGATTAATTGAAAAGATTCGAGTAATTAAAAGGAATCGATTAATCGAAAATAATCGATTACCTAATCGAAAAGAATTAATTATACGAAAAGAATCGATTAATCTTAAAGAATCTAAATAAAAAATAAAGTAATCGATTAAACTAAAATAACTGATTATTTATTTTGATAATCGCCCAGCCCTAACGTTTTTAGCAATCATTTTTAGCCATAAAATTATTTAAATAGGAATTTTTATTTGAGTAATTGGACATTTTTATTAAATTATAGAAATCTACTAAAATCTACCAAAAAAAAAATTATCTACTAAAACTAGCCAAAAAAGCTGAACATCTACAAAAAAAGCAGAATTTTACTAAATATGGCAACACTGGATTAAAGAGTGACCTTGGCCAAGCATAACGACTAATCGTTGGACCAAGCGAAGTTAACTGTCGTGACGTAATCTACGTGCGATGTACTGAATGGTACTAAAAATAGCGTGTTTCAAGCAGGCACACTGTTTGTTTCATGGATCTGTTGATTTATTTTTAACCGCACGCATTCGCGGAAACCTCTCGCGTTCAATCAACATATTGCACCGACAGATGCGATCAGCCAGAGCGAAATGGGGTACTAGTCCAGTGTTGCCAGAATATATTTTTGTAATGTATCAGATTTATCTAAAAAATGTATTAGATTTTATAAAAATGTACTAGATTCTATAAAATTACCAAATTTTTCTAAATATGAAGTATGGTCATTAAAGAGCAAAAAAATGTTTATAGAGAACACGAACACAACAATTTTAAACAATATTTTATCTCTCGACAAATTTCTGACACTATTTTATCTCTCAAGCAGTTTTTGAATAAGATATTTTAATACATTTTGATACTCTTTTATCTCTCGAACAAGTTTTAAATCTTTTTTTATCTCTTGAGCTATTTTAAAACAATATTTTATCTCTCCATAAATTTCTAACAGTATTCTATCTCTCGAGCAATTTTTAACAACTTCTTTTATCCTCTGAGCAATGTTTGTACAACATTTTTTGTAAAATTTTTAACACTATTTAATTACTCGAGCAATTTTTAATAGTTTTTTTTATCTTTCAAGCTATTTTTGAAAAATATTTGATCTCTCGTGCAATTTTTGAGCAAAATTTTAACAATTTCTAAAACTATTTCATCTCTCGAGCAATTTTTAAAAAAGATTTTAATACCTTTTGATAATATTTTATCTCTCGAACAGTTTTTAAAAAAACCTTGAGCTATTTTTAAAAAATATGTTCTCTTGATAAATTTCTAACAGTATTCTCTCTCTCGAGCAATTCTTTTTATCCCTCGAGCAATGTTTGTACAATTTGAACACTATTTAATCACTCGAGCAATTTTTAACAGCCTTTTTTACCTTTCAAGCTATTTTTGAACAATATTTGATGTCTCGTGTAATTTTTGAGTAAAATTTTAAAAAAAGATTTAACACCTTTTGATAATATTTTATCTCTCGAACAGTTTTTAAACAATTTAAAACAAATTTCTACCCGTATTCTATCTCTCGAGCAAATTTAAACAACTTTTTTATCCCTCGAGAAATGTTTGTACAAAATTTTTTGTACAATTTTTAACACTATTTAATCACTCAAGCAATTTTTAACAGCTTTTTTACCTTTCAAGCTATTTTTGAACAATATTTGATCTCTCGTGCAATTTTTGAGCAAAATTTTTATAATTTCTAACACTATTTTAAAATTTTTATTAACATTTTTTACCTTTCTAACAATTTTTAAACAATATTTTAAATCTCGAGAAATGTTTAACAGTATTTTTAATCCTCGAGTAATTTTTGAATAAGATTTTAATAACTTATGATTCTATTTTATCTCTCGAACAGTTTTTAAACCTTTTTTTATCTCTTGAGCTATATTTAAACAATATTTTATCTTTCGATAAATTTCTAACATTATTTTATCTCTCGAGCAATTTTTAACAACTTTTTTATCTCTTTAGCAAACTGCTCAATATTTTAACTCTCGATAAATTATTAACAATGTTTTATATCTCGAGCAATGTTTGTACAATATTTTATCTCTCGAGCATTTTCTAATAGTATTTTATCGTTCGAGGAATTTTTAAACAATGTTTTATCTCTCGAGAAATTTCTAATAGTATGTATCTCTTGAGTCAATTTTGAACAATATTTTATTTTTTAACAAATTTTTCAATAGTATTTTATCCCTCGAGCCATTTTTAAACAATATTTGTCTCTCGTGCAATTTTTTAAACAATGTTTTATCTCTCGAGAAATGTCTAATATTTTATTTCTGAAATAATTTTTAACAATATTTTAATTTCTCTTGCAATTTTTGACCAATATATTTTACACTTCAAATGGAAACACGCTGAAAAAAGTACTAGATTTTGTTTCGAGTGTACTAGAGTACCAGAATGTACTAGATCTAGTACAATTGTACTAGACTGGCAACACTGGGTACCACGCATACACGCACACACCCATACGAAAAAATAAAAATATCGATTAGTTCTTTTACAATTTACTCGTTGAGACACTGTTTATGGTGTTTTTCTTAGAAATTCGGACGTATACCGTGTTCAGAAAGTCTAAAAGTCATGCTTAAAATGGACCTTACAATGACTTACAGACCCGACGACAGGGGAACAGGGGGCAACACCACCGGGGCCCGGGCCCAGAGGGGCCTGGCAGCTTTAGATAGTACTCACCGCTAGTAATATAATAATAGAACGAAGAAATATTTTTTTTATGTAGGTCTAGATAGTGTCGGAATGGGCCGTCGGTCTACCCTCGTTCAGGCAGTGGGCCCTTGACAAAAACAAATAATCAAATGCGACGAAGTGTGCAAAGAGGGGACCTTTTTTGCTCTAGGTGGGCCCTTCTCCATCTTGAACCGGTAAGCCCTGGAGGTCCCAATCCGACAGCTAAGTAATAGTTTTTATTAGCCTATTCGATTAAAGTAAAAAATAATATTGTGAAACAGAGGAAGTTATTCTGATCGGCGGGTGAGTCAAAATATAAAAGCTAAGCTATGCGGAGCTAGAGATATAGACCGTCAGATAGTGACCGATTTAGGTGCCCCATTTTCGCATACAAGCCATGAAGGGGATTGAAAAGTACACCGATGTTGAGTAGAATAAAAATTTACGAGTGGCTCTTGGGGATAACACATGGAAAATTCGATTTTCCTTATCAGAAAAATTTTCCGACCCCAAAATAAACTTATACATTCAGGTCATTCAAAAAAATATATTTTTCGGACTAGTGACGATGTACATTTTCATACATTCTATGGGCTTGTGTGGAAAAATCTAGATTTTTTCTTAGAAGATTACGCCTTTATTTCAACCCTTCAGCCACTTGCAATATTAAAGCCTTTGGTTTTCCGAAGCCTAGTTCTATTAATTTATCATATAGTTAAAACAGCTTGCGTGGAATTATGGGCAACAAATAACCTTTCATTTTTGTTGGGGAAAATCGAATTTTCCACGTGTTATCCACAGGAGCCACTCGTAAATTTACTTTCATTCTACCTAAAATCGATGTACTTTTCAACCCTCTTCGAAGCTTTTATGCGAAAATGGGGCACCTAAACCTATCACTATCTGACGGTCTAATAGCTCGCAACAGAGCGCGGGCCCCTGCTAGCCTAGCGCACAGGTTTTAGGTGTGTTCAAATATTCCCCACCTAATAAGAAAAGTACCTAACTCCACATTTTTAAAAAATAGGATTTTACTACCATCTATTAAAATAACGTCTAAACCACCTTCTGACAAAACTTTAGAGTGTCAACTTAACCGGTTAATTTTAAATTGAAATAATAGAAATTTGTTTATCTCCAAAAAGAAATTTGACTAGCTCCACACTTTTGTTTAAGAGTACCGCATGGGAATGATTTTTTATTTTACATTCAAAGTTATAATGTGTTAGATGTGAAGAACAAGTAATAATGTAATATTTGTTAAAAATTAAGGTTTTTCTTCTGTCCTGTAAAATTTTCCAAAACGGAGATTGGCATTTTTCTTATTAGGGCGACGATATTAAGAATTTCTCTCAGCTGCTAGACCTACAATTGGTCAATATCAAAACTGTAGCAATTTACAAAAAAAATTACGGTTCTTTACAAACATTTTTAGTACCTACTTAGTAAGTACACTCGTTTTATTAGTATATGAAGAGTTTCTAGGTAAAAAAAAAATAGTTTACAATATGTGAGGGGGAGGGTCTTGCCAGTGTTTTGCCCCGGGGCCCACCATGGCTCTCGACGACTCTGGTTTCTTATGGCAAATAACTTCCGGATCGAATCTGCTGAATTTTAAATATATTGCAGTTTTTACCTCCCAATTAAAAGTGTCCATGGGCAAAAAGTTATCCTATGATTAGTTTTTGAAGTTGTGAATTCTCATAATTTTCTAAAATACTTTAAGACGTAAACTTTGTAATTTTGATGGGTACTAAAAGTTACGGTTTGGCGCTCTAGCATATTTGTGACTATCAAAATACTGTCGCACAAAGCCGACTCTGTTCTTTGTTTACTACCTTACCCGCGATATGAAGTCTAGCGCTGGCCATATAGAGACAAACGCATTTCTTCGAGAAACTACCGGAGAGATCGATACGCGGCTGCTGAGTCGTAGAGAAGGAGTTCCCGGACGTTCTAGATCACCGAGAAATTACTAGTGCCGAGCTAACTTTATATAAATAGCGCGAGTTTGTAGGAAGAAGTTAAGATTCAATATAAGTGTTGCATAGAAAAGATAAATTGTAATAAATAAATTAGAATTGTGAGTTATAATAATGCCTAAGTATTAAATAAATTAATAAGTACGTTATAAATTATAAATAAACTGTTTTTAATAAATAAACTATTTTTAAATTAAACAATCTTAACAATATGATATTAACTAGTTTGAAAAATAAATGTACAGTTGTTTATAACAGGATGGAAAGCAATTTGAACAATTTAGATAACTTTTACATTTCATTAAAAAGTATTCAAGATATGTATAAGGAAATAAACATGAACCTCGCTTATTTTTAGTCACAGAATATGATAAAAAATTTAAAAAATGTGATATTTTTGGGTTTCCCTGATCGATTGGTAATTTTTATACAAGGGCGCGCGTTTTTTACATTTTTGAAGCAAAATTATCAAAATTTTATTTTCGTAAGTAGGTACATTACAAATTAAAATTCTAAAAAACACGCGACACCATAAGTAAAATTTAAAACCAAATAGAATAACAGGAGAATTTGTTTTCACGAAATAAGGGTCAAAATTAAATTTAAATAATTGTTACTAATATTTGCTTCCATCGTAAAGCCCGGCTAGGGTTACCAGACGTTAGGATAAGTTCGGACATGTCCACTTGTATGATAGAATCAATTTAACCGAGATTGTAAAAGTCGGAATTATATTTCTTAACAGCCACCTACTGAATGTAGTTATTCCGAAACCACTTAAAGTAATAGAAGGTAAACATTTGCGATCTTGAGATTGAAAGAAAATTCTGAAATACTTGTCTTTTATAAATTAATTCCAACTCTAGTGACAGCATTTTCATTCTGTAATATCTACTGGCTAATAACTGTGAATATAACGCTCGCATTGTAAATAGCCATGAATTTAATGATTGACAGTTCTGCGCGACGTATTATTATTTAGTTTGAATTTGGCTGAATAAAGATGCGTTTGTTGAGTCGAACTTAAATTCAACAATGGGTGAATATATTGATTCTGAAAATGCTCCTTCTAAACTGACAAATTATGCAAATCATTTAAGTAAAAACTTGTCTAACATAAGTTAGATTAAATATTTCAGTTTGTTAGTCTCATTTTACTATATTCAACTCCTATTGTATCTGTGGCCGTGGATAAAGTACAGTCTGTTACTCTGTTGGAATGAAAATCCGATACTCGTTGTTATTCACGTTCGCAGACGCTCGCGATTAATACATTTCAATCACTAAGTTTTTTTAAATTATTTATTGGCCTACATAGCTAGGATGATACAGCCATTTGGTAACAACAGGTAAATAATTACAATATTTTACAGCTTAATTTTAGATATTTCCATAAATTTTGATATTTTTAAACATTACCGAAAGACACAAGCTTAAAAAATAAATCAAAAAGTATTCGTGCAAAGAACGTATATAGTAATAAAAGAGGTTTTTATAGGATGATATCTTAGTTACATATTTTAGTGCTAACCAGTCCCTTCGCGACTTTAAGGTTGACTCGCTAAGTTTTCCCACCACGAGTGGCACATGAAGGACAGTTATGTGATATTTGAATTAAGACAATGACCCAAAGAATTTTAATACCCAGAGCACCCATAATCCAATTAGATGTTCATAATTATCTCCATTTAAATTGCCATCAATGAAAAAGGGACCAATGACATGGTTTCCAATTATCTCTGCTCAAACATTAACTTTTTCAGGGTATTGTGTATGTTCTTCTCTCATCCAGTGAGGATTTTCCAATAGCGACAATTTTGACAATTAGTATGCCCGTTAAGTGCAAAAGTGTATTTATCATATCCATTTTTTTTTCCAAAAATTATTTAATAAAAAGTACTTCCACAGCTTTTCCATTTTTAGCTATGACTGTACACACTGTTGGTATCAGTGACACTTAACAGTTTTGAATGTTTTCGACGTTTTTGTGGAACACTTTGGTTTAAGCTTTCCAATTTTCTAATTAAATGTCTCCGTTTTCTGTTCAACCGGTCATTTTCATCACTACTATTTTTAACCGTTTTTAAGTTTACTCAATAAAGCACAATAATATAATGAAATGAATAGGTAGGGTCGAGACACGTAAGGTAGTGGCTGATAAGAGAGTGTTTTTTGACTATTTTTTGTGATTCACTCTTTGATATTGTGCTCGATAAAGTGTAATAATGGTACTACAATATCTACACACATCGCCAAAATTCTTGGACCCCCTCGTAAATACTAAATCGAAGTATTTATCATGGCTGCTTCTTTGTACATTTAATCTTTATTTATTTTACCGTTGATACACATCTAAAAATGTTTACAAAAATAATTTCCCACAATTTTAGGTACCAATGTTTAAAAAGTGGTTTATATCGATTTTGCGTGTTTAAGTGATTGTTGAGTTTTTCTTTGCAACTATGCCTGGCAATAGAATTTTAGTGTTCAATAGAGCAAGAATAGTGGCTTTGCATGATAAGGGTCTGCCAAATCATCGAATCGCAGATAGACTAGAGATTCCCCACACTTCAGTTGTCCGAATAGTGCGTTTGTATCAGGAAACTAACAGCGTTGACTGGAGACGTTGGACTAGGCATCCTAGGGTAACTAATCCAATAGAAGATCGGTATGTAGCAGGTTATGTACGTCGGAATCGAACCATAACCGTCTTAGCTGTCCGAACTCATTTTAGAAGAACGTATGGTCGATTCATTTCCAGTATCACAATCCGGCGGAGACTTTCTGGAGCCGATTTATGATCTAGGAGACCATTAAGAGTACCCAGGTTACTTCTCAGACCTATAGCTGCTCGTCTACGGTGGGCACAGGAACACAGAGACTGGCTTTTAGCTCTGTGGCGAAATGTTCTTTTTTCGGACGAAACCAGATATGGTTTAATTAATGATAGTCGGCGACACAGAGTTTGGAGAGAGTCAGTGCGACCAGAAAGACTATCCTTTGCCAGAGAAGTCGTTCTATATCAAGAAGGAACAGTAATGTTTTGAGGAGGCATAATGCATGGTCGTCGTACGCAGCCTATTCCCATTCCAGACACTATGACAGCTGATAGATATATTCGAAACATTATTGAACCCATTATTTATGTTCTTCGAATTGAAATTGGAGCCAATGTTATTTTCATGCACTAGAAATTCAGAATATTCAAAGAATACCGTGGCCAGCAAATTCGCCAGATATGAATCCCAGTAAGCACATGTGAGATTTTGTTGGACGAGCAATCTCTAACAGAATTAATTCTCCTATCACTCTCCAATAACTCACAGTCGCGGCTCAAGAAGAATGTAACAATATCCCAATGGATTAAATTGACACCCTTATTGTTTCCATGTACAGGCGAGTTAATACCCTACTACAGAACAAGGGAGGACACACCTCATATTAATGACTTTGATTTCGCTCTAAAGTGGTTTTCTTCTGGATTTCAAATTATAGTAATCATTTTATTATGCACTATTTTTCGTTTGTATTTTTTTTCTTATTCAGTTAAAATTTAATTTAGCCAATTTGTATTGGATACATAACCAAATTAAATGTACTATGTAATATACTTCTTTACTTTTAATAATATTATCTCATTTTGACAAACATAAGGGGGTCCAAGAATTTTGGCGATGTGTGTATTTGAACGAGTATACGAATTATAATATTTTAATTTATCTCTTTATTATTATGATTTAAAAACTTTAAATTCCTTTAATTTTAGAGATTTATCAATTTTCATTTTTCTCTTTTGATGTACTTTAATTTAATTAATATCTTGTTTGGTAGTACTTTTCTTTGTCTCAGCTTGAACTGTGAATTCAGAATGTTGTATTTTACATCTATTTTTATTCCCCGGGCTCATTTATCTATATGAAATTCGTCTTTAACGTTTCTTATGGGATTTAAATGTTAAACTTTATTATACTTATGTATTTCTACCTTTCCAAATTTATTATGGTTTATTTTATTTAACGACTTAAACCACTGGTGTGTCTAAAGGGCAAAATAATAGTAAATAATATAGGTACTTACTGTAGCTATTACGTTAGAATAACCACCTATTTTGCTGCAAATTAATTCAGGAAGTGTAAAATCTGGAATAACAATATCTCTGCTGTCACTTTTAACTACATTGGGGAGATTGTCCTGGTTCATAGATGAACTCAGTCGCTTCACGTGATTTTTCCACTCGGAAAAACTCCTCCTGTTACTCAATTTACCTCGAATTAAAGACATTTTTTGTTGTTTTAACGTTCACACCTAACTGAGATTATGATTTGATTATAATTTGAGAAATTTTTATGTAAATATATTATATCTAAAGTCTTAACTAACCTTATCAATCGTTAATTGCGATAAAGTGCATTCAAATATAAAGAATATTTATTATTAATATATAATTTCAACTTGGACTTGTGTTATCTAATTTTTCTTTTCATTTTCTTATTTAGATATCATTTAATTAATTATAATTATCGTTCGAAACAAAGAATTGTAAAATCTGTAACAAAAATATTAACTGAAAAAAAGAAAACAGCGTTTTGTTGGAAAACAATTGGGTTCAAGCGGTCGTCAATATCTTTCTGTTAAATAATTTACTTTATCGCCAACCGTCAATAGAGCCATACATTACCATAGCGATTTTGGAAGTAAAAAACACTTTATATCACTGTAAAAATCAAATATTTTATCTGCCGCTAATATCTATCAACATAGCCATGGCCGTATGACGGAAATAATCTGTAACTGTCACGGCTCCAACAGTAAAAGTTTTGTCGTGAATTATTTATTAAAAATAATGGAGAACATTCAGTGCACGCCGCCTGAAATTCAAAAGAAGTCGTTAGAGACGTCTTTAGAAATTCTACCACAAAAATCAGGCGAAAAATACAATCGCCAGTATGATATATTCATAGAGTGGTGTAACAAACACGGAATAAAAAATATAGTGAAAACGTTTTACTGGCGTATTTTTTCGATTTATCGAAAGAGTATTCTCATTCTTCGATGTGGTCGTACTATTCATTGGTAAAGCCAACCCTTTCAGCAAAAAATAACGTCGACATTAGTCAATGTAAAAAATTTACCGCTTTTTTAAAACAAAAAGGAAGGAATCATATTCCAAAAAATTCAAAACCTCTGATCTTATCTGAAAAGTGAATCGCCGATTACAAATCGAATCAACAGTATCAAAAAAGAAATCAACTTTACGAAAAATCAATTCAGCTACGAAAAAAGAAAATAACAAATAACGGTATAGTTCCATTTTTATAGTGCTTTTATAAACTTTATTTAGTTAGGTACTTACAATTTTTTTTACATATTTTTAACAATTTCTCAAAAATATTTTTTTTTCTGTAAAATTTTTAATTTTTCAATTTCTTTTCACAAATTTTTAAAATTTTTAATTCAAAAAATTTTTTTAGTTAAACTTTAATTTTAAAATTTAAAAAAAATTGTGTGTTACGGTACTTATAAACAATTCTTTTTTGATGTTTTCTTATTATTACATATTTCTCTCGCATATCTTTATTACACATTTTATCGCAAATTTGTATCGTACATTTTTTTGTCATAAATAATTTTTAATTTCGCAAATTTATAAATTTAATTTCGCAACTTTGACAAAAAGACCAAATTCTTTAGGATAAAAATAATTCAACATATTTTCATTTAATAATTCTTTTAGTGATATTTTTTTTCTTATTTTTATGTGTTTTAATTTTAATTTAAATATTTTTGGAGTGCATATTTGACTAAAATCGAAACGAAACGCAGGCCATTTAATAAAAATAAATCTTGTCAATTTTAAATAAAACATGGACGGTTTCAAAAAAATCTAGAAATGGTGCTAAAGCCCAGATCACACGTATTGAGACCTGGGTAAATTCCAATTTAAATTTTGAAAACGAATTTGAATTACAATACAGATCAAATATATTAGAAAAACAAATAGAAAAATATAACGAGGCTCAAGACGAAATTGAAGCCTTGATAGCAAGTGGTCGACCCTAAATAAATGACGAGGACAGAATCGTTTATGAAGCTTATTACGTCACTCTTTTAGCTAAATTAAAAAAATTGTTACAAAACGGAAGAAATATTCAAAATTCAAATAATGCAAGAGTTTCTGAATTAAACACTCAAAACATTAAACTGCCAGACGTTAACGTATCGATTTTTCATGGAAATCCTTTAGATTATAAATTTATTTGGCTTTTAATATGTATCTGTGACTTCTCTTGGTCTATACGTCTCCCTCGCCGCTGTACTCCAGGATCTGCTGGAATCAGCCCCCCTAAATATTAGATAAACCCTTCCCAATCATATAAGTAAAAATTCATACTATTTGTACGATATCGTGATTTAGGTTTTTGTAAATCATATTCCCCACCTTATAAACTGCTCACGGAATTAGTCGGCAAATCTAATTTTATCATCACGCTGCCGATTTTTAAAAATGAAGAAGATTCTGAAAGTTTATTATTTCTTGTATCAATGGTTTGATGTGATCTTCAGCAAAAAGTCATTTTTCAGTGTTGTACAAGGTGTGAAAGAATACAATGTAAAAATGTAAATTTTTAACTGCCTGCACCTGTTGCAATAGTAATTTAAGAACTTTCATCGTAATCATATTTAGAAGTTTTCGTCGATATCTCGGGACGTATTGGACAGTTTTGTATTTTTTTGTTTAGAAAAAAAGTACAGAATATTTTCAAAAATTACAAAAATTATTAATCTCTAGGAGCTCTTTCATTTGATGTGGAACTCCTGTGGATGTTATTACCTAGCTTTAATTAGAAGTGTCGTGATTTTAGCTCCTTGCAAATTATCCTTCAAAATGTGAATCTTGATCTCCCTATTAAGTCAGCTATTAATTTAAGTACTCATTACTGCGATCTGGTGAAATATGTCATCCAACTTTCATTCGCTTTGTAGGCTATGGCAAAAAGCAGTTTAACAAAAACCATGGAAACGAAGCTCAAAATAATGACAGTAATTGTCATCTGAATAATTGTAACCCTGCAATGAGTGAAAATGAGTTACGAAACATTATACAATAAGTTTTATAATGGAATTTAAGAGGGCCTCATTAAAAGGGTATTTCAAACATATTGCGGCAACGAGGAATCCGTTTAAAACATATCTCTGACTTGGTGGGGACATCAAGATCCACAGTTCAAAGGACGATAGAAAGAAGCCAAAATGATGATATATAGAAAATTCGCCAATGCGGTCGCAGAAGATGTAAGACCTCCAGGGAAGATCGTCTGATGAGCCATCTGTCAGACGGAGAAGAACTCTAACTGCGACACAAATAAAGGCAAGACTATAACGGGAACGATAGTGTCAACTACTACCATCAGAAACCGTTTGCATGAGCGAAATTTAAATGCCATTCCTTCTCTTCAGCCTGTCCACCGAGTTGAGGGGTAATGATTTTCTCAATTTTTTAAATGGAATACTCTATATGTCATACCACCAATTAATTAATACAAGGTATTCCATTTAAAAAATTGAGATAATCGTAACCTCGTGTTTTGACACACCCTATATACAACATAGCAAATGAATAAAGTCAATTAAAATTTATTGACGATGTAAAAACAATCAAATATGTATTACTACCTTCAGGGTAAGTATAGATTTGGTCACCACCTCGTTTATGGACCACTCTGTATATTTAAGAATATTTGTTAAATATGGTCATACAACTTTTATATTAAACATTTCTTCGTATTTCTAATAATAAAACAGCTATCGATCAATTATGCACTGATGGGACACCCTGTATATGTGTTATTGGCTAACACATTGGTATTGTTACGTGGGCAAATTTATAGGGAATTTTATGCGAAGATTATATACACTGTGTTGCGTTTGAAAAAATTGAGTAAATTGAACTTAAAATTAGCCATATTTAAGACATGTTTCAAAACACTCTGTATAGAATAAACCAGTTGTATCACCTCTATTCGTTAGCTTAGTATTTTATAAGTCTGTATAATAAACAATTTTGAAATTAATGTAATCCTACCTAAATTATGATAATTTAGTTTGGGGTATGCATCATTCTCTAATTAAAAAAAAAGTGTTTGGCAACACTCTAATATTTTTTAAAAACATTCTAGGATTAAATACAGTATTCCCAAGCCATTCTAAAATAAAATATAGGGTGTTCTATTTAAAAAACATACATTTTTATTTGTCAGCCAAAACCGCAACACCCTGTATATCCAAAATTATTTTTAAAATATGTATTTTTCAATTCCATATAACTTTTATTAAAACTTGTTTGCTTGTCAATAACACAAATTGAAATATTGAACAATTACGAACTAATGGGATCCTGTATACAGTGAGCATCATAAGTCTTACCCCCCCTAACTAACTCGTTACTGGGGTCTTGTTAGGAAAATCGCCAAGACAGGTCGATTTTTGATTTCTACAATGTATATTTTTGCATGATTAGTTTACCTTTAATTTCATCCCTTACTGAAGGGTAGCAACCCTTTCGAAAAATTTAAAGAGCATGGGGTAGTGAGTGATAGCTCATTTGAAAGGGGGTTTTATTCTCTATTCAACCGTGCAAAAAATTTTGAAATTTGCTTCATTACGTGTTGATTTATTAATGTTTAAAAATAACAAAACCTCACAAAATAGGAAAGCAACTAGACTAACAGTGACCTTCTAAAGTCTTACTTCACGTCTGAACCAAAACCTAAATCATGCAGGGCCGAATTTTAATTCTAAGGATGAGTGCGCTACGTTAATTTCTGTTACTCTGAAACAACAATTAGTCGAGAATTAATGAAGCAAATTTCAAATTTTTTTACACGGTTGAATAGAGAATAAAACCCTCTTTCAAATGAGCTATCACTTACCACCCCATGCCACTTAAATTTTTCGAAAGGGTTGCTCATCTCCAGTAAGGGATGAAATTAAGGGTAAACTATTCATACAAAAATGTACATTGTAGAAATCAAAAATCGAAGTGTCTCGGCGGTTTTCCTAACAAGACTCCAGTAACGAGTTAGATAGGGGGGGTAAGACTTATGGTGCTCACTGTATAAATTTTAATTTTCAATTTGTAGGAATATTATTATTTTAGATGACAATGTTTGAGAAACTCTTTGTTTGTTTTATTGTATTTATTTTATCTCTCTATTTTTATTTAATGTAACGTTTAAAAAAATATTGATGTTGACTATGGCTTATGGGGTAATTAACCCCATTACCCCCCCCCCCCCCCCCCCATTATCTACGCCCTTGTTTCAAATTTATGTTTCGTGCCGTTCTATTGAAGTAAAATAAGCTTATTTAAACTGAAATTGTAATTTTAAAAAATGCGCACTTTTTGAAAATACCCTGTACTTTTTTTCTAAACAAAAAAATACAAAACTGTCAACCACCTCCCGAGATATTGACGAAAACTTCTAAATGTGATTAAGATGAAAGTTCTGAAATTACTATTGCAACAGGTGCAGGCAATTAAAAATTTACATTTTTACATTGTATTCTTTCACACCCTGTACAACACTGAAAAATGACTTTTTACTGAAGATCACATCAAGCCATTGATACAAGAAATAATGAACTTTTAGAATCTTCTTCATTATTAAAAATCGGCTAAGGCGCTTCCGAGATCTCCTACAAATGGTGATAAAATTAGATGTACCGACTAATTCCGTGAGCAGTTTATTTGGACTTGTCCATTTACGAGGTTGGAAATAGCAAAATTGGCGATATTTTCGGGGAACACAAGCTGCCACACAGGTCCTACATGCGCACAAGACAACTTAGGTTACTTATTGTATTTAGGGCAAACCACCCTGAGAAGGAGGATAACTCCTTTAGCACGGTATAAGGAAACTAGAATGTTCTAGAAAAATGTAAAACTTATCAAAAAGTCAATATTAAACTTAAAAAAAATGTATCTGTGATATATAATTTTATGTAGTAAACAAACGATTATTTTTATCATTTTGAAATTACCTGGAATAAAAATATATTAACGCTCTTAAATGTTTCACACATGTTTTAATACCGCAATTCCAACAATTTTTTGCTTTCACTTGATAACTATTTTATTAATTATAAACAAAATATGCCATTAAAATATTAATGTAAAAATAATTGCTATGCAATAAAACTGATATTAATTACTAGTTGTGAGTTGCCAAGTGGTTTATTCTAATAAGTTGTGGGATATTATAATAAATATTTTTATGTGCATAATAACAACAATAACATAATTAAAATGGAAATTTACATAACATATAATGAACAATAAAAGCACTGATCCAGTGCAAAAGAAAATAAAGCACCTCTAGGAATATATAATTTACCACGTACAAAATACACAATGGTATTAAAAAATATACATTTAACCTATTGAAATTAACTAAATTATTAAATGAATAACTATTAATTGTTCTCATTTTCCAAAGAGACTTTTCTTAGACTAACATAATAAAAAAATTACTAGCCTACCTGTAGTTTATCCATGAACAAAGTCTCCTATCTTCAACTATATTATCACCTTCATACAATCACACGCCAGATGTGTCTTTCTGTTCATGCATGATTTATTTCATTTATAACTTCATCAAAATACATTAACGACTCGTCAGCTGGGTATATTAATAAGCAAAAATCAGGCTATCCTCCTTCTTACTAAAAACACTAGAAAGATTGATAGACTGGTATATTAGGGGCGATATAATTAGAAATAAATTCACTCCATCCCAACCAATATGCATACCAGCCAGGAAAGTCAACTTATCTAGTGTTGCTGCTTTTAAAGTCAACATATGACAAACAAATCGCAATAGCCACTTTCTTAGATTTCGAAGGAGCTTTTAATAATGCCTCGACCAGTTCAATAACTAAGGCTCTACAACAGAAAAACTTCCCTGTCACAATATGCCAAAAGATTACTGCCAGGTTAGAGAATAGAATCATTTTATCCACTTTAAGAAAGACGATCATAGAGTCAAAAGTTACACGGGCCTGTCCACAAGGAGGAATACTATCCTTTAATGATGTGATCAGTTCTAGTAGGCCCCTACTCAAAACTTTGTCCAAAGAAGGCTCTACCAGTGCCTAGAATACGCGGACGACCGACCTAGCAATTACCGTCAGAAAACGATTTATAGGAATGGCCTCGGAGTGAACCTAAAAAGCTCTAAACATAGTAAACAACTGGTGCAAAAAGGAGCAATTGATCATTAACTCACAAAAAAACATAGCTGCACTATTTAGAAAAAAAGAGTACTTACAGGACTCAGACCACTAGTATTAAACAATATGGTTATTCTATTTGTTACAGAAATCAAATATTTACCCAAAGGTTGACGTAGAATCAACATTTTAAAAAACTTGCATACAAAGCTAGAATAGCTCTCGTAAGTTGTAAAAGAATATGCGGGAAAAACTGGGGCCTAAGCTCCAAAATGACCAAATGATTATACACAAGGGTGATAAGACCCATGATAACCTATGGCGTAGTGCCGTGGGTAACCAAACCTGCGCAGCCAAGTGCAATAGGCCAACTTACCGGAATTCAGCGGCGCGCCTGTCTAAGCCTCACAGGGTTCTGGGTATCAGACCACAAAGGATATCAAGGCAATGAAAAGGCCGACAAAATAGCTCGAGAAGACTCAGGCCCCTAACCCTTTTTTGGAGTAGCTAAGGCATCCATCAAGCAATGGATGTACAAAAAAATTCTCAGGAATGGTGGAACAACTATCCAGGACAAGCCAAACAGTTTAGGAAACCATAGGCCAATTTCACGAAATGCCTACTAAATCAAAAATGGCAAATCGTAAAGGATAACAGTAGGTCTTCTGGTCGAACTTTTCTTAAGCACCAGATTATTTATTTTATGTATTGTAGTTTACTCCACAACCGTTCCATACGGTGTAGAAAGTACTTGGTTAGCACCAGATGGAAATGCAAAATATTCCAGCCAGGTATCAAAATGTTCTTAACTTAGATTTAAGAAAATAAATATAACAGGCTTTTTAGAATTTAGATTTATCATTAAAATATTGTCACGATTCCGTCATTGGACTGTTCCGTTCTGTATCGTTGACGTCAGTTAGTCATTCGGCCTTAGGGTATTTGACGTCTATGGTGACCAGATAGGTAATTTTGGGAAAATTGTCATTAAAATATAATTGATTGTGAAGAATTTTGGGAATTATCAGAGAGGGGTTTTTAAGTTTGTAATTTAAACTTTATTTTAAAATGGGTTTATGTTAGTAATAAAATGAAAATTTGTAGGAATTTAGAATGAAATGAGATTAGAAAAGGTTAATAAACGGTTAAAAAAATGGTTTAAAAAGGTTAAAAAAAGGTTAAAAAAGGTTAAAAAAGGTTAAAAAAGGTTAAAAAAGGTTAAAAAAAGGTTGAAAAAAGGTTTTAAAAAAAAGGTTTAAAAAAGGTTTCAAAAGGTTAAAAAAAGGTTTAAAAAGGTTAAAAATAGGTTAAAAAAAGGTTAAAAAGGTTAAAAAATGTTTTAAAAGGTTAAAAAGGTTAAAAAAAAGGTTAAAAAGGTTTAAAAAAAGGTTAATAAAAGGTTAATAAAAGGTTAATAAAAAAAGGTTTTAAAAAAAGGTTAAAGAAAAAGGTTTAAAAAGATCAAAACAGGTTAAGAAGGGTTAAAAAAAAAGTAAAAAAGTGTTTAAAAATGGTTTAAAAGTAAACAGTAGGTTGAAAGTAGTTTAAAAGTAGGTTAGAAGTAGGATAAAAGTAGGTAAAAAGTAGGTTAAAATTAGGTTTAAAGTAGGTTAGAAATAAGTTAGAAGTAGGTTAAAAGTAAGTTAAAAATAGGTTAAAAGTAGTTTTAAAAAAGGTTAAAATGTTACACTTGATTATGAAATTACACAAAATTATGATATTACACCTGATTATGATATTTTACCCGATTTTGAGAATTTGAGACTGCACTTATCTCTCAAATATAAAGGCAATTATTATTAGAAATTAGTGCGTACGAAAATCTTCAAGATTATTTATTTAGTGTTTATTTGACCGAAAGTACAAATTAAAAAGTGGTAAAAATTTGTATTGAAACGCTACTGTACACACATGACACCGAACCCGCCAAAAAAAATCTTAAATAGCAGAGTAATTTTCATTCTGCTGCTAACAAATAATATGGGATTATTGTTGAAAACCAGTAATGATTAGACCGAAGGTATGCATTTAGAGTATTTAAGTCCAGTAGGATGTAAAATCAAACTCTTATAATGATTATACATTTGGACGATAACACTTAAACATAATGAAAACGTGTAATTTTATTCATATCGTCAACATTGTATTATTTTATTTTACATCTTTTTATAAAAGGAAAGTTGGGTGCATTTGTTGTGGAACAATCCCCATTTCTATAATCCACCATCCCATAAACCATAATATCTAAATCTCAAAATAATTAACGCCTCGAATTTTTACTTTCCGTATACAGATATAAGGAAAGTATAGGAATCATGATTTTTTTCGACCTCCAGTTTTCGACGGATTTTTACTTTTTGGGGTCCCCTGAATCCGTTTTGACTATTTTCGGGATGATGTGTGTGTGTGTGTTTGTGTTTGTGTGTGTGTGTGTGTGTGTGCGTTCACGTGTGCACGTGTGCATGTGTGCATGTGTGCATGTGTGCATGTGTGCATGTGTGCATGTGTGCATGTGTGCATGTGTGCATGTGTGCATGTGTGCATGTGTGCATGTGTGCATGTGTGCATGTGTGCATGTGTGCATGTGTGCATGTGTGCATGTGTGCATGTGTGCATGTGTGCATGTGTGCATGTGTGCATGTGTGCATGTGTGCATGTGTGCATGTGTGCATGTGTGCATGTGTGCATGTGTGCATGTGTGCATGTGTGCATGTGTGCATGTGTGCATGTGTGCATGTGTGCATGTGTGCATGTGTGCATGTGTGCATGTGTGCATGTGTGCATGTGTGCATGTGTGCATGTGTGCATGTGTGCATGTGTGCATGTGTGTGTGCGCGTGCTTATGTGTGTGTGTGCGTGCTTTTGTGTGTGTGTGTGTGTGTGTGTGTGTGTGTGTGTGTGTGTGTGTGCGTGCTTTTGTGTGTGTGTGTGTGTGTGTGTGTTTGTGTTATTTACGTTTAGAGAAGAAAATTCTTCAAATAAAAGTTACTTACAATATTATTATCTATAATTTTTGTTCAATACAAAATTTTCCTAAAATGGTCCGTATTCGAGAAATTTGACAAAATGTAAAAAAATCTAATTTTTATGAAAATTGTTTAAATAAAAGTTGTTTGGCGATATCGATCTCTATAATTTTTGTTTTTTACATGATTTCTCTAAAATGGACCGTAATGGAAAAATTGGAGGAAAAGTATAAAATTTAAATTTTTCAGCATTTTTGTTGGCAATGAGTGTACATAGAAAAATGTTTTGAGTTAGATGTATGTGGAAAATGTATATATTAAGTTAACATCTAAATATTTACAAAGGTACTACAATAGGTTATACAAAATAACAGAAAAAAAGCCTGTAATAACTAGATAGGAAAGTCATGTGTTGGACACATAAGATTTTTATATCTAAAGGATATCTCCATTCATTGTTCCATTGACCAATTTTGTAATTATTGTACAGGGTAATACTGAAAATGAAATTTAACTAAGTGATATTTGGTCCAGTATTATATTTATTATACACCTATGACAGTCCAGAGATAGAAAATATAATAAATTCGCATAGGATCAACTATAAAAGAAAAAACAGATAATCTTCAAAACACAATCAATAGTATACAAATCTGGTCTAAATAGTAGCGCAAAAAATGAAAATGAAAAGCAGTTGCTTTTATATTTTTCCAGACAATTGAATGGTGCAACCAGTTTTTTTTTAATGAAACATCAATAATTAAGGATTAATTCATTGTTGCCATTGCCATTTTCTGTTTTTATCCCTTTTTAAGCATGTTTTTTAATGGTGACTATAATTTTTTTTCGTTTTATCAAAAACTACATGTCAAAACGAAAAAAATGAGTACCTGAAGAACTTTGTACGATACTCCGTAGAATTTCTTTACAAAAAAGTATTTTTGTCCGAAAAAAATTAATATCTTAATTTTTTTTTATTTAATTTTTTTTTCCTTATTTAAGACACTAATAGGTATAATTTCACCAAATTTCATCAAAATCAAATTATTTTTTGGAAAAGGAAAATTGAAAAACCAAAATAAAAAATTTGAGCGTACTTTTGCATTTTTACGAAAATTTTGAGGTTATGTTAAAAATTTATTTCTACAAAAGCTGTAGATTTTTGCTTGATCTATAACTTTCGCATTATACATTTTTGATTTTGACGTCAACTTTCGCTGGAAATCGCTAATATACCATTTTTCACCCCCAGGTTGAATTTATTTTTTTTATTATCATTTACACTTATCAAAGTTCTGTTTCTCAAAGTTTAATTTGATTGGACTAAAAGTTGGGCGCGAGTATTAATTTGATTCTTATAAACTCGGTATTTCATTGTGCCCCATAATAAAAATATTTCTTATTTCCATATTCGTAAAAGTATTATGTCTCGTCATATTCTGCTTTTCGTTAATAATAATTACCAATTAGGCATTCCAACGACCTGTCAAACTGCTGACAAGTGGGAACTGACATTTAGATAAGGCAACCCTGTAGTATGTTGTCATTGACAGGGTCAATGATACATATATATTTATATAGATTGCTCAAAGCAGGTCGTTTACGAGCGGCCATATTGCCTTTGAATATAGTAAAAATATAATTACCTACATTTTTACTTCAAGGCACAAGCTTATGTTTATTTTGAAAAATATGGATGATCAATCTATGTAACTATCTATTTAATTGACCTTGTCAAATCACCAGGCCTACAGGGTTGCCATCATTTTTTCCATATCATAATCTGTCAAAACCCACTGGTAGATATTCTGTTTGGAATGCTTAATACTATTAGATAAAAACTGTAACAGAAGTTATAAATTATTGAAACAAAAACAAGACTATTTAGCTGTCAAAATAATTCTTGACGCCCGCCTACTATGCTTGGAAATACAAGCTCTAAATATGAAAGAGGGGTTATTTTGCACAATGAATTAAATGAGACTTATTTCTAAAATGCGACTACCTATATCGAAAATTGTTAACTTTTGAGGTTAATATCAAGTATCACAAATATGATTTTTTTTGTTAAATTGACCTTTAATATTGTTTAATAAAAATGGCGTTAAATTAAATAATAAAAAAATTTAACGTATATGCATGCCACAAATGTGGCTTATGTGGCGTCCTCTATAAAATAGACTGATGTAAATACGAAATTACAATTTTTTATACCCAAAAACAACTAATTTCAAGTTATTATGAAAAATGAATTTTAAAATTTTACCTTTTATTATCTCTAATTATCAATATTTTATTTAGGCAAGTTGGTTCAAATCGTATCATTTTGAAGTCACCTTTGTGTACAATTACTTACGGACCACCCTGTAGATATTTCAATTTTTTATCAGAGTAATAAAACACTCAACAAAATGTAAATCGATTTAACAAATATGTTACAAAGTACATCTATTGTGAATGTAGGTGTGTGTAAAATAAACAAATACCTATTGTATTTTAATGATAATTACCAAATCAAATCTTTCAGTAATTCATTCTAAACAATGAAAATGTGATTTTTATATCATACGTTCCTAGATATAGGTTAAGTTTTTATCAATGAGGTTGAATAATATGAAAATGACATTCCAAAAAAAGCGACACCACTTTCCCCTCCCTTAGAATCAATGTTATAGTTGTCAAAGAGAGGTCAAAACTCTTTCAAAATTTAAATTATGGAGTATAGAGGAAAGGAGAACAATCTTATACGGTTGTTGTATCTCAAAAAGTTTCCGTCAATATGTATAAAATTAAGATGGCGCTCGTGTCCTAGAAGGGAAAGATCCAATCAGAGACAACCCAGCGAGGCGTGTAACTCAATGTATTTTTTTTTGTTCGGTAAAAGTTTGTAACCACAACCAGTCTATGATGGCGCCACTAGTAAATAGCGGGAAAATTAAAAATGCTTTATTTAGGGCGGGAAATTCAAACATGGATTCAGAAATAGTTTTTCTATACAAATTTACAGGAGAAACAAAAACTATTGTTTCACTGTATATTAAAAAATATAAAAGCTTCCAATAACATTAAATTTTTTATCATATAAATAATCATTTTAATAAGGGAAGTTTTAATCAGTTTAATATAAGCAGTGAACAGTTTTTATTACTCTTGTAAATTTCGTTAAAAAAACTTGAACATTCTATTGATTATTAAATATTTAAAATTGGAAAAATAATACACCAAACTCTTTTTCCATAAATTATATTTTTGTAAGGTACAGAAAAACAAACTACAATTGCTACGTTTAGAACGTACCTCGTATCATTTTGCGACAAATTATAAAGAAAGTCGCAGTTGTTATATATTCATAATATATTTAAAAAATAATATAACAAATATTTTATAAAGTATAGTGTATATCGATACCTTTTTGCCAGACTATCATAAGTGCCATTTGAACAAAAAATGTCGCTTACGTTAGTCTGGCAAAAAGGTATCGATATGTTATGACTGTTTATTTTAATAGAAACCATGAAAACGAAACAAACGCACCCAAATGTATAAGGCCGAGTCGAGTAAGTTCCCATCCTGTAAACTGGATCGAAACCTGCTAGACCCATTCCATACACCCCCTGCTAACTCACCTTAGGGTTATCAGAATCAATAGATTTATATGCCATGCCTTCTAAAAGGGAATGAAGGATGACATACTATCATCATTTAAACATGACGTTGCTGAAGGCTTACCCCTGTTATGTTGTCTGTTTGTGTATCTTGTGCGTGTGCATTCCTGTTGTGTCCCCAGTCATGTAAAAGTTTTCCTAGTCTCCTAATTTGGTGATTAGGTGGACCTTCCCCAACTTGTCTAATCTATTCGATCTGCTCTGCAGCAGGAGGTACTTTTCAAACATAGCAAATAATAATATTAATAATAAACACTATTTAAAGATGAATACATTTTTGTATTTTTTTTGTCGTTGTTCCTTACCAGGATATACCTATTTTCCATACTCCCTTACGATGTTTGAATGAATATAACGTTCTACCCATGAAAAATCTAATTTCGCATTTAACTCTTTTTCAATTTCATTTGAAACAATTGGTATATTACAATTTATTATCAAGGAAATTTTCTAATAAAGTTATAGCAGATCCTACTTAAACTACTGGTTGTTCTGCAGGATAAATGAACTTTTCTTGAGATTGATCTCTCTCTAAAATCCAAAACCGACCTGATGTCCCCAAATTTATATTTCGATGCATCCTGATTTAAAATTATGTCCTTTTGTGATTCAATTTTTTTTTTCTTCGTTTAAATAACTCTACAATTTTCTAATAGCCACTAGAGTGGCTATTAGAGGTAGGTGTATGTAAGAAATAGCCAATCTCTAATTATTTTAAAAGTCCTTTGCCAATACTACCTGTGCAGAGATTTTTTATTCAGCATACAGTTTACTTCTTTTCTAGTAGGTAGGAACTTTGTGCTGCCATTAAAGCTGTTGAGACATTCATCTACCTACTTAATGAACAAAAGTAGCTGTAACAATGGATCTCTGTTCCAATTTACGTAAAATAATTATAGCCATTTTGTAATATATTATTAAACACACACATTATACAGTGGTTTTCTTAATAAATTGGAAATTACTTACCTCTAGAAGGAAACGTGTACAAAAACGCGAGTTTGGTTCCAGAAATTGCTTCATGCAAAAAATAATATGCGAAAATAAACATTCTCCCCTCCCCCCCCCCCCCAAAAAAAAAACTTATTAAACAACAAAATCAGACTCAAAGAAATAAACGGGGCCCAAATTAAATTTATTAAATTAATTTTAATAAAATGCACACGTTCATAACAACATTCATAACATTGTCAGTTGTCAGTTCTAATCTATACTTCGACGTCAAAAAACCAGCAACATCAGCGACCTCTAAGATTGGTGTTAGTTTTATTGGAGAGAGATAAATATATGTAAAGATCAATATAAAAGAGAAAGAAAGTCATCATATATGTAATTTAAATGGACCACAGAACAAATTGTAAGTTACACGTTTCTGTTGTCTTTGACCCCATGATATATAGTTATACAGATTGGAGTTATTGGGTTTGCAACAAAACGATATGTGTACTCAAGTTTATTCCAAGCTTAAAATTGAATGATGAACAATTAATGTGTTTACTTAGTGAGATTGGTTCGTAAAATTGATGAAAATTATAACAATAATTATGACTAGATATAAAATGACAAGAACATGTTAGACGATGCATTGAAATTATTAATAAAACTTTTTAAAATTATTTACATTTTTACAACTAACTAGTTGTTTAGTCGAACTCTTTAAAATTTTTTGAATGTACAGTAAAATTGATTAAACCATGTGCTATTTTCAATTTCGTGGCGCATGCGTCTGTCATTAAGTCAATTTGCCAAAAAGAAGAATTTACTTTAACTGTGTAGGACTAATGAGGTCCTACAGCCAATTATTTCAAATCAAAGGGGATTGCATAAATCTAATGAGACTTTATTCCCGATCACCCTTTCTTAATGGGAGGCGCACGTGTCATATACACTTGGACTGAACGAGAATGATTGCTAAAAGTTTTAATGATTGATTTAAGAATAAAATTATGGTATTTTTAATGAAACATAGTTAAAATTTTACTAATGACGACAACCATGTCTGTTTCCTGAATCCCTTAAAACTGGTGAGAGTTCAATGAATGGTCGGTTAATGAGGACTATCACGTATTGAAACTCGTAGAGGGGGCAGAGGGAAGCTAATGATCCGGAGAGAGTCATAATTATCGTACATTATGGTGGTTGGGTAATTGTTAAATTTATTTGTGAAATTTGATAAACAGTTTTCAAAAAAGCAAGCCCTCATAAGAGTTTTAGTAATTAAATGAATTATGAAGTTAAATTTCAGTTAAATTGAGATTATTATTATTAATTAAATTGGTACGTGAAGAAAGATTTTTATCCAAGAACAATAACTATGCAATTATTTCACTGAGATGTTTAATATCAGATCTTTTGTTAATGCAGTCTTTTTGAGCAATATGTGTCATTTCTAAGAAAAGTCTTTTGTCTAGGCGAGGTTCTTTTTCTAAAACTTTGATATCTTGGTTGAATGTATGGTTATTCGAAATTGCATGATTTGCTAATGCACAACGTTCTGGGTATAGTCCGTAGTCGTTCTTGTGGGATGTTATGCGGTCTTTTAATGGTCTTGTAGTTTGACCTATGAATAATGAGTTACAAACGAAGTAAGTATAAGTAAGGACTGTACTTAGTATTTTTTCATAATTCTTAACTTTTTACCGTTAAAATTTTATTACGATTTCCAAAAGACATGATATCTTAATTCATTTGTAGGACGAATATTTAGATTAAGGGTCGATCTTTTTACCTCTGAGTAAAGTTACATGTAGGTTTACTTGACAGATTAACAAACAATAGCCCTATAGTTTAATTAGCAAGTAGTTACTTTCAACTTTACTCAGAGGTGAAAAGACTGGCCCTAAGGAAGATTGCTATTTCGACATTAAATTACTCTTTAGTTCGTAGTACAAATTGTATTTACAATAAAATTTAAATAACCAACTATATAAAGAAAACCTTAGCTCAACTAATTTTATTATAAAACTTAGATAACTAACTATAATAAAAGTTAAACCACTAAATTTAACTTTATAGTAAAAGTTAAACAACTAAATTTAACTTTATAATAAAATTTAAATAATAGCTAACTTTTACTTTATAATAAAATAAATGCTAAATGTAGTGGCTGTACTTGTTATATCTTCTGGTTGTTCTTTATTATTTAAAAAAGAAAGTCATTTAGGTTAAATAGTTATGTACTAACATCTGTTATATACCTAGTGTTTCTTAATAAATGTTCAGGAAGTAATTTGTGTTTTGTTTTATATAAAAGAGTCATTGTATATAGAAATAACATTTGTTTATCACTCAATAATTATGTTACTTGTAATATGGTTTCAATATACTTGTATACGGATTACATCCTATAATACACAAGGTAAGGCATTTTGCTTTTTTAAGTACACTTTTTTCAGTAGTCATCAACAAATATAAGTGAACAGTAGTTTAAATGTAAGATAATCGATTTGTAGATTGTTAATTTTGACTATTCTCTAAAGCAGTGGTGACGGAACCTTTTTGAAAAGCGAAATATTTGACGGAGCCCTAAACATATTTCTAAAAAGAAAGTCGTCCGAGCAAAATCCTCCTTGCTCTAGCCTCTTACCAGGTCCCTCCCGTTTCTTCGCAGAGCCCCTACAAAAGAGCCTCAAAAGTCCCGTTGTAGCGATAGTACTGCCTTTTTTGTTATGACTATTATTTTCTTCGCGGAGCCCCCACAAAGGCTTTGCGCAGCCCCAGGACTCCGCGGACCACACTACTCTAAGATATGTTCTCATTATTTTCATTATATTTATTAGTTACAAATTCTGCATGTTTATAAAATGTTAAATGTTCAGAATTTAAAGAATACAAACAATAAACCTAGAAATAGTGAATATAGAACAATTCATGTCTTGTGTAGTCTTGGCAACATTTATATAATCTAATTTAGTCGTAAAAGGGTCAAAAAATAATTTTAGAAGTCACACTTGCGTAATAAATTGGATTGAGTTCAGATTGGTCTTGTTGAAACAAATCTTAGGTATCCATATAACTCGTTTAAAAGTTGTAATTCTGCACAGGCGACTTCAATTAGAATATTTTAATTCTGTAAAAGCCAGTTCATAGAGCGCTAAAAGAACTTCAGTTTTAGATATAAAGTAATTTTAAATAAGTCAATATGTAGATGGCGCTGCGCTCAATATTTTTTTTTTTTTTTTGATTGAAGGATGTTTCTTGTATAACGCATCTTATAAAAAATGCATTTTTAAGCAGATTTTGTCCTATAAACTAATTCGATAAATCTAGCCATTTTTGATATACAGAGTGAGTCATTCAAAACAGTTTCATCCTGTTTTTCGGCATTAATCATTGGATTTTAGGAAAATGCTAAAACAGGTCGATGTTTTATTTTATTTTATTTATTAAATACACTGCTCTACAGGCTAAATGCCTAGTTATAGAGCAGGAAAAAAATGTAATTACAAAAGTAAATATAAATATAACATATTACACAATAAGACATAATTTGGATATAACATAAATTACACAACATAACAAAAATTACACAATATAACAAAAATTACATAATATGACAAAAATTAAATAACTTAATGACTATACAGAAGCAAATAGAACCGAAACAGCTTTACAATTTTTTGAGCTGCGAAAGCTTACAAGAAAATAAATCAATTCTACCTTGCAGGTTGTTGCAGTTTTCACACATAAAATACAACGGCGAGTTTTTTAATAAATTTGTCCGAGATAGAGGGAGATCGAGATTTAATTCTTGGCACTTTAAATACAAATTGTTCTAATAACTCGGAACAATCAATTTGGTAGTTTATAGATGAATATTAACGACTGATTTTTTCGTCTACATTCTAAGCTTTGCATTTGAAATCTATTTAAAAGTAACGTGTGATTTATCCCAATTGGTGGATATGTTCCGTCTATCTTAAATGTCAAGAATTTTAGATATCGTCTTTGAACGTTTTCAAGAGCACTTATGTGAATATCATAAAATGGTTTCCATATTATTGAAGCATATTCTAATTTTGATTTGACGAACGCATTGTGCAACATATTACATATTCATGGTTTCGATAGAATTGAGGTCAACTGCATGCCTAATGATAAATCCCAAATTTCTGAATGATGCTTTTACCACGTCATTCAGATGTTCATGAAAAGTAAGTTTTCTATCGAACTTTACCCCAAGATCTATAACAAAATCAGGCCTATTTAATATAACACCATCCAAACAGTAGTTATAGATAATTGGAAAATCTTTTTTGGTATATGACACTATATTACATTTTTTTTAATTTAATGGAAGATTATTTATTAAACACCAATTAATTATTTTATTAATATTACTTTGTAATTTAAGACAATCGTTTAAGATATCTACCTGATAAAAAATTTTGACATCGTCTGCATAAATTAAATATTTTACCTTAACGTCATTAATGATGTTATTTACGAATAGTATAAATAAAAGCGGTCCCAGAATCGAGCCTTGAGGTACGCCAGAGGTTACTAAGATATCGACAGACTCAAATCCACGCACTTCAACAAACTGGGTTCTATTTGTCAAGTAAGATTGAAAAAAATGTATGACAGGCTTGGACAATCCAAACTTGCTAAGCTTTTGAAGTAATATTTTATGATCGAGTTTGTCGAAAGCCTTAGAAAAATCTGTATATATTACGTCTAGTTGACCGCCGCCATCAACTATTGTAGAACTGTATTGTGTAAATGAGAATAGATTTGTTATTGTTGACCTGTTCTTACAAAAACCATGTTGTTCGTCCACTATCTGATGTTTAACGTGTGGTATATTATATTATCGTATAGTAAAATTTCAAAAACTTTGGCAAAATTACATATAATTGTGATGGGTCGATAGTTCTCGATACAATTTTTTTTACCTTTTTTAAAAACAGGACAGATTCTTGACCTCTTCCATGCATTAGGAAATGTACCAGTACGCAGTGACAAATTAAATATTTTATTTAAAGGAATAACTAACGCATGGGAACAATCGCGAACCATGAAGGATGGTATATTATCTGGTCCCGTAGTAAATTTAGATTGTAACTTTAATATTGCCCTCGACACATCAGATTCTTTAAATTCAGCTACATGCACATGTAAATTATTTGATAAATCACTCTCAAAGTCAACATCAAAATTTGATGAATTACTGTAGGAATTTTTAAAGTAAGTAGCAAATCCATTTACAATATCCCGCATGTTTAAAAGATTTAAATCATCATAAGTCATGAATTCAGGTATTCCACCATCTTTCCTTTTAGAATTTACGTATGACCAAAAGTTCCCACTATTTATTTTTATATTCTCTTGTAATGTTTTAACGTAGTCTTTATGTGCTTTCTCTATGTCATTTTTAATTCTGGATCTTAGCCGTTTAAATTCTTCGAAGGCATTTAAATTTTTATTGCGCTTAAACTTTTTTCGTGCTTTCTCTTTTTTTTTTAATATCTCTAATAATAGGTCCGTTGAACCGTGTAGGGTATTTTCTTGCAGTTGGAACATTTTTGGGAATACATGTATCCATCATACCATGTAGTTGTTCATAAAATAACTTACATGCAATTTCAATATTATTCACATTATTGAGAAAAGACCAGTCACATGAAGCTATTAGTTGATATAACATATAATTAGCTTTACGAAAGTTATACTGTAAATTTTTATTTACTGGATTAGGTTTACTACGAGGATTAGATATTTGAAAATTAATATTCAAAGCAGGATGCGAGACATCTTCAGGAACCATCAACTCATATACCCTTTCAACAGTGCATGGTTCATTACAAAAAACTGAGTCTAATAATCGATTGTTTATGGTAAATATATTATTATATTGTTTGAAATCGTGAAGATGTACGAAAGCATTTAATTCAACTAATTGACCAGTGAGAGGTGCCATATTAACATACTGGGGAACGTTAAAGTCTCCTAAAACAAATACTTTCTCGTAATCAACAAAATTTAAGGTGGAGAGACAATCAAATAAGGCTTCATAATCAACAACTTTAAGACTTGGAGGAATATAAATAAGTAGTATTAATATTTTGTAATAATTTAATGTAATCGTAGTGCCTAGAATATCAATAATTGGAATAATGTTTATTTCAAATTAAACGCATTTTTACAATACAGACATCTGTCATGTGTCAATCCCCTCCCTTCCACTTCTCTAACCCCTTCATTTTAAATAAGGAATGTACCATATTTGTTACGCAGCACCCTGCAGTAGCCTGCGGATGATGGAAACGTACGAATACAAAAAAAAGAAGAATGTTACTCATCGCCCTACAGTGTGCTGCGGTTGTAATAAGCAAAAGTACTAGTAAAAGAAGATAGAAGATGGAAATGTCATTCCATGTCAAGGAAAAGTCTAGACAGTTCGAGAAGGTTAAAGCAAGCTTTATAAGCAGGGATTCTGACGTCAGTTTTTCACATCATTTAAAAGGTAATTTTTTGGGGAAGTCAGAAATATGACTGTTTATTGCGATACTTTTAATTTTAGCGCCCTCTATCGTGATAAAAAACCAATAACGTATTATAAAGTGTGACACTTCATTTGAAAGCTAATTTAATTACTAATTCAATGCACCACATAACATTTATATAAATATTTCCATATTACACTTGCAACAAAATAAAGTTAGCAATAATGTTTAAAACAATGCATGACTAATTTTCAAACTATTGCAAGTGCAATAAAAAGGACATTTATATTAATATTGTGTGGTGCATTGAATTAGTAATTAAATTTGCTTTCAAATAAGGTGTCACACTTTATAGTACGTAGTTTTTTATCCTGATAGAGGGGGATACAATTGAAAGTATCGCAATGAACAGTCATATACCTAAATTTCCCATAAAACTACCTTTTTAATAATATACTACACATTGTAGTGTCACACTCTATAATACGCAATAGTTTTTTATCCTGCTAGAGGGCGATAAAATTTAAGTAACGCCATGTACAGAAATAGTTCTGAATCCCCATTAAATTATTTTTTCAATGATGTGCCATACATGGTACATTACCTATTTAAAATTAAGGTGTTGGAGAAGTGCAAGGGAGGGGGTTGACACATGACAGATGTCTGCATTATAAAAATGTTTTTAATTTTGCATAAAAATCGACCTGTTTTAGCATTTTCTTAAAATCCAATGATTAATGCTGAAAAAAAGGTTGAAACTGTTTTGAGTGACCCATTCTGTATCTCAAAAATGGCTAGATTTATCGAATTAGTTCATAGAACAAAATCTGCTTAAAAATACATTTATTACAAGATGCGCTATACAAGAAAGAACCTCCTATCAAAAAAAAAAAAAATATTGAGCGCAGTGCCATCTACATATTTAAAATTAATTTATATCTAAAACTAAAGCTCTCTTAGTTCTCTGTGAACTGGCCTTTACAGAATTAAAATATCTCCATTGCTTACCAAAATATCCAGCCTGGGAGTTTTTATTGGTACACCCTGTATAGTAAAATATAAAATTTATTGAAAATAGCCTTTCTAAGCTGTCAACTTAGGTCAGTTATATTGTTTTAAGGTCACTACGGAAGTTATTGATGTTACTTTTAGCCAGTTGATGACATCAATTTAGTTACGTAGGATGCAGGTATTTTTGATGTCTCTGTATTACTTACCATTAAAATAGCAGCCATATTGTATGTAAAAACGATATTCCAACTAAAAAATATGCTCACTAAAATAATAACACAAACATTATACACAGATGCACAATATTCAATAATAATTGTACATGATACAACTTTTGTGATTATTGGAAAGGGGTATCATATTTAACTTTCCCTTTTAATGTAACATTAATGTAATGTCTTTAAAATATTCTTTTAGTGACCTTACGATACATCTACAGGTTGTTAAATAGTAGGTTATAAAGCAGGTACGTTTTGTAATACTGGTTTAATTTCAGATGAATTCATAATTTGTCAGTTAAGAGATTTATATTTTCAACCGTTGCATGTAAATGAACAAATGCTAGTTAGTAAAAAAAGTTCAAATGACAAAAGTTCAAGTTATAATAATAATAATTCTTTATTTTCCATAAGACAATAACTACAATTGTATAAGATTCGTCAATATATATAATTAAAAAGTGAAAAAAAATATGAAATGAAAAAAAAAAAATAAAGGATAGCAGTAAATGAAACATAAGGTTAAATCTAAATAAATACATAAAATAAAATTAAAAATACTAAATACAATTACGCTATAATTCGAAACAGATTAAAATACTAAAAATTAAAAATTCAGCTAAGGAATAAAAACATTTTTCCAGGATATACATTTTCAAATTATTTTTAAAAATATTAATATTTGCACATCTTTTTATTTCAATTGGGAGTTTATTGAACAATTTTGGACTCAGAAAATGCGTTGAAACTAATGTGCAACCTTGCATAAGACACGTGCACTTTTGTTTTTAAAGATGTACATACAAATTTCAAAAATGTACAAAGATGGAAGTAGGAGTATTCCATAGTTTTTAAAATATGGTTTATAGGACATGCTTTGTGAAATGTTTGCTATACATCGTATTACTCGCTTTTGTGCAGTGAAAACATTAGAAGCATCTGTAGAATTACCCTAAAGACATACTCTATATCTAAGTCGAGAGTCGACTTGAGCAAAGTAAACACTAATAACAAGTTGATGAAATTGCAGCATCTCTCGTAAATTAATAAAAATATATTTTAGCGAGTTTATTTTTCCTACAAGTTTACTGCAGTGATACTTCCAATTAAGAAATTCATCAATATAAATCTAAACTATTAAAATGGTTAGAAATTTTTTGTAAAAGAGAAGAGCTTTTAACGTATCACTGTTATTTGATGAAACTATCACAGAAAAGTCGTCAGCGTATGCAACATAATGATTATTACCTATTAAATGGTCTACACATATAAAATAAACAATATTGGCCCCAATATTGACCCTTGTGGAACTTCCATATGTGTATCTAAAAGATTAGAGTTAATTTCTTTAATTTTTTAATCTATTTTAAAGTTTAGAGATACATATTGCTGTCGGTATTTAAGAAAGGTGGAGATCCATTTTAAAGAATTGCCTCTAATTCCATATGTCTCCAGTACAAATAATAATAATTCATCATTCACGCAGTCGAATGCCCTTCTTAAATCACAGAATATCGCCACAGGGCACTCGGCTGCTTCAGTAATCTGATTATAAAATGAGATCATGGCTGTTGTTGTTGACTTTTCTGTGCAAAATCCATGTTGATTTTTTGTGACAATTTGATGTCATTTTAAAAATGAGAAAAGGCGATCAAGAAATGCATATTCGAATATCTTAGATAATCCACAGGGGACTGTCACAGGCCTATAATTTCCTAATGACATCAAATCATTTTTTTTTTGTATAATGGCAACACTTTACATGGAAGTAGTTTGGCAGGAAATGCACCAGATTCGAATGACAAGTTTACTAAATATGTCAGCGGGGCTAGAATATCCTCGAGTGGCTTTTTTGTCTGTACCTGATGATTTTTTTTTTTTTTTATTTTATAAATTTAATAATTCAATTTCTGCAAATGGTATTAGGGTCATTCTTGTGAAAAGGTGCATTTTCCTAATTTGCAAAAAAAAAGAAAAATATTTCATTTATTAGGAATGTACCCTTATTGTGTTTATATTGCGATTTCAAACAAAGTTTTATAAGTGGTCACACACGAAGTATGTTATTTTCCATATTTTTTTTTTTTTTTTTTTTTTTTTTAAGAAATGCCATCCGAACGGAGGTGACGGTTTTATGAATGGGGGTGACTGTTACAGGTATTTTACAAGATATAAACTCCAAGACTTATTTTTTAAATATGTAATATTGGGTAAATTATTATATTATCAATATACTACTAAACTTCTAAACAAAAAAATTGGTAAGAATAAATTAGAAAGAACAAAAAACAAAATTCTAAGATAAAAGATTAATTCTAACATAAATGATTAATTCTAACATCAACTAAAATAACTCAAAATTATGGAGATCAACATTAAAACTAAAATGGTCCCGTTTAAAAGCAGGGAGAGACTAAAAAATAAAATTCTAACACAAATGCTCAAAATTTCATCATTAAACATAAAATGATCGCGTTTACAGGTAGGTTGATTTAGAACGCGAACAATATCAGATAACTCGACTGTTGAGATATCATCAATGTTGGGAAAACAAAATTTTCCACCAACAGATTTTCGCAAATATTTAACAAAATACTCATTTGTACCGTCAATTTGTAACACCATGCCTACATAGTGTTTTGTAGAAGACTTTTTTACCAGGAAATCTTACAACTACAAAGTCATTTACTGCTAAAGTTTTTTCTGACTTGAAATTGGCGAATTCACTTTCATCTTCGCTGCTTGAATCATATACATTCGAATAGCAAAGTCTTGTAGACTGTACAGCATCAAGTGCTAAATATAATATGTTAAGGATTTTTTCGAAATTGTAAAAAAATATGTTGATAATCATTGTTTGGGTAGTTTGTAGAAATACTATATTTAAACAGATGATTTATCCGAGACAATATTTAAAAAAAGGATACAATTTGGTGCCAAGTTGGAATTTTGAAAAATTATGCTTCCTATGCCATAATGGATACAATGTTCTTCTGAAGTGCACTGAAGGCAACTAAGACGACGGGCATGGATAATAAATGGATTTTTACGATTCCAAACTATCTGATAAATTTTTAGTGTACCACGAAAAGGCTTAATTTCGCCAGGAATCAAATCATCACATTTTGATATCGATGCTTCGCTAACTAGACTAATTTTTACTTTTTGTAAATTTCCATTTAATTCGTTAACTAATTAGTAATGTCCGTGCCAGTAGCCACTTCTCGGTCTGCAGTCCTTTTAATGCAACCTCCAACACCATTCGGATCCCCTTTGCCATGTCCGCTTTCCGAGTAATGCCACTGAAGACTATTAACATTTATTGGCTTGGGAATTTCAATTCCCATTAAGTAGAACATTTTTCGGTTCCTGTCTGTATTGCGTTACAGGTCCGTCACTTAAAAAGTAAACATTGTTAATGATCGGTACCAAAACCTTTACTTCAGTAACGGCATGCTGGATATGAGCCAGTATTGCCGCCGGATCGTGTCTGAGGCTTTCAGACATAGTACACATTGAAATTGGTTTCACGGAATTGGACTCGCGACTCTTGTAATAGAAAACCAAAATATGCAAGCTAAACTTGTTCTTTGGAACCTCCAAAGTGGGCAGACTGAACTTCTCTTGTATATTTAGTATTGTAATTTTCAGAGAAATCAAGGTGTATTAATACGTCTTCAAACTTGAGAATTTGTTTTATTTCAGAGATTGCATGATACTGATGCTTAATATTATTTGTGTGAGCCATAAATTTAGTTATTGAATTTTCCAAAACAACAACTAATTCTCGTTTTGTACAAGTTAAGCTTTTTTATTGTTTTTTGGCATTGCTTTTCTACACCTTTAATTAAAAGAGTAACTTTTGCTGTCTCCCACTTTTTATATGACGTAATATCATCAGAATTATACTCATTGGTTACTATGGACTATGGTTTTCTCTTTGCAAGTTGCGCAACTTCTTTCACGACAGAGCTCTGTTTGATCTCTACAACAGAGCGAGTTCACTATTTCACTAGGGGAATTTTCGTTTATGATTTTTAAAAGCTTCATTTTGCTCACAAGCAGTAACATATTTTCGTGAATAACGCATAAACATGTTTCTCGGGACTTGGCATTTGGAGAAAGAACATAAAATGGTCTTAGTTTACAAAACAAAGAATAACTTATCTTCGTATGAGGATATGCAAATCTGAACATTTTGTATATATTTTTTATCGAATCGGTTAGTAACCTTTTTTGTTTTTTGATTTTGTTTTTTGTAATAACATCATTTTTTCCTGGACACAAACGACTTATTTCATCTCTCTCCAGAAACTTCTTCACTAGCTTATACTTTTCCGTTAATAATTTTTTTCTTCTACTAGATATACAATGTGTTTTATTTGCAAATTTTCTTGCCGATATAGAACTGACTACATTTTTAAATCGATACTTTTTCATCAGATTTCCTGTTATACTCAAAGCAAATTCATTTTTTCCTTGTCTTGATTTGATTTTTTTAAAATTGTCTGTTAATTGTTCTGTTAAAACTTCTGCAAAAAGAATTTGTTTTCGAATTTTTTCATTAACAGGTTGTCCATCTAACAAATTATTAACTCTTTTACGTGGTGTATTAGATAAATTATTTTTCTGTTCTTCTTTTAACCTACTTAGTCGTACTCAGTAAGTGGCGTTGCTTCTAGTGAGGTTTTCAACTTTTTTTAATTCATTTATGCATTGTTTTTAACTGTTTTCTGTTTTTGCGAGCCCTTTTCAGACCACTTTGTTTTTGGTGAGATGACTGAGCATCTCCGAGAATTTCATTATTTTGTAAATAAACTCTTGGCTGAGGAGTCCCAGATGGAGTATTTTCCGTAAACGCTTGGAAATGTTCTTCTTGTCTTTTTTTATTTAGACAGCTTTCTCTTTTCTTCTCTCTCCATATCTTTCACTCTTGAACTCTTCTACCTTTTTTATTTTCCCGCATTGAACACGTCTGTGATATCTTTCACGTTCATTCATTTTCATTTCATTGTATAATTCCGGATTTGCTTTAATAGCTTCTCGTTTTCTTTTCATTCTATCCCTATTTTCTCTTCTTTTTTCTTCATCTGTTTTGGTTTGTTTGGATTTTGCCATCTTCGTATCTGAACACTACAAAATTTAATATAAATTTACCGTGTTTATTATTCCCATTCATTAAAGTCACCTCCATTCGCTAACCGTCATTTAATTGAACGGAGGTGACATGAACGAAACTTTTTTCTTGATAATTAAGAATTTTTATATGAATGATCACAAGGTAATGTATTAAAATCAGAATAATGAATTGGCGAATTATAAGAATAGTAACTGTTTATAAATTATAATTTTCCAAAAATTGTTACTTTAAAAGAACTATACACATTTGGAAATTTGGAATTTAACTGTTCACACTTAAACTCTAATAAATGACTTTTCATTAAAGTGGTCAAATTTTCAGCTGTCGTTTTAGGATTTAACCCATAAACATGTAGGCTCACAACTTCTTGAACTCCGGTAACTTCTGTTGATTCTTGATTGCTACTACAATTATTTTCCATCTATGTGTATTTTTCCTAACGACTGTAGACCACTCCTCTTGCTTAGAGCATTGTTAGGCAAATTAATGTATTCATTTAATTTCACTTGGCTCTCAACTTCATTTATCTCAAGAGAAACCTGATCTACAATAAAATCCAATAAAATACATTGTTATTAATATCGAAAAAGTCACTTACATTTTAGAGTTGGTAGCTTTTTCTCAATGATATAAAAATCATGAATTATGCTCCTGAGTTGTTCCAATTCTGCAGGCCTCATGGATTCAACAACTGGACTTTCACCTTACCTACTTGAGAAAAATGTGAAAATGAAGTACTCCGCTTTCTACTTTACGAGCCAGCGTCTGTATTCTACAATAACTGTTCAAAGATATTCCTGTAGCAGCTAGAACTCTCTTTCTCTATCTCTGTATTTGTTCAATGGTATTTTAACACCATTTTCAGCCTCGTCTTTCATGAAGTTAATCAGGCGTGAAATTACTTTTTTGGTCTGGCGTGAAGAACTTGGCCCTTTTGTCATAATAAGTGTTTTTGATTCATATTCAACAAGCTAATAAATGTAAGAAATTTTGTTTTGAACAAAAGGTAAATAGTAGTTTATGTACCAAGGACGAAAAATTTAGTTTTTAGGACGACTACTAGGAGTCCTAAAACAAATGTTCGAAATTAGAGCTCCTCGATATTTAACCTTGCTTTATTGGCCTAGGTCGGCTAACTGTTTTTCCGTAGAATATTTGAAATATATAGAAAAGTTATGATTAAAACGAATAATATCCAACTTGTGTAACTTTAGTTCTAAAGATGAGAAGCACTTCACACGTGTTCATACATTTTATCTACGATCACGCTTAAATTAATTATAATTAAACTTTAATCTTGAGCATATAAATATGAGTAATATGTAAACGATTCATTGATGTACATACCCCCTGGTTCTCTAAAAGTATCTCTATTTTGATATGCACAAAAAATACAACAATTTTTCGACCTTTACATGGGGTCTTATGTTCCTTTTTCAATAATTATTCTGTATAAAGTGTGATTTTACATACCAGTATAAGTGTAAAAATACTTTTTTTACTTATTTATAAAAATGGTCATTCATAAAACTTACTTTTTTACTCTTTAAATGATTTATTTAGGTATAAAACATTCTTTGGATCAAATCAAAACACAAGAAAATAATGAAAGGAAATGCAATAAGTAAAACGCTTACTACGCTACTCAATGCAACTGTGCAATATTATAAATAAGATGCTGGGAGGTCTGTGAGTACGTCTACTACCTATAAATTCAATCTGGTTTCTGCGCATTGTAAAGTAATGTACTCTACGGATAATAATCAAGCTCAACAGACTCTATATTTGTGACGTACAAACTAAATAAATTAGAGAAATGCTCATATTCAATATAGGAACAAATCAACCGGACCTGTCCAGTATTGGCGCCGGGAAAACTTCTGCTAGATATCTACCCAGACAGCACAAATGGGTCCATAGGACGTCCATTCGATAAATAATTTTGGATGTCTGGACAAAGATGAGTTTTTCTGGACTTCCGACGTCCAGTGAAGTATACAAATGGCGCACTTTTGACCGTTTATAGGACGTCCAAATAAAAGGACGTTCAATACTGGACATTAAAAAAATATCCATTCCTGGATTATATTGCATTGAGACCACATTCCTACTTTTTTTACACAACCACAACTCACCACACACTATTTTATATTAATATTTAATTTATTATTTTCGCAACCCGCTATAAACCATTTATTTTTTTTATTAAAAATCACTTGATCAGCGCATGTATCGAACTCACGACACGTCCATTGTCTTTCTGGGCCTTCAAATTCTTACTAGATACGGTTGGTTATACTAGGATTTCAAACTTCGCTGATAGAATGAAATATAATAGATTTAATTTGTTAATTTTTAATGATCAATTTTATTAAAAATATAAATATATATATATAGATGGGTATTATCTGGTAGGCTAAACAAATAATGACCTAAGATGGACGTCCACTAGACGTCAAAATAATATTAAACTTAAAATTAAGTCCAAAAATAGATGTCCTCTGGACATCGATATGCAGCTGTCAAATTAATGATCATAAATGGACGTACACTGGATGTCCGAATTCGGATATGGACGTACTGGCCCGCAAATGGATCTAAAGTGGACGCCCATTGGACTATGTGTGTTGTCTGGTGGTATTACCCAGACAATACACAATTATCTTACCTTATTTTAGTGATATTCTTCATTAGTTTTTTGAAAGAACTTTATTATTTATTACACTATAGTAACTTTGAGCTTCACCATCAATGGCATCGATGTGACCGTTCCCGTTTGCCGCTCTTGTCATTTGTGACGCATGACAGTCATATTTCACATGACGACACCTCCATAACAGGCTTACACCCCTTTTCCGTTTTTTTCAAAACATTACATTTAGTTTTTTTTACAAAAAAGTTGTCAAATAACAGATCTTTTAGATTGTAATGTAAATTTTCCTCGTTAGAGGCACATGCGCATAATCTTTCCACTATATAATGTTTTATTATTTTAACAATGACTAAAGCAGATACGTTTGTTTTCAGGAATGTGGAGTAACTGGTAGAAAATACACCTACGGCCAAATCAGAACGAAATCAAAAAACTTTGGCGCAGCACTTCGAAAGAAATTTAAACTAGAAAAAAACGATGTAATTGCCGTATTGTTACCAAATGTACCTGAGTTCCCCATTGTAACATTGGGAGCCTTAAGAGCTGGCTTTATTTGTACTACCGTGAATCCTATTTACACACCAGGTATGTCATAAATTAATATGATTAGAAATAGGCAAACATTTTTTGAGTTACCTTTAAAGAATCAGAAATTCGAGTGACGCTAAATTAGTGGTTCCCACCTTATCGAGACTGAGGGCCACAAGGGTAAACTCGTAGCGTAGAAAAACGAGAAATGATTTGATTTGGAACGAAATACCGAAAGCCGATAGTAGTATAAAAACGTTGAATTTTCAGGTTTGAGTAGCATTTCCATTACTTAAGTTAAACCACGTAATGATTGTCACAAGCCTTCATTTTTAAAACCAATCCATATCGTCTTTTAATTAAGGTTTAGAACTTATTCGAACAATTATCTAATAATAATTGGCCCCTTTACATCTTAAGCCTGCTCATGTAAAATATTTGGACTCCTTACTTCTTAAACCTATTTATCTAAAAATATTTAGTCCTTTTTAAATCTGTCCATGTAAATGATCCTTTTACCATTTAGCCTGTAAAAATATTTGTTTCCTTTGTCCCTTTGACTCTAGTGGCTATTAGAAGATTGTAGAGTCATTTAAACGAAGAAAAAAAATTAAATCACAAAAGGGCAGAATTTTAAATCAGGATGCATTGGAAAATAAATTTGGATTTTAGAGAGAGATCAATCTCAAGAAAAGTTAATTTATCCAGCAGAACATCCAGTAAGTTTGAGTAGGATCTGCTATAACTTTATTAGAAGATTTCCTTGATAATAAATTGTAATATACCAATTGTTTCAAATGAAATTGAAAAAGAGTTAAATTCGAAATTATATTTTTCATGGGTAAAATGTTATATTCATTCAAACATCGTAAGGTAATCTATAATTAAGGGAGTATGGAAAATAGGTATATCCTGGTGGTGTAAGAGACAGTTAAGGGACAACGACAAAAAATTACAAAAATGTATTCATCTTTAAATAGTGTTTATTATTAATATTATTATTTGCGATGTTTGAAAAGTACCTCCTGCTGCAGAGCAGATTGAATAGATTAGACGACTAGTTGGATAAGGTTCATCTATCACCAAATTAGGAGACTAGGAAAACTTTTACATGACTGGGGACACAACAGGAATGCACAAGCACAAGATAATAATAATAATAATAATCTCCCTAATTCACCCCCTTACGAGTGAATTTTAACCCCAAAAGCTGAGCTTGTGCGGGGAAAGGGACGGCTATTATAATTATTTGCCGTGGCGCTCCGGGGCGACTTAAAGATGATTGATGGTGCCATTTGACTTACAGGTGAGGAAAATCCTATACCGAACCATGCAATTTAATTAAAAATCCACATGGTCTGGTCTGGGATTCGAAGCCCAGCAGTCTCTGACACATAAACTTGCTTATAAATGAATACAAGCGCGATAGACCGCTACACACAAACAGACGACATAACAGGAGTAAGCCTTCAGCAACGTCTTGTTTAAATGATGATAGTATGTCATCCTTCATTCCCTTTTAGAAGGCATGGCATATAAATCTATTCATCTTGATGACCCTAAGAGGAGTTAGCAGGGGGGTGGACGGAATGGGCCTAGCAGGTTTCCATCCAGTTTACAGGATGGTAACTTACTCGACTTGGACCTTATACATTTGTGTGAGAGTATGTGTGTGTGTGTTTGTTTCGTTTCCATGGTTCCTATTAAAATAAACAGTCATAACATATCGATACCTTTCTGCCAGACTAATGTAAGCGACATTTGTTATAATGGCACTTATGATAGTCTGGCAAAAAGGTATCGATATACATTATTTTTTAAATATATTATGAATATATAACAACTGTTACTTAATTTGTCACTAAATAATACGAGGTACTTTCTAAACCTAGCAATTGTACCTTATAAAAATATAATTTATAGAAAAAGAGTTTAGTGTACTATTTTTCCAAGTTTAAATATTTAATAATCAATAGAATGTTCAAGTTTTTTTAGCGAAATTTACAAGAGTAATAAAAACTATGTTCACTGCTTATATTAAACTGATTAAAATTTTCATTATTAAAATGATTATTTATGTGATAAAAATTTTTATGTTATTGGAAGCTTTTACATTTTTTAAATATATAGTGAAATAATAGTTTTTGTTTCTCCTGTAAATTTGTATAGAAAAACTATTTCTGAATCCATGTTTGAATTTCCCGCCCTAAAGCATTTTTAAATTTTTCCGCTATTTACTAGTGGCGCCATCATAGACTCTTGTGGTTACAATCACCCAAACAACTTTTACCGAACAAAAGAAATACATTGAGTTACACGTCTCGCTGGGTTGTCTCTGGCTTTAGTAAGAAAATCAATAATATTTTTGTCAGATAGTACTAACCTATTTTTGGCTATAGATCTTCACTTTTTTGCTTTAATGACGCTGGTAGTTCCGTATAATTTTCTATATTTATTCCTTGATGTATATTGTAAGCATTAAATAATGGGTCCGTTAGTATTGAGGATTTATATTTTGTGGAGAGTTATGTAAAATACACCAACATAACAGATTCCGAATACGATTTTGTGTTTTTTCCTTTAACTAATTTAAGGGAGATTCGTACGCTGCCACATACAATTTTATTTGGTTTCCTGACAATACATTCCGTGACGCATTTTCAGCAGCTTTTACTTCTGGTGGAATTAAAAGCATTTATTTCCATTTTATAAATCTATTTTTTCTTATTTTTTAGTAAAACATTTTACAAATATTTTGCAGTCAAAATTTGACGTTTTAATTTGATTCATTTCGACTTTTAGATGACAGCCGCCACCTACTTATAAATTGTCTAAAAATTGTGATCGGTAAATCAATGCTTAACATATTGGAAGAGTAGTGAAAAAAAAAAATCTTTGGTACATATCACAGTTGATAGGTTTAGCCATGTACACGATGGGCAGTTCACCGTGTTCATGTAGTGTAGTCGGATTTTACTATGTTGGAGTGTATAAAATAAACTACATAAGAAATGTATTGGATTTTGAAAACATTGATATAAAAAGCAGTTATGGAAAAAAAACATATGTAGTTTCACAGTTGACAGACATGGCCAAGCATTATTCTGATTTTACTATATTTAAACCGTCAGATAGTGACAGGTTTAGGTGCCCCATTTTCGCATACAAGCCTTGAAGAGGGATAAAAAGTACATCGATTTTAAGGAATGAAAGGAAATTTACGAGTGGCTCGTGGGGATAACACATGAAAAATTCGATTTTTCCTAACAAAAATGAAAGGTTATTTGTTGCCCATATTTCCACGCAAGCCGTTTTCACTATTAGTCCGTCAGATAGTGACAGGTTTAGGTGCTCCATTTTCGCATACAAGCCTCGAAGTGGGTTGAAAAGTACATAGATTTTAAGTAGAATGAAAGGAAATTTACAAGTGGCTGCTGGGGATAACACAGAGAAAATTCGATTTTCCTTAACAAAAACGAAAGGTTATTTGTTGCCCACTTTTCCACACAAGCCCTTTTCACTATATGATTAATTAATAGAACTAGGCTTCGGAAAATCAAAGGCTTTAATGTTGCAAGAGGCTAAATGGTTGAAATAAGGGCGTAATATTCTAAGGAAAAATTGAGATTTTGCCAGATTTTTCCACACAAGCCCATTGAATGTATGAAAACGTACGTCGTCACTAGTTCGAAAAACATATTTTCTTGAATGACCCGAATGTATAAGTGCATTTTGGGGTCGGAAAATTTTTCTGATAAGAAAAATCGAATTTTCCATGTGTTATCCCCAAGAGCCACTCGTAAATTTTCTTTTAATTTACTCAACATCGATGTACTTTTCAACCCTCTTCGAGGCTTGTATGCGAAAATGGGGCACCTAAATCGGTCACTATCTGACGGTCTATATTTGATTAATTAATAAAAATAGGCTTCGGAAAACAAAAGGCTTTAATGTAGCAAGTGGCTAAAGGGTTGAAATAAGGGCGCAATCTTCTAAGGAAAAATCAAGATTTTGCCCGATTTTTCCACACAAGCCCATCGAATGTATGAAAACGTACATCGTCACTAGTCCGAAAAACATATCTTCTTGAAAGACCCGAATGAAGTGCATTTTGTGGTCGGAAAATTTTTTTATAAGGAAAATCAAATTTACCATGTGTTATCCCCAAAAGCCATTCGTAAATTTTCTTTTATTCTACTCAACATCGATGTACTTTTCAAACCTCTTCGAGGCTTGTATGCAAAAATGGAGAACCTAAATCGGTCACTATCTGACAGTCTAATTGGACTGCGTTAAATAAGCCCTATAAGAAATGCATGGGATTTTAAGAACATTGATATTAAAGTAGATACGTTAAACCGAAAATTCTGAAAATCAATAAGATTCTAAGAAGCAATTATTCAAGAAAATCAAAACTACAAGTTAATCGTATCTTTCTTCTTTCTAGGGGTATCGTGCTGGCATACATAGCACAGACTCAAAATGATCGAAAACTTTAAAAAAGCCCCATAGAAAGGGCCTCAGTAGTTTGAAAATAAATAATAAAATGTCTGTATCTGTCTTTATTTAAGTTGGTAATTTAGATAAAGAAATGTAACCTTATCGTCTCGCCAATGCAAGTAATTTACTCTAATCGGTTTGCTCACCAGTAAACTATTAGTTTGATTTGATCGTATTATACAGTGGCATAGCAAAGAATAGAAGTAAAGTTTAACGGGCTATAACGGTTTGCTTAATGAAAACAAACAATAAATATTAAAAATATATATTATTTGATATTAGTTTTTTTTAATATTCTTTTATCTATATTATTTATACAGGGTGTTTGTAAATAGTACGAAAGATTGTTACCGAAGTTATTTTGTTAAAAAAGTTCCTATAAAAGTAGGTCGAAATAAACTTCGTTTCTTAGATGCAGAGTGTTTAAATTTTTTTGGGTGGTCCGAATATTTCAACTTGCCACAATTTCTTTTAATAAAAAAAATGATGCGTTACTAACTTTTCCCCGTTTTGATATTTAACAAAATAACTTTGGTTACTACCCTCTAAAAACGTTTGCATTTATTTACAAACTTCCTGTATAACTATGTACTTATTAATATGCTAAAATATTATCTTTCTCTGATAAATTTTCAATATCCTCGACGCTTTTAAAGGCAGCGCAAGTGCGCGAATCATTGAAATAGTTGTTATATTTTGTCTTTCCAGAAACTAGTACTAGATGCCTTCGTCATAATTAGAGATATATTGCAAATTTCTATAACGCCAGCCACTAAAAGTGACAACATAATTTGAGGCAAATAAATTTCATGCTAAAATCAAACTTATTGCAAATGTGAAGTTTTGACATTAGAATCCTTGTCCTTTATAATCGATCCTTTATACTTATTTCTAACCTTATTTTTAAAATTTTAAATTATAGCTCATCTTTGTTGTTATCTATAATAGTACATAATATGGAAGAGGGATTATAAATGGCCATTTTGGATGATTTAGATAATGATAATATTAAATATATAATATTAGAAAACTTCGAACTGATACGAAAGTTGGCTAGCTCACCCGAAAACTATAAGGTCATCACTATTTGCTGTCAAACATCCACTATCTTTAATAAAGCCAGTTCTAAAACTTAAATGATCTGCGCATGCACAGGTGTCAAAATAAGAGCGGCGCTAGTAGTGACTGGCCTTAAGTGAACTCTAATAACGCATAATTTGTTATAAGTATTTGGTAATGTAATAATTTTCATTGTGAAGATGTGTGAATAGCAGAACAATAAGTTTTATGTAAAAAAATAAATAGTTTCGTTGTTTTTTTTTTCACAATATGGTCTAAAGTCTAAATTAAATTATGTAAGTATGATTACAAAAAAAAATCAAAAACATCACTACCTACGCTTTTTTACATAATTTACAAATAAGGAAAAAGGTGTTAATAATATGCAATAGTGAAGTGATCACATGTTGTAGATCGATAAAAAATAAAGTAAATGGCAAATTAATGAGATGGATTCAATTATAATGACTACCGGGTCTTCAAGTATACCCGAAACCGACGTCACAGTTTATAGCTTCAAAGAATCAGTTCGCTCACTCGGACCAGTTGGATGTTCCAAAATAATATCCACTCCAGGGATACAAATTCAGGATGCGCAGAAGAATGCTGTTTGAATATAGGCGGTTGTCATATATTGTATTGGTTATGAATTGATTCTGTATGCGCCAGGGATACAAATCCGAGTTGCGCAGTGTATAAACTGGAACATTGAGATCAAAAGTGCAGACGCAGAGTAAGCGAACTGATTCTTTGGCTATAAACTGTGCCGACGTGGTAACATAAAAATCGTTACGAAAGTGTCTAATTTGACATAAAAGCAACTGTCAGTTCTCTCAGAAATGTTAGAAATATTTATATTACATTTGTTTACATTTCATCAACACTTTTATTCCATGTTTCATTTAATATTAATAAACTTATACTAGATATATCAGTTATTTTTATATATTATTGGTGACTTAATTATTTTCTGTTAGTAAGTACACATGTATTTACTGTATCTCGTAAGAGTTAATGACTGTATACGGTGTGAAACAGCCAAATGCAATAAATTCGGTAATAAATAAATGGGAGCGTGTGTAAAACTCCATAGGTTCAAACAAGGTAGGTAGTCCTTCCTCACATTGCTTTATTGTTCGGTAAATAGTTGCACAGAATATATACATTAAATCCTTGAAATATGTTTATATCAGCATTTTGCATTCTGCCAACTAAATTATAGATGATTTTTCGGATTTCGATTTTATACGCCATGTCACAAACGTTTTTGACAACAAGCATCAATATTTATGATAACAAGGCCTACTTCAATAATTTCCAAGCAATGGTAACTAGACTGAATCTTTTCGAAGTGAAAAAAATTAGTTACGAAATTTGTCTCAAAACTTATGTTACATACGTTACTATAGGAAAGCTGAAATGATTTTTGCTTTCTTTCTCATTATCAAGACCTAAATGGGAAATAAGTATTGAGTGTGCTGTAGGGAATTTCTATAATCAAACAATTTTATTTTGTCTATAATTTTCTGAAGAATCCAAAAATTTAAAAATATACAGGGTGTTACATTTAAAATAAGAAATGTGGTATTGGTCACTGTTACATATAAAAAGTTTTTACTAAAAAAAAAATGCGCAACTAAATATACCAATCGACATGTCCGAGCGTTTTTCCGAAAAAGCCTACATTTATTTATTACTGAATGTATTCATCGCTATAGAAAATATTGAAAAATTAAAATTTTTCACTTTCCTCAAATTTTTCCATTACGGTCCATTTTAGAGAAATCATGTATTAAGTAAAAGTTATAAAGAATGATATCCCAAGCAACTTTTATTTGAACATTTATCTTAAAAATTAGAATTTTACAGTTTTTGTCAAATTTCTCGAATACGGACCATTTTAAGAAAATTATGTATGGGATAAAAATTTAGAGAATAATATTACAAGCAACCTTTATTTAAAGAATTTTCTTCTCCCAGCGTAAATAACAGATATATTCCATAAAGTAGAAAAACAACCATCCCTAAAGTACTATGACCAAAATTTAATTAGTCCACTGCAGGATGGATTATAGCCTAAATTTAAAATTTGGTGTTCCTCTTTTTATCCGGTTTTGAGTTGTCTTCAAAATTCAAAATTTACACTTTTTCTCAAATATGTCGAATAGGGTCCATTTTAGAGAAATTATCTATGGGACAAGAATTATAGTGAATGACATCATAAACAATTTTTATTGGAACATTTTTTTTTTTTTAAATGTCTTACATTTTGTAAATTTTCTTGAATACGAACCATTTTAGAAAAATTATGTATGAGAAAAAATTATGGACAATAACATTATAAGCAACTTTTATTTAAAAAATTTTGTTCTCCAAGCGTAATTAACAGATATATTCCATAAATTAGAAAAACGACCTTCCATAAAGTACCCCCCAAATGTTCCGACTATGCTCAAAATTTAATCTGTTCACCGCAGAATGGAATAAACCCATTTAAAATTTAGTGTTTTTCTCCGTATTCCATATTCGGCTCACTTCCTCTACTCATAATCTACAAGTTTTAAAAGATAACGATGGATTGATCCGAGTAAAGACTAAACTTGTGTTGAGACAAGACACAAATCAATTTAGATATCCCATTTTATTGCTTTAAAATCATGAAATCGTTTTAAAACTTATAGGTACATACATGCAGATGTCCAAACTTTATTATGCGTTTTAATAGAAGAGTTTTGGATTCCAAGAGGAAGGAAAACGGTAGAACAAGTAGTGTCCAAATGCAACATCGCAGACGTCATAGTCAGAAAGCAGTAGAAACGCCATTTGCACCATTACCAAAAAAACAGAGTTAAATCAGTTCTTGAAATTACAAGAATGGATTACGCTGGTCCATTACACTTAATGAAGTCTTGGATTTTGAGCTTCACTTGCGCAGTATATTGAGCTAGTTAAGTTATTTTACATTTAAAACTTATTTTTAAAAACAAAACTTTATTTTCAAATTACATTAAAATAAAGTTTTGTTTTTTTTTTAAATAAATTTTAAATCTAAAATAACTTAACTGTCGCATCAGTAGGAATATTTTGAGTCTTATTTTATAATAAAAAATTTCTTCCTTAACAATATCAACAAGAGCGGTTTCTATAATATCAGGATTTTTAATTCTAATAGTATGTTGTAAAATTCCTGTCAAATTTGATATTCTAAGTTATAAGTGACATTTGCTCATATTGTCTACGATAAATTTCTTTAGTATGAGCATTAATTTCTTATTCTAAAAAACTATATACTCTTTCGATCAATTGGCCTCTTCGCCATTTTGAGAATTCTAGAGTAGGTTCATATTTTAATGGTTTAGCCATTAACAGATACTGCTCTAGGCATTCCAAAGATCTCTTGTCTCTAAAACTTTGTTCTGGAGTGTTTTTTAATAAATTCCAATTATTTAATTCTGTTCTCCTACTAATTGATGCACTACCTACTAATTTTGAACGGATCACTCTAAAAATACAATTGTTTAGAACTAGGTCGCGAATATTACTAGGTTGCGAATATTATTATATAAATGAATTTACTAAAAATTGGCAATCTTCAATAAACTGCACTAGTGTAGATGGATTGTCATCGTAAGTCTAAATTAGATTTACGGTTAACTTAAAGATTTGCATATTAATCTCATTATTTTGATTTTGAGCCATTTCGGTAATTATTAAATTATTTTCTTCGTAAGTTTCCTTAATTCGTACTAGATTATTAAAATTAGCAATCCTTCTATTTCAAAATTCATTCACTTAACCTATAATAGAATAAATTAAACTAAGGAAATGCAATAGGAAAACTCGATACTTACAAAAGTATTCTCCCTGCGATGATTCTGCTATACTCGGACAAAATATTGGAGAAGGTGAGTCATATGCATGATCAACACTGTTGTCTATGAATGAAAATTCCGACAGAGTCAGCATAGGCTGCGTATCAAATACCAAATAATTATTATTTATTAGGTATTTGTTAGTAAACTTTATTAAATTTGTTTGTCAACATCTTTATTTAAACAAAGATGATGCGTTAAATATACGTTTTTGATAGTTTTCAATAAATGAATATATTTATTCCCTAATGACTTCGTTATCTGTGTTTAATGGTTTTCAAATGTGTTTCAAGTAAATAAACGATAGACGGGTTACAGATTGAATATTGTCAGCACAGGCATAAAGACAGTTGAAAACTAACTTTTGACGAAGTTAGATTTGTATCGCTTTAACTATTTACAATAATTATTTTATATTTTATAAACACTATTTTGTATAAGTGCTCTTTTCTGATATACGAGTAGGTGTTCATGTTTGTGTCTTACAATTTGGTAGTGGTAGTGCATATTCGAGGAGTTATATTTATTGTGTAGTTTATTAGGTAGGTACTTTAAAAGTTTATTAAATAGTAAAATATTGGTGTCTTTATAAATTTAATAAAAACAATTTAATAGTAGAATTATATTGTTACAATAGTAATGGATTCAGAGGCGGGTCCAAGTGAAACCCAATTACGTCGGCGAAAACCCTTATCAAAGGATGAAAAGAACATTATATGGAAAGTGTATGATGGGCTAAAACAGACACTTCCTACAAATGAAGCTGTAAACCACAGTTCTTTTTTAACTGGAATATCTGTTTCAACAATTGAACGTATTGTACGCGAAAGGACAAAAAAGGCTCCTTAGACGCCCCTAAAACGCATACCCGTGATCGAAAATTGTTGAAATTTGACGATAACCAAAAACAAATCATTCGAAGAACTGTACATTCTTTTTTTTTTTTTTTTTTCGTAAACAAAGCCCCAACACTTAAAGTTGCTCTTACGAAATTAAGAGAAAACGAAGACATTCCATTAATGAGCCGTGAAACTTTACGAAAAATTTTATGGGGCCTAAAATTTCGTTTTGTCAAACGGTGTAGGAAATCAATTTTAATTGAGAGGCGACGACGTTATTTAGGAATTATTAAAGAGTTTAGAGCCGCTAAAAAAAAGATATACTATCTCGATGAAACGTGGGTGATTGCTGGACACACGGTATCTAAGATATGGCAAGATACTTCTGTAACTAGTCATCACCAAGCTTTTATAGAGGGATTATCTACAGGGTTGAAAGCACCATCAGGTAAAGGACAGCGCCTAATTGTTACCCATATCGGAAGTGACACTGGATTTTTGGAAAATAGTTTATATCGAAAAAACAGGAGACTACTACGAGGACATGAATGCGGAATGCTTTGAAAAATGGTTTACTGAAGTATTACAACGTGCATAACGAAATTCAGTTATTGTACTAGATAACGCTTCTTATCACAGTTGACGAGTTGAACGCATTCCGATAATGTCCAGTAGGAAAGCGGATATGCAAACCTGGCTGCGGGATAAAGTAATAACATTTACTGAGGAGATGCTTAAAGTGGAATTAATGGACCTAATAAAGGAACACCGCCATAAATTCAATATGTTGTCGACCCAATGGCTCGTGATCGTGGTATTACGGTATTAAGACTTCCCCCTTAGTTCTGCAGAATCAATGGATTACGAAACTTCATAGATTTAGAATTCAAGTAAGTGATACCAAGCTTAATTTACATATTTTTATAATAAACAAAATATAATTATAAACACAGATGAATTATTATAACAAAAATAGATAACCAACCTACTTTCATCTAGTAATATTCACAAATACCCATTTAATTTGCCAATATACAATTTTTGCGACACTGGTAGAGTGCATTTTGATATGATAACGATACCTTTTGCAGTTTTAAGGCGCACCTTGTTCAATATTTTGTTCGAGTATAATACCCCATTTAATTTTCCAATAGTGTTTCTACGCCACTGGCATAATATTTACATATTTTAACAATAAACAAAACAAAATTATAAACATAAATGATTATTACTACAAAAATAGATAACCCACCTACTATATTATTTACTATTACCGCATTTAATTGGCCAATAGTTTTTATACACCACTGGCGTAATTCATTTTGGCAATAAACATGCATTTATGACTAGTTGGTACGTGATTCCGATAACTTCTGCAGTTTTAAGCGCGTGATTCCATTCATTATACTCTGGTATAGTATGATTGTTGTACGTGAACAGGAAGGAATCACCTGCTTCAATATTTTGTCCGAGTATACCAACTTTTGAAGAGGACCATCGGGTTTCGGGTAGGTTTGGTTGCCAGAGTTGAAACTGGCGTTCAATATTGGAATCGGTCTCGATGCCATGCTTCACAAAATCGAACTGCGATCAATTCTACTGACTGCCAGTTAAGTTATTTTCAATTCTTGTTTCAACCTCGGTCGAGTAAACCAGTATTTTATTGTAATTTAAAAATAAAATTTCGTTTTTAAAAATAAGTTTTGAAACTAAAATAACTTAACTAGCTGTACACTTACACATTATCAACTTATGGCTTCATATTAGCATTTAGAAGTTTCATTGCCAGACGAGCAAGAGTTTAAACTATATACTCCGATAATGGCACGAGTTTCCCATTATTAGTGATCTCTTGTTTCCTACCATGAGTTCCAATTATACATCCGCAAATGTCATTTTGTTTTTGCGTTTGATAGTATTAGCAGGGGTGTCAGTAACATTTTTAGGGGTGCTATTTGCAAAAGGTAAAATTTTATTAGAAATATATCGTTCATTCTTACATTAACATGCAAATAGTTTGCTGCGCAGCGATGGAGCCCTCGACGATGACGTACCTTATTGCTTGCTGTTAGGGCAATTTAGCGCTAGAGTTATTTTAAAAATATTCGTCATCGAGGTATAGATATTTGGTACCATTGTAACAATGTGTAGTTATTTTATAGGGTGATTTTTGGCGAGAATTTACATCAATAATGGTTTTTTATTCCAAATTTTCTTTTAAATGCGAAATTAAATGGATGAATCAATGTTTTCTTCTAAAAGAGACACTATTATTAATTGTTTCTACGTAAATAAGATTGGAAATTCCGATGCGTTGTTAGGGGAAAGGATTAAATACATAAGATTAATAATTAAAATATATATTCTAATCGAACTAAAACAACAATTGAATTTTATGGATAGATAAAGGTTTGGTAAGGTAGATATTTAAGGACAGAGCAATAAATAAAAATAAATAACATAAAAATAAAATTTTATTGTTTTAATGCAAACAATAGAGACTAAATATCAATAAAACAACAATCACACATGAAAGTTTACGTAATATTTGGATTTTCTCGTAAATGTAGTGACGTTATCGAATTTTTTTTTTTTTTTTTAATATCAACCCCCATTTTTTATTCTATATTCTGACACTATTAAAACAGTCAAATTAGCCCATAGGAAACTTTACCAAACAGACAGACAACACAATGTAGTTCTATTTATTAGATTTTTGACATAGTCGAAGCATCTGGGGGTGTACTTTATTGGAGACCGTTAATTATGTTATTTATAATTAGAGAGAAAATTCTTTGAAGAAGAGTAGTTTGTGATGTCATTCTCTATATTTTTTGTCATATTAATATTTTTAAATGGACCGTAATGAAAAAAATTTGAGGAAAAGTGCAAAATTTAAAAGTTTTCAGTTTTTGGTTGGAAATGAAAATATAAATTTATAAAAAAGTAATGTGTTGGAAACATCGGATATTTATTAATATTTACACGTATATATTAAAATAATATTGGCCGGTTTTATATATGTTTTAAAATCAATAGCAAATTTATTATTTTTACTTTTATATATACATATAAATGTTTACATTAATACCCAAAAGAAAATAAAAAACAAAGCTTATTTATTATGGTATCAATCATCAATCACGTACCCATGTCTTCATTCAAGCAATTTCTTTAAATTAAATTAATTTTCCCTAATTTTCCGATGCATTTGAAACACGCAATTTTTCACATTGTAAAACGGTTTCATATTAGAGAGCATAGAAACAACCTTGCTAAGATAATTTGGATAGAATGGATTACGTAATTTTCTAATAATATGAAAAGAAAATAAAAGCATTATTCATCATATACCTATTACACCAATCATAAAATATAAACAAGATTGTGGTTATAGCCATTATCATTAAACAAATTTTAAAAATTGTGACATTAAATAGATATTGAATACAATAATAAAATATTTTTTTTACTGTGAGAATCAGTCTTATAGTTCCGAAAACTTATCAGTTAGATATCCTAAAATATGAAATTAAATTTCCAGGAAATTCCCAAATAAATCCCAATATTACCCCTACGAAATATTGAACATTATTTTTGAACTCCCAAGAAAACAAATTTAATGAAAAATTGAAAAAAATTCTACCCACGTGGGGATTCGGACTCACCTACTCCTGTTCTACGCACAGTCGTTCTTCCAATTAATCTATCGCTGACATAGTCAGAGTCAAGATGAAAAAAAGACTTCGCGTTTCAGATAATTTTTAATTCTTCAACAAATTTAACTTTGTCTTTTATAAATTCGGAGCCAGTATGCTATATATTAGGAAAGACGTAATTTGTGTCCCACCGAGGGGTTGACCGCAGCGAAAATTTGTACAAAAGATTTCCTCTTTTGTAGTGAATTCCTCCTAACTTCCCCTGAATTCCTACGACTTTCCTCGGACTCCCTCCTGACTTCCTCGGACTTCCTCCTAACTTCCTCGGATTTCCTGCGACTTCCTCTGACTTCCTCCTGACTTCGCCCTACTAATGCTTCGATAAGTTATTTTAACTAATCTGTTATTTATTGACTTAAATTTCCGAATTTATTCGAATAATTCGGAATAAGAGTCCAGATGGTTTTACCTGATTGAGAACGCCCCTTTTTACTTTCTTTACTTGTTAATATTTGATGACTAATGAAATTTACATTATGTTCATAATTATCTACAAACCTATTCAATTTCTTTAAGACATCCTCATCTAGTACAGAAGGGTAACTATAATTTTTATTATTATACTATAGAAATAAATCAGAGGCTTAATGTGTTACTTATACTACTTACTTTATATCCAGTTTTTATTGATGATTTGAGAAATCAGTTCGAGTGGTAGTGGTATAATTAATTTGATATGATATGGAATAAAATAAAAAATCCGAAGTCTATTTTTATTGAAGTAATAAATGTTAAACACAACCTTCTGTTGCCTAGGCACATTTGTGCAAAAAATCAAATAATAGAAAATAACTTTATAAAAAATAAATCCTCCAAAATTATTAAATTTATCATTTGAAGATTAAACACATATCTAAATAACCACCTCGTGCCATTAGGGTTAGTTCAATTATAAAAGTATTGCACTTTTGCTTAAAAAATGATAAGAACTTAAAAATAGATAATAAATAGTGACAAAATAGTAAAGATCATTCGGTAATATTTCTAGAAATTTCTAAAAATTTATACTTTCCCCGAGATACAACAGGAGTACTTAAAACATTATTAATTTCGTCCATATGAATAATCATCTCATCCCGAACATCTGGAAATGAATATGCATTCGTTTTTTCATTGTAACGCATACAAGAAACAGTACCTAATATTCGATTTTTCTTTTTTTATCACTTGAGCAATGAATTTTTTTTGTTTCTCCTTTTTGGTACCTTGATTATAAATAAATGTACAAACAACAAAACTCTCAACAGAAAGCTCATCAGTTTTGTTTGCTACTTCAACTTTCGTAGAACGTTTTGTTTCAAGAGCTTTACCAACTTGTGTCTCAATCACAGACTGGCTACAGTCTGAATCATCGTCCGATTTATTAGAATCGAAAACTTCCGTATCAGTACTGTCATCGAAAGTAGTGGCTTCATCCTCTTCATCAGTCTCCGACGAGGTATCGTCGTGTTTAGTAGTTTTGGTGCGTTTAGGTGTAATTGCTCTTTTCTTGGACTTACGCTTTTTATTTGTACGAAATTGTTCTCTTAATTCAGTCATGGTATCCCAATTTTCATTCGAAGCTCTTTATTTTCTTCGTGTATGATGGGACAAGGAATAGAACATTTGTATAGAGATATATCACATATTTCTTTGGTATCAGTGTCTATTGCTGTTAATATTCCTACCTCATCGATGGAGTACCAAGCACAATGACATTCAATTCCTTCTTCTCTACTTTGGACTAAGGCCCAATCTAGACAGAAGACCTTGCCGGAAGGTTCTAAATAGACAAATGATAATTCCCGTCCAAGCAAACAATCTTTTATGGCACATTTGTTATTTTTCAGTTTAGTGTATTCAAATACACACCAATCTCCAGTTTTAATTTGAGACTTGTAAGTTTTCGGGTTTCAGACTTTTGTACGATTTCGAATGAATCTTCTCAGTCGATCAAAGCTTACTTTGTCTTTGGTCTGATCTAACAACCAACACAACGAGGATTTTCGAATGACTGTTGATTTACCTTCGACTGACACTCTAACGAAACTCCCCTTTTCAATCAATATATCTCATTTTTTATCAGAATAGTCTTTCAACTGCAAATCTGGTCCAAGTTGGTCAAGCCTGACATTACAAAGGTCCAGTCGGAGCTCATCCGACTCTTCAGGCAGCTCTATACTATCGTTTACTTTGTTAATAACATCCGAGATAACATTAGTATCGTTCAGATTTACACCATGAGAATTACACTCGTCGAGTCTTCCCTCTTCCTCAGACTCTTCATAGAGTTCTTCAAGCTGAGCCTCTTGGAAATTTTCTATAGGTTCCAAAACCGACTCTGCGTCTGTTCTCTTAAAGGTCTTCCCACGTGACACTGGAACAGTTACAAAATTCCAACAGTTCTCAGATACTGTGATGCCAAGCGCCTTAGCATCTTCTATGGAATTTTGTAAAGCGTCTTCAACAACGCGGAGTTTATCTTGGTCAGATAGGCGGAAATCATAATCTGGAAGATTAAAGTCCAACTTGTTCGAGTCCATTTTCTTATCTTCTCTGGGAAGCGTTCCAGTGCAATCTTTCAGAATATTATTGACAGATTGTATTCTGTCAATACAATGCAAAATGTCTTTAACACTGGAGTTAACTACTGTCGAAAAAGTGGACGTAAGAGATCGGGTTGTTCTAAAGAGCTTTTCATACGACTGGCTGGAGAAGAGCCAAGGTAAAAACATGTCATTCGTGATATCCTCATTTTGTCTGGCTTTTACAATGAGCCTGAAAAGACTGTGGCCATTTAGCTCTATTCAGAGATAAGCGTTCGATGACAGAAAATTGTTCTTCATTGTATATTTTTGATTTTTCAGCCAGTTTTTCCACATTCTTAAAAATACAATACCACATGTAATAAATCCTATTCTCCACCGTAGTCTTCTTACTCAAAAATGCATCAATTATTTAGCGCATTATTCTTAGATAGTGCACCGTTGCTTTACTATAACGTATTTTTTCTTCCAAAAGATCTATACCTTTCAGTGGCCACATCTTTTCTGCAGCTTCAAAATTCATTTTGTCGCCTCCTTTCAAATCAGTAGCTGTCAATAAATGCTGATATTTTGACTAGGGCTTGTAGGTGGTTGTTACCAGCGATGTAGTTTCCCATAGGTAAAGTTACAGCTGAATTTAGAAGTCTAACTCTTAGTTTTGTCAAAATATGTATTTGATACCATTTCCACTCATTCAGCTGCCTTATTTCAGGGGACTTATCCATTCGTTTTGATCTCGGTTCTGATTCAGAAGCACTTTTAGTCGTTTTCGGGGTTTCATATCCATTCGAAATAGACAAGACCGAATTTAGGCGCATTGCTTTCAGCAGTCTGGTATCTCCATCTGATGAAAATCCCGCCACCTTTATTCCAAACCTTTGCAGACCCTGCCTCATCGATTTCCATCTATACTGTACATCTTGAAAAGTGAATTGTCGGTCCCAAATATCGTCATGCAGTAAGAAGATGCATTTTCGGAAAGCGGCTGAGCCATCACAGTATATACATAATGCGCTTTTGTTCCTATGCGAAAATATTCTTGAATTGCATTCGCCGAAGTTGCTATAAATGTGTCTGTTACGGGAATTCCATTTTCCAACGGCATTTTGCGTATTCGATTTTGCCTTAAAAATTAACATTATAGACAAAATAAGTAAAAGTAAAAGGTGATATTCATTTTAATTATGGAATTTGGAGAGGCTGAATATGGACAAACAAATTTTTATTTTACCTGTAATTCTCGTGGTGTCTTCACTAATCCACACGATTTTTTTTGGCCTCTTGCTACCAAGAATTCATGAAGTCCTGCATAATCAAAAACCCCTTCTTCACACGATTTTTTCTCTTGGTTGGCAAACCTAAGAAGGGATGAAAATGAGGGCAATGCATTTTTTAAATTTGCTTGCAGAGTCTCGTACAACAGTCTTCCGCCAATATAAAAAATATACAAGGCAAATCGTTTGATTGTTGGATTGAAAGTGTTTTTATTTGGTGTTCGATTTTCATTTTGAGTAGAAATTTCATACAACAAATCCAACAACTGATGACTACTATTAATTAATCCCTTTATTGGCTGGCAAGTTTTGCATGAGTTCACACTCCAAGTCTGGGTGGTCAGCGATAACATTTTTCACTTGCGTAACTACAGCATAAAAATTTGTTATAAGCTGTTGACCGTCTTCATTCTCGCTTCCTGCACCTTCGTTCTCTTTCACTCCGTTGGTATCGCACATTGATGGTTTCCTTTTGTAGAGGCTTCGTCAGGCAAAGGAATTTTTCGAGGGACCTATCAGTATAGCAGGGAAAATCCAGCTGGAGTCTCAGGGCTTAGAGGAATCTGAAATAATGTTCATTTTAGGAGTATTTTTTTGAACATCCAGGACCAGGGTCTGCATTTTGGCTATTTATTGTTGGTTTGAAAAAATTCTTGATAGTGGCACACTTGACTTCCTTGGGGTTTTTCTTCATTGAATGTGATGGCATTGCGTGTGTGTCACTATCATTTATTATTTACAGAAACATTTAATGACGCTTACTGCATTACTATCCCGCTTCGTATCATATTCATGATCGCACTTGTTGAATTTTTGAGAAGAATGTGACAAGTATGACAGCCAGTGGCAGATATATTACTTGTATTAACAATCACGCCACAGAAATTTACGAATCTAGTATCAACTCGAGAGATAATGCGCATGCGTAAAATAACTAGAGTTTGGAGATTTCCTCGAAATTCCTCCTGATTCCCCCGGAATTCCTCCTGACTTCCCCGAACTTCCTTCAGACTTCCCCTGTCGTGTACAAGATATTTCCCCGGCGGTTAACCCCTCGTGTCCCACTGAATTACAGTGACAGTAGGCTCACATAAATAGAGCTCAACAAACATTATGGCATGTTAACGGCCCTTAAACGTATGTACGTTACTTCAAGTAGTGTGACCTTTTGTTGAGGGTTTGGTATTGGTAAGTCGTCTTTTTGTCACAACAGGCGGCAGACGCCCGTCGTCAGTTTACCAGACACATGACCATGTCTGGCACATGGCCTTTATTCAGCAGTTAGTGTTAATATGGTAAAAGGCCTTCAATTTCTTGTTAACTTCCCATCAATAGGCCATTTAATTGCCAATATATTTATTTCTAGACATTAAAGGGAAAATGGAAGCCTATAAATTAATTGGATTTGCCAGCCTTTTAATTATAAAAGTTAAAGGGCTATCGTTATAATTGGAGGATAACAGTTATTGGGCCTTTTATTCCCCTACACAAAATGTTTGTTATGTACTCTATTATTTTGATCAATCTGAAACAAAGAAAACGTTGTAGGTGGTGGATTAGACAGTAGATATTACACAGAACTAAATGAGTTTCTGGTGAAAATATATCGAAAGAATTGGCTTTGGAAGATCTTGAATCCTATAGAAATAATGTATTAATGAAGAAAAATTTGACGCTAGCAGAACTGAACAAGTTAGACATTTGTAGGTGTTTTTTATTGTTCGGTTTTCTATTCATGCCTGGTTATTTACACTATTGCCGATTTAATTCTAATTACTTATGTCTCAATTTCTTGGAACGCTATTGTACGACAGTCCAACACTTTAGCCTCTGCACTTGAAGAACCCGAGTCACCAAAATATTAAAGCATTCTTCTTGAATCTGAATGATATTTAAAAGTGACAAATAAAGAAATACTTTTAATTAGATTGTTGGTATTATTGCTATAGCAATTTCTGATTTAGATACCTATCTATTTCTACCATTTCTTTTATCTTATATTTTTTCTTTAATTCTAGAGGAAGTTTCGAGACAATTGGTAGATTCATCAGTGAAAATTATTATCACTTTAAACGAATTATGGCCGCTAGCTGACGCTGCTGCCAATTTAGCGAGAAGAAAATTACCAATTGTTACCATCGCCTCAATGGTAAGCATGTTTTCATTCAATTGCTACAAAGTGTTTTATTTCAAAAGGATCAAAAGTCCCTTTAAAAAATAACATTGTCCATTATGTAAGTTTGACATTTGGAACAAATTGTGTTTTTAAGGCTGTATTTTAGCTAACGGTTCACCATTTCAAATTACATTTAATTTTTGCTAATATTAAAATAAATCAACCCGCTTGAAGTATAAGGTTTATTAAATAATGAATCTTCTACTTTTTGTGTCCAATTTATTTATTACATTTAAAAAAAAAATCACAAAAAGGCGTCTGTTAGTGAAGCAAGTGATTACGCGTTCGAGTCTCGTCACATAATAATCTTAGGCCAATGTTGACATCATTTGAAATTTTAAAACAAGTTTATCGACAGTTTTATTAGGCAAGGTGCTGAACGACTAAAAAGCATTTAACCCAAATTGTAGACAAAATAGAAAATAAATTAATTTAGGTCGACAATTATCGTAATGTTAAATTATCACAAACTAAGCGGTAACCGACTCTTTAACCAATTTGGATTTCGTCACAACTTGGATAAAGATGTATAAAAAATAAAATTATTTTAGCAAGGCCAAGCAACTCCGAAAGGAGCAGCGAACTTCGCAGAGCTTGCAGACAACGAAAATGACATTCCAAACGTTTCGATAGCTGCCGAAGATTTAGCATTCCTTCCGTATTCAAGCGGCACTACCGGCTTGCCCAAAGGTGTTCAACTCACCAATTATAATATCGTTACAAATTCTATGCAGTTGGAGCACCCAGAAGTACAAGTTAGCCGCACTAATACACGTAAGAGCATTAATAATAAATACAATTTACAATATTCGTGTTCTAAAGGCGTTATTTTCGAATTTTTTGGTCAATTTCTAATGCAAATGCCTACACCACTCTGCACTGGCCTCTAGAATATTATTTATTTGTTGTGTAGTTATTTATTTTCGTTTTTGTTAGTTTAAATAAGTTCGAACAGAGTCCTTTTTATTGTGCCCAACAATGATGTTTTAGACAATATTGCAATTCAAGAAGAGATTGTGGGATAATATAAAATAATATGAAATCTTAACTATTCTTGTTTTATAGTATCTTTTCGGTAATCCTGCAGTTAACGTCGTCACGTGTTGCATAGGCGTCGACATACTTTTCATTAAATTTGAAGGCAAGAAAAATGTTTTTTTGGAAAATATTTATCAAAATTATCTAAAATGTCCTTTCCATTAAAATATTAATATACGATCCCGCAACAATGTAACCATTCTAATCGTTCCAGCTGAAGTGGCATGGGCATGCACATTAAAAGCCACTTATTATACAAGATTACTAAACTTACAACCACTTTTACATTTTGATACCGTAATAAATATTGGTTTAATAGATTTTCGTTAACTCAAATCAATTTGTAATTTTTTAGCTGATCATCAAGACATCACTACGGCGGTGTTGCCATTCTTCCACATTTATGGCTTTACGGTGCTGTGCATATTTCAGCTTAGAATAGGTGCAAAAATTGTAACGCTGCCAAAATTTACACCGGAATTATATATTGATAGCCTAAAAAAACACAAACCACACATGCTTTACTTAGCACCACCTATCGGTAAGTCTGGTACTTATAAGTATTTATTTAGAAATACATCTTGTAATTGCATGTAATATTTGTATTGTTTGTCAAGAAACTATTAGATAGGCTACAAGATTACCACCCGTTATTTTTTAATTATTACCTTTTTGCGTAAAATAATGTGATTACAGTATTTTATTTGTTTTAGCCATTTTTCTGGCAAAATTTCCATACATTAGCAGCGAAGATTTCTGCAGTGTCAGAGGGATTGTTAACGGAGCTGCATCATTAGGACCTTTGGACGCCTCAAAATTGGTAGAAAAGATAAAACGGGACGTACCAATTTTACAAGGTATAACACAATAATTTTAACGAATAGTGTTCTGGTATATTAGAAAAGCTCCCAAAATAATTTAAAAAGAAACATCTCCTAATTGAATATACATATACATCCATAAAAATTCATTAAACTCTCAAAAGTTAAATTAAATAATTTTATTTTGAGATGATATTTTGGATATCTTTACGGATATTTTGTTCACATAAACACCGCTCTTGAGAAAACTATGGTTTTCGTCACACATTTATCAAGCGAGTAAATAAAAACAAGAATAGTGTGTATGAAAGAAGTATAACTATAGATTTATACACTTTACTACTTGCCGTAATTTTAGGATCCGGTCTAAAATTTGGATGGATCGATACGCCATGGACGTACGAAATTTTTATAATCGTATCACATTCTGTGTAGTTTTCTATCAAAATTTTAAATTTTATTAATAAAAATAAGTCTAGAACTAAAAAAATAAAATCAGAAGCTCAATCAATTTATACTAGTTAACATGTAAATCGTAACTGTATTATAATCACTTAATGACAACATACTGCTTTAATAATAATCAGCCGCCGCCTAACGCATTTAGAGTGTAGCTCTATCTCTCTCGATTTTAGTTTGTCGCTCTGACTGTTATTTCTACTTTTTGTCTGTATTCAGATCAATACTTACATCGTTTTTTAGGTTATGGCTTGACAGAAACCTCTCCGACTGTCACATCGACCCGCCTATCCGACTACTACAAAGAAGAATGTAAGGGTTCGATTGGCCTGCCCTTGCCGAACACCACTGTAAAAGTGATAAACCCCGAAGACGCTTCGGGGACGCCGCTGGGTCCGAACCAGCTCGGAGAATTATTGGTAAAAGGTCCGCAAGTCACCAAAGGGTATCTGAATAGACCGGAAGAAACTGAAAAAATGTTCTTGGACGGATGGATGAGGACCGGGGACATGATGTATTACAACGAGAAAGGATTCTTGTTCGTCAAGGATAGATTAAAGGAGTTGATCAAGGTCAAGGGTTATCAGGTGAGATACTGTCAACAAGAAGTGTAGTGCCCTGCACGTGCTACATTAATACTATCATCAGATAAAATTTCTGTTTACGGGACTATAGGGTGTCCAAATTAGACATTCCCATTTTAATTGACCGACATTTTTGGTAATCTTTATTGACAGTATTTCTATGGTGACATATGTCAAGTAAAAACGTTGTGGTTATTTGTTTTTCGGTCAACATGGAAAAACTGTCTATCGAAAACTCCGTTTTTATTGTGAAAACTTATTACCAAAATAAGGAATGTACGGCGGAAACTGCAACAAGATGCCTTACGCATTTCGGAAGAAAGAGTTTTATGAAGAAATTTCAACAGCAGAATATGGGATGAAGAAAATCCAAGAGAAATATTGAAAAAACAACTGTATCCAGGAAATGTATGACTGTGTGGTATCGTTTTTGGTATAGTGGCGTTATTAGTCCCTGTTTTTTCCAGAATGAAGCTGGTGCTCCGATAACTGTGAATGGAGCACGATACAGGACAATGACTACGAAATTATTTGTGGAACGAATTAGTAGATATGGATGTCCAGAACATGTTTCTAGCAAGACGGCGCCACTTGCCACACATCGGATAAAACACTAAATCTTTTATAGGAGAGATTTGGCATTCGAATAATTTTTCGAAGAGCTGAGGTTAATTGTCCGCCTAGGTCGTGCGACCTTACACTATTGGATTATTTCTTGTGGGGCTTTTTGAAGGGAAAAGATTATGCTAATAACCCTCAAACATCTAAACAGCTTCGAGTTAACATTATTTAAAAAAATGAAGAAATTGAACAGAGTGTTGGCGAAAATGTTCTTGAAAATGTTGTAAAAAGAACGTTGACAGAGGTGTCACATGCCGGATATCATTTTTCATTATTAACCGTAACATTTAAACTTTAAAATAATACAATAATATTATATGATTTCAAGAACTTTTTGTGTTTTATTATTAAATTAAATCCGAAAGTCAAATTTGAACACCCTTTACTTTGGTAATTTGTCGATCGAGTTAATCAGTCATTGAATGTCGTTTGCCCCACTTGAATCGAACGTCGATGCTTAGGTACTTTTGGCAATATCGCTCAATTGTTACATTTGATACTGAATACCCTTTTTCCTATTCAAACCGGTTCAGTAATAACGGTTTGGCAATGCTACTACATATAAGACATTTCTGTATCTTTGTCTTCATTCTTCATCTAAAAAAACTCGATGGTTCTACGTCATGTCTTCGCCATCGAGTCTCCAGAAGATTTTTTAACGTCTTCCCTGGTCCTGCGTCACTACTTCGGCTCATTTTCTTCGTCTTGGGTTTCCAGAGGCTTCTTCAAAGTCTCCTCTTGTTACCAAAGTGGACTGGTAAACCCACATTTCATCTACTTCACTAATTTATTCAAAATGAATTTAGAAGCAACTGAACAACATTAATGTCTTATTGTAGGTAGCTCCCGCCGAGCTAGAAGAAATCATCAGGGACTTCCCGGACGTCGTAGATGCCGCTGTGATCGGCATACCTCACCAAATTTACGGGGAATCCCCTAGAGCGTACATAGTCCCCAGGGTGGATAGCAAAATCGACGTAAAGAAACTAAACGATTATGTAAACAGTAAAGTCGCCCCTTACAAGCAATTAAAAGGGGGCATAAGTGTCGTCGACAGTATTCCTAAAAACGCTAGCGGGAAAATATTGAGGAGGCAGTTGAAAGTGATGTTTGAGAAAGAGAATAAATGATAAATTATAGTAATAAGGATTTTTTTAACAATTTTTTATATTTTGACTCGTTGGTGTTACTTAAGAGTATATTCTTTTAATAAAAGTTTTTATAAACGATTGTTTTCTTTTTACCGTGCCATGAATCTTATCATCTGTCAATGGTCGTTTTTGACACATGTCAAACTTGTTTGGTTAGGCAACAGAGACTTTATAAAACAAAACGCCGACAGTATTCCTAAAAAGGTTAGCAGGAAAATATTTAGGACGCTGTTTGAGCAAGAAAATAAATTACGAATTATGTAGGAATAAGGATATTAACATTTTTTTAAATTTTTTGAAGCGTTGATAATTACTTAGTATATAAAAGTATATTTTATAATATTTATTAATCATTTTCTTTTCCCGCGCCAGATCAGATAACCTTGGAATATGTCATCTGTCAATTGTTGTTTTTGACACCTGTCAATTGTTGTTTTTGACACCTGTCAATTGTCGTTTTTTACATCTGTCAAGCTTGTTGGATTAGGGGAAAAGGGTGGTGGAATTATAAAATAAAAATCGCACACAGCTTGTAGAATTTTATTAAAACATTCTAATAAAAATACATAATTCAAAAATACTGTTTGATAGTTATAAATTATCTTAATACTAAAAAAATTGCTAAAATTTCTTAGGCCGAGTTTTCATTTACCTTAACATCAGTTATTAATTATAGTGATTCAAAGTAACTACCACCCCATTTATAACTAACTGTTCTAGTAATAATACAAGAACTCTAGATTTAGCCACTCTGGATGGTTGTGAAAGTTAGATCACTATGCATAGTATTAAATTCTTTAAAAAAAAATCGTTAAAATATATGATTTTTCGGGTTACTTTAACTCACTATTAATATCAGTATACAGGGTGTAAGAAAAAAGGTCCTAAAAGGAGGTAGATATACCAAAAAAATCTTAATATAGCTAATAAGTACATTTTTATTTGGTCCTAAATAAAAAGACCCTACAAGTTAGACTCGTACCAGTATATCCTTGTGATCAAAAACATTTTTTTTATCACGCAAATATAGAAAAGTGGGTCTATTGCCAACAACTGTAACTGACATATATCACTAAAACTTTATTTTTGACATCCTTTAGAGATACTCGTACATTTTAGACAGATTGACATCTAATAATGTTTTGACATTGGAAAATTAATTCCAAACTGCTCTAAACAATTTATGAAGCCTGAAAAACATCACGGAGGGTAATTGTCATCTCATAAAATAATTAAAAACTGATTGTAGACGTTCCAGTGCGGTGGTTTGTTGAGAAATAATTGCCAGTGCACGTAACTAAGGTTGAAGATGCCTTTATATAAAAACGTTATAGGTTAAGATGGCTCCCACGTCCCACGTTTGCTGACAAGTATCCCAATGATAGAAGAAACTGACGTTAAGTTACTAAGAGAAAAGTAAATAGGAAGAGAAAGTAAAAGGAATAAAAAAAAGAAGAAAAAAATCTTTATTAAAAGACGAAATCACGACAAAACTGAGAAAAATTATCACCAAAGTCCGTAATGGAAAAAATTGAATCGAATTTCGTAATGAATTGTGGAAGCATCCATTCTACTCATCAGATTTGCCATCCTGTGGACATTATTTTTGACATTTAACATCCTTTATTATTCGAGTTGTAGAGTCCTGATTATATTTTTTACATCTCAATTTGAAATGAGATGTTCGTTTCATGCCAAGTGATTAGTTTGTTTAATTTTTGTTTAGATTTGAAATTTAGGTTGATTTCTAGCTTTAAAGGTCAAATTTAAAAAATATAAACTTCTAACTTATCATTGCCATTTTATCATATGACCATTAAAGTCTAGAGCGTTTGTTTATTACATCTACATTTAAATCTAATCCTCTATCATGTGATAAAAAATTCACTCACATCTCAGATGCATCCAATGTGGATATTCAAACGCAGCAATAGAATAAAGTAGTTTTCGATATGACACGATATGACGTACTTACTGGTGTCAAGAATGACAGGAAAGTAATCAAAATAGCGACTTAAGAGTCGTATTTTGATTTCTTTAAAGTTAGTGATTTTATAATTGAATATTGACGGAATGAAAGTATTTTTACATCATGTAAAAGCTACTTTAAAAAATGGCATTTGTTATTACCAAAACTGGCTAGCTCAAGTTCGTTTGACACATAACATAAAGGTGCGAACATTTTAATGGCGTTTTCTACTGGAATTTTTCAATGCGTTCTAAGTGTATTCTCACTTTCTTCTTTTCCATATCAATAAACAAGGACAAATAATATACTCAGTGCGAGCTGCCAGTACCAGTGAAAAACGCAACTAGTAACGTCGCAATGGAAACAAGCGTACACAATTTTATACAGATTGACATGTAATATTGTACTGACAATGGAAAACTAATTTCAAATTGCTCACTAAACAATTTCTGAAACCAAAACATCATGAAAGATTCTCACCAACTTGTACAATTCAAAACTGATGGTACCTTCCAATGCGGTGATTTGTTGAGAAATAATTGTCCCAACATCGGCCAGTGACTGTACTTAAGATTGAAGATACTTTTGTATAAAAAAGATGTAGATTAAGATGGCTAACGCGATTGCTGACAATTGCTTAAGTCATCCAATGACAGAAGAAAGCGGAGTGACAACATGCAGAGGAGATGAAGACAATGCAGAGGAGATGAAGACAACGCAGAAGAAACTGACGTTAAAGGTACTATTTTGGAACGTGAGACCGAAATAAAGGCGGTCGAAATGTGTTTTTACATCTGAATCACAAGTCAGTAAATGAAGTACATTTGGGACAGTGCAATCGATGAAAAAGACGCGACAGCACTTTTAACACGGCAGTATTTGCTACCTTTCTGTCTGTCGCTGTCGCCTTGCGTTGGTCTCGCGTTTCCAAATGGTACCTTAAGAAACTAGAAGAGAAAATGAAAGGAATAAGAATAGAAGAAAAAAAAATATTAAAAGACGAAATTACGACAAACGGAAAACTACAATACATTATCATCGATAATGGCAAAAATTTAATCGAATTTCGTCATGAATTGTTGAAGTATCCATTCTACTCAACATTATTGGGCATCCTGTGACCATTTCATATTTACAAATTCGAAGAAAATTCAATTCGAACGAAGATGTCATTGGCGAAAGTGCGTTAAGTTTAAAGACCATATTAAAAAAAAGACATTTTTTTTTAATTTATTGTTGACTTATCACACAGTCTATACTAGTAAGAGTCTATTCTTACTACTAAAACAATCTAAAGTTGGGTCAAAATGTATTTTAAATAACTCCAGCTTTGAACCAACAATTGATTTAGTTTTAGTACTTGTAGGGTCATATAAAATAACTGTATTGCAATTTAAATTTGTAAGATTCTTTAAAGAGTGCAAAACTCAAAATAAATTAAAAACTGTTTTTGTTAATTTAACAATAACGCCAATTTGACCATCTCAAATTAATTACGCAATAAATTAGCGTTACAGTTTTATTCTGTCACTGAAGATGCTAGCACAGTTAGCGAATACTTGTTGGGAGTATAAAAAAATAGTTTATAGTGACTGATAAAACTTGTCTTAAAAAAGATGTGAAAGAAAGAGAAAGAAAATTGAAAAATGCTTAAAATATAGTATATACTTGAAAATGTTGATTTGAGATAGTCAAGTAGAAATAAGTACACTCATTTTAACCCAAATATATGCTGGTTAAAATGAATGTACTTATTTCTGAGAATAAGCTACGCAAAATGAAAAAGAAAAAACATTAATTTTTCTTTAATTTCCGTTTCTCTAAAATATTAACAGTAGAAAAATAGATTTAACTTCTTTTGCAGCGCTATTATAAAGTATAAGTTCTAGAACCCATATTCCCTTCCATTTACTACACATATGGCCCGTAACAGGATGATGTTAGTCCCTACTATCAGCCCAGATTTGAAAATAATAGATCATCTATGAACTGGAACATCAGTTTATTGGACACCTAAATGAAGTTTGACGTATTTTAATGCAAAAAATGAACTTTCTGCCAACATACAATCTTAGGAATTTGATTAGAAGTCGATATTCTGAAAACCTCAAAATAAAAAGGACAATGACATCAATGTCCTAACCTTTGAACCTAATAAGAACATTTTAGGGATGAGGAAAGATTACTTGAACATTAGTACATTGGATTCCTACATGAAGTTGAATGACTTCTAATCCAATATTAGAACATTTTACCAAAATACATTCTTAGTAATTTAGAAAAAGGGCCATGGCATCGATGTCATAACAATATTAGTCCTGATTTAAAATTAATAGAATATTTTCGGGACAAATTGGAAAGAAGATTACTTAAACGTTAATCCATTACACCTAAATGAATTTGGACGTTTTCTAATCCAAGATTGGGATATTTTCCTAAAAGAAAACCGTAGAAATTTGGTTGGAAGTGGATATTCTGAAGACTTCCAAATAAAAAGGAACATTACATCAATATTCTAAAAATATTAGAGCTGATTTGAACCTTAAAGAATATCTTCAGGACAAAATGGAAAGATAATTACTTAAATATTAGTCCATTGGACACCTAAATGAAGTTAAATGTCTTCCAATAAAAGAAAGGGACATTTTATCAAAATAAATTCTTAGGAATTTTATTGAAAATTGATATGCTGAAGACTTCCAAATATAAAATGTCATGTCTTAACATTATTAGTTTAGATTTGAAGCTAACAACATCTTTGGGACGAATCGGAAATATTACCTGACCATTAGTCTATTGGACATCTACATGAAGTTAGATATTCTGAAGACTTCAAAATCAAAAAGGCCATGACATTAATGTCTTATAACATTTGAACCTAATAAGAACATCTTCGGAATGAATTGGAAGAAAGATTGCTTGAACTAAAAAATTCCATGACATCAATATTAGTTCTGATTTGATCCTAATAGAATATTTTCTGGACAAATTGGAAAGAATATTACTTGAACATTAATCCATTGGACACCTAAATGAAGTTAGATGTCTTCTAATACAAGAATGGGACATTATAACAGAATACATTTTTAGGAATTTGATTGAAATTCGATGATGAAACCTTCCAAATAAAAAGGACCATGACAACAATGTCCTAGCAATATTAGCAAAAAAGATTTGTATTTCGTGCAAAATAAATAATTTTGCATGAAATACAAATCTTTTTTTGATAATCTAAGCTACGTGCACGCAGCCGTTTGATTCCTGATTCCTTTAACTAACAATATTAGTCATGATTTGAACCTAATAGAACGTCTTCAGGGCAAATGGTTAAAAAGATTACTTGATCATCACTCCATTGCACAATTAAACACAGTTAGACGTCTTTTAATACAAAAATGACATATTTTATCAAAAGAAAACCTTAGGAACTTCATTAAAAATCGATATGCTGAATAATTCCAAATACAAAGGACCCTGACATCAATGTCCTAACATTATTAGTTTTGATTTGAAGCTAACAGAACATCTTCGGGACAAATTGGATAGAATATTATTTGACCATTACTCCATTGGACACCTAAATGAATTTAGACATCTTTTAATAAAAAAATGGGATGTTTTGTCAAAAGAAAACCTTGAGAATTTAATAAAAAAATCGATATGCTTAAGAATTCCAAATAAAAAGGGCCACGACATCAATGTCCTAATATTATTGGTTTTGATTTGAAGCTAATAAAACTCTTTGGATGAAATGGAAAGAATATTACTTAACCATTAGTCAATTAGACATCTAAATGAAGTTAGATGTCTTTTAATCCACGATAGGGACATTTTATCAAAAGAAGATCTTAGGAAGTCGATGTGCTAAAGACCTCTAAATAAAAAGGACGATGGACATCAATGTTCTAACATTATTAGCCTCGATTTGAACCAAATACAGCATCCTCGGAACAAACTTGAAGTTCAAGAATGAGACATTTCATCAAAAGAAAACATTAGGGAATTGGCTTAAAAATCGATATGCTGCAGATGTCCAAATAAAAAGTACTATGACATCAATGTGATAACATTAATAATTTTGATTTAAAGCTAATAAAACATTTTGGGGACAAATTGGATAAGTTGGACGACTTATAATCCATAATTGAGGCATTTCACTTGAACATTATACGAATTTGATTGAAAGTCGATGTGCCGAAGAAGAAGAAGAAGACTTCTTTTTTTTTAATTTAGGTAGCTTATTTCTCTTTTTGCGTAGATATTGACGAACCTATGGAAACGAATATTGAGTTAATATAATTAACTTTTGGTAATATATAAATATCACTAGTGTTGTAAGTACTTTTTGAATTATTGCTCTTACAGGATGTCCAACAGCGAATGCAATCAGTAACCAATAACGACAATGGGACAGCGTATCGTATATTTGCCCATCAAAGAAAAAAACATTAGCTTACTAGTTTCTTTGATTGATTTTTCTGTTGAAAACAACCCGATTCACAAAAATTTACTAAAAAGAAACTAAATTTAAAGCTACGATACCACTTTAAATCTTATTGCGAAAAATACACTAAAAAAAATTCTATTTAAGAGCTAAACTATAAAGGAATGATAAAGTTTCAATTTTATTTTATTGTGTATAACTATTACTACTAATTAAAATTTCATTAATTATATTAATTTGAGTTATATTGTCGCAGTTTCACAACAAAAATATCACAAGCTTATTCATCAGAATAGTCGATCGTCTTCTCTAATTTATGGTTTTTATCTTTAAATTACACAAAGTACTAAGAAAGGCTAAAAGGGCCACATAATACATTTTTTTTGAGTGTAAATTCGGAATTTCGACTTAAATATTAAAATTTCGAGTTTAAAGTAAGTCGGAATTTCGTGTTTAACGTCAAAATCCCAAGTTTAAAGTATAAATTCTGAATTTAAAATATAAATTCCAAATTTAAAAGTCGAAATTCCAACTCTAACGTCGAATTTTCAACATTAAAGTCGAAATTTCGTGTTCAAAGTCGAAATTCCGAATTTAACGTCGAAATTTCGAGATAAAGTTCCAAATTTAATTTAGAATTAAAGTCGAAATTTCAAGATTAAAATCGAAATTTGGAGTTAAAAAGTTTCAAAGTCGAACTTTCGTGTTCAAAGTCGAATTTCCGAGTTTAAAGTCAAAATTCCGAATTTAACGTCGAAATTTCGAGATAAAAGTCTAAATTTAATCTAGAATTAAAGTCGAAATTTAAAAAAAATAGATGTTGCTCTCCTACATTTTCGTAAATTTTCGTATAAACAAACTTATTTTTTTCTGTCTGGCTTGACATCATAACTGCGTGTGAGACAGGAAAAAATAAGTAATTCGTAAAATAAAAAAAAATCCAGCGTATATCTAAGAAAATATAGAGGCAAAAATTTATTTGCATTGTATAAAGGAAAGTTCAATTAGGGCGCTTTATTTTCATTTACTAAAAATTCGACTTAACTATAGTTACTATAAGAGCAATTGATCTTGCAACAAGGCAATAACTAAAATAAAACGTATGCGGTATGAGACAATACGTCCGTGAAAAAAAAATACTTATGTGGAATATTGAAAATTAGCCATTCAATGTACATTGGCGCAGAACGGCAACATAGGATTGCTAGATCAATTCTCGTTTTTGTTTCGCAAATTTAATTAAAAAGGCAATACGGCGCAGTGTAAAATTTGTAAGTACTATATATAATATAATTTGACTTAAAGCGGTGTCATCAGTTTTTCTAGATTACCGCCCTATTAGAAATGACTACGTTTTCACCTGGTTAGCAATGAATATCTATAAATACGCCAGATTAGTGTAACTTAATTTTGGTTCCACTAACAATGAACTGAACAAAATAAACCATTGTTACTGAATTTGACATATACTTAGTTTTTTTTTTTAATATCGTTGGCAGGTCATAAATATGTAACCAAATTATTTTTAATATTTACATTAATACAATCTTGAAAATAATAGAAATAAAATTTTAATGAATACCTATAACCTCTATTTTTATAAGTATAATGTCAATGTAATTTTCAGTGGAACCAAAAATAGGTCGTCACTAATTTAGCGTAATAAACTTCCCACAAACGTCAGAATGTATAAAAACTGTAACACAATTATCATTAACATATGGTTGAAGGCGTTCTCGGTGAACTCGGACTGGCTGGTGTGGTCGGTGCTTCCGATTCCTGCCGCTGCAGGAACAGTTCCAGTTCCTCAGGGCGGGTGGCACCGAGAGATCTCGATAAACTGTGTCTAAACCTGTTTTAAAACGTTTAAATGTCCGTCAGGAATGTTGAAAACTACTACTCCAAGATCCCAACTTAAGTCGGGATCTTTTTCTTAATTAAATATATACAATACAATGTATAAATAAACACAATGTGTCCGGGTTGGTGCCCCATATCCGATCCAGGCTATTTTTAATTTAAAATTGTTTATTTTTTCCTCGAAAAATGTAATACCAATCGATAATAAAAGCTGTAAATAAAACGCCCCAAAGTAGGATTGGCTACCTTTTTCCTAGCTATAATACCGAGTTGACAGGTACAAACAGGTAAGCTGATATACGTAATTTACCTTCATCATTTTTTTTTAATAGTTTATATTATATAAAAATGTAGATCATTTTATTACAAACACGGTGGTATAGGGTCGCCAAAGTTGGCCGATCTTATTAGGGTTGGCGAGATTTTAAGTTTGGAAAGAGGGTGGGACTTGACAGAAGTACTGCGCGTACTATAGGAAGTTTCTGAGTAAAAGGGAGTACCTCTTGTAATTGAAAAATACAAATCTATTACCGATAATCCGTTCTTAAGTAACCACGTTTTCTGTATATAGTCTATGTTTGTAAACGTGCTACACTGTTTCTATTCTTTATTGGTATATTTTGTTCAAAGTTTATTATAAAAAATGAAAGTGTTGTTTATGCGCCGAGGAAGATTCTAAAATACTTGATTTTGAAGATTTAAGAATTACTATTTCGTTGAAAAAAGCTTTAAATATCATGATGTTCTGTTAACCAAAAAGTAAGTTGAGTATTACACATCGAGTCACAAAAAAAATAGAATTAGGAGAAAAAAAAATTAATGAAAAATACATTAGATATAAATTATGACGCAAGAAGTATATTCTGTCACAAATAGTGAAAACTAAATTTTGAAGAATTTCTGATTATTTCAATGGATCATCCTTCAAAATTTTATTTCAATAATGCAACTTCTGATGATACTGAATAATTCTTTGTAATTGAACATTTTTAAGATATATCTTTTTTATTAATTAACCGTTTTGTTAATAAAATAACTAAAATTTAAATAGTTAATCCAAAACGGATTCTCGGCAAAAGAAAGCTTTAGTTTTTAGTTTTTTTTATAAAAATCCGGTCCTTTTCAGGAACACAAATGAAGACACAAGTGGATGAAGGGACTATGCAACATTTTTTTTAAATGGTGTTTTTCTGTGAATGAAGGGCTTATGTCTTCCGTGAGAATATATCATCAAATATAGAAGTTGCCAGTGGATAAAGGACCCATGTACTAGGGAATAACTGCCAAACAATAAACTTTAACACGAAATATCTCAAAAAAATTATTTTGCTACATAGGCCCTTCATCCACTTGTGTCTTCAAATAATTTTTTTGAAGATGCTAGATAAAATTGAATACCTTCATTTTATTACAATAACATAAGATTAGTGTTAAGTATTGAGTATTTTTTCACTGATCTATGGTCATTAAGCCTCGGTTATTGTGAAGGCAGAGAGATATTACAAATTAACTTCTTCTTATCCAAGATTCACTTAAGATCAGTTTAGGAATCTCGACAGTCAATGTCGTTGATAGTCTCACGGTAAGGGTACACGTCTGGCAAACGTGGAGGTGTGGGTTCGACTCCCGACGATGAAAGGTATTTTCAAATCTACAAGTATTTATTTTCACATTTGGGGAAAGGGGATGGTCTAAATAACTCGTAAGGGGATTTTTGAGATTTGTTTCCGAATTTTCAAATTATTTAAAAACTTATTTCAGATAATTCTGATTTCGATTTGCGATGTACGATATATTAAATTCACAATTTTAAAAACAGAAAGGCTAAAGTGATCATTCTGGAGAAGGATTTAAAAACCCCATTTTGGTAGTAAGTATTCTTTAGTAAGTTATTAAGTTATTGCATAGCTTTTATCGCGGGCTTTGAGCGTGGCGACCGAATCAAGAAAAAAAAACGAAACCGTAACGAAAAAAAAAACCTAACACCCCCCACTCCGACCGGCACAGCGGTGCGGCTTTAAACAATATTAACTTCTCATTTATTCAATAAAAGAAAATCGAAAAATCGGGGACTGCCAAAATTGATTGGCTCACAAACCAGTGTTGCCAGTCTAATACAATTCACAAATAGCTACGTTCGTTTGATCTGTCTACAGGCACAGCATAATTTTGTAAATAACCGTAGGAATAGAGTAAGGGTTATATTTTAATATTTTATCATTCCATTTATTTTATTTTGCATAATAATTATTTTTCTTTAATTATATTTGACTATAAATATGAGACACGGGAAACTGGCTGAACACTAGTTCTTTTTGGTCTTAATAGGTTGGCAACATTTTTCTTTAGAAATTTGTCAGTTCTGTAATCGAACTGTCACTTTTTTTTTAATAATTTGTTTTTTTCGGCCCTTCCCGATTTAATTTTTGGAAGAAGATGGCCGTTGGGACTTAGCTCCGCATTGTGTTAAATAGTGTTGAGTAATAATTAGTTTCCGAGCTTTTTGTTTTGTCCAAGGACCCCGTGCCAATGTTACTTTAATTTTGGATGAACCTGGTTTTTGACCAAAATCTGAGGCAAGTGAGACGCCGAGAGATACTTTTTTCCACGTGTTGCTGGATCCCGGTAGCAGAGAAAACTCTCAAAAGAGGTAAGTCATTTCCTTTGCTGCTCCTGCATTTTCTTGGTCTGGCAAAACACTCATTTCAATATATATATAGGGTTCTTCCCGTGGATGAACAAGAGAGCCACATCAAAGAATGGATTTCTGTCTTGCCAATATGCTGGTCCATTTTATTTACCCTGCGAAGCAGAGATTTCCTTTTTATTTCAAACGTCCTTACGATGGTCCCGTGTCCCAAGCAGTCCTGTAACATGATGAGCTTCGGTGTGCAGTGTGTAGCCTAACAGAGGGCTCTTTCTAGTGCCGCTGTCAGACCTATGATTATATTTTGGCATTTATTTTTTGTTTAATTTTAACAATATGTTCGTAATGTCTATTTAGTCACTTATACTATATTTTGAAACGGGTGTTTCTTTATTTTCTGTATGATTTGGTTTTAAAAATACCTTTTGTTTCTTTTATTTACAACCAGTTTGTAAATATTATTTTGAGTACTCAAAACAATATGCCTTAATTTTAACAAGACGTCTCGGATAGGTATAAATAAACCTTCTTATTTTATTATTCATATATTTCTCTAACTATTGGCGAATGAATTGAGAGGATATTCTCAATTACACCATTTCTATTGACTATAAATTTAACTGTTTAAAAATGAATTGAGTATTTTCAATTATATTGTTTCTACCGTTTATAAATTTAAATGTTGATAAGTGGATTGACAAAATACTTCCAATTTTATTACTTTTAGAGTTTGATTCATCAAACAAATTGAGAAAATATTGTTAATATATCACTTTCATTTATTTTTCTATTAAATTCAATTTAAATTATGTATGACTTTTATTTCACAGAATATCATGAATATCTCTAAAAGTGTCTATTTGCAGTTTCATGTATTTATGGTTTAATTATTTAAATTTTATTTACTATGGTTTCTGAATTTACCTTTAGATTTTGAAAGCTTCTTTATCAAATAATACCAAATTTTTTAATCTATAAAATATTCAGTGGCGTCCATCTATGGTTTAAATACTCTTTTTTGTATTTTATTTAAGTGTATCTAAAGTCAGTTTATAATAATTAAATTTCAAGACAACAAATCCTTACTCACACCCTTATTCCTCCGACAGTAGAGCTGCTATGATGTATATAACCTAAACTCTTTGTCAAAAGAAAAAATAGGTTACAAAGTTGAATATTATTGTTGAACTTTTTAAATTGTTTATTTTACCTTATACATTTTTTCTACTCTTCTTACAGTATTATGTCAAGAGTATTATAGGTCTACTGTCTGTCCGATGTCACGTTTTTTGTCTACACGATAAGTCAAAAACGAGAAATGATATGAACTTGAAAATTTTAAGCAAAAATCAAGCTCTATAAGGGGACAAAGCCTAATGATTTTTAACAAATCTGATTAAAAATAGGGGGTTCAGATGGGTTGAAATTAAAAAAAATCCTAATTTAAAAACGAAAAGCAATATCAATATGAAATTTTTAGTAAAAATGAAGCTTTATAAGAAGATAAAGCCTATTGATACTGAAAAAATATGAATATATTGGGGAGTTAAAACATAAAAAAAATCCTAACTGAAAAACTTGAAATTTTTAGCAAACATCAATCTCTAAAAGGAGAAGAAGCCCTTTCATTATAAAAAAAATCTGATTAAATATGGGGGATTTAAGAGGGGTTGAAATTAAAAAAAAAATCAAAAATAAAAATCAAGATCTATAAGGAGATGAGGACTATTGATTGTGAAAACAATCTGCTTAAAAATGAGGGTTTTAAGGGGGTCTGTTAAACTGCGAATAGTATCATTTAAAATGCCAGGCATTATATATCTTTGTTCTAGTTTGTGTCTGTGTATTTAAAAAATATATTTTTTATTTCTTATCTGTGACAAATTGTGAAAATTATTAAACTTACAATAAAAACTAAAAAAATGATAGGTAAAGTTTCATATAAAGTTTTTTACACAAAAATGATTGTCAAGCTTTCTACATAACCAGATATATATTTAAAAATAATCTCAAATTATGAAGAAAAGTCAGTTTACTAACTAATAATGTTTATAGATGGTTTTCAACGTATTAAAAACCAAACAAATATCACACTAACTAAAATATTCATTTATTAATAGTTGTATGGCTTGAAAACAGTATGATGTTGATAATAATTACACTTAATACAAACTCAAATAATAAAAAAACAGCGATATTGACTCTTGTACAAAGTTTTGATCCGAACTTACATATGATATGGAGCCAAGAATCCATCGCGCTTGCAACCGAAAGACGTGTTATTCAGTGGTACACGGACGGTTCCAAAACCATAGAAGAAACTGGAATAGGAGTGTATGGGCCGAGAACCAAGCACTCCGAAAGCTTGGGAAAATACCCAAGCATCTTCCAGGCGGAAATTCACGCCATCGAGAAGTGTATCCAGTTTAACATCGAGAGAAACTATCATAGACAAAAGATTATCATCATGTCTGATAGTCAAGCAGCCATCAAAGCGCTGAGTTCTTACGTAATCAGCTCAAAAATGGTATGGAGATGCCTAGAACAATTGAATGAGCTAGGCGAGAAAAATAGAGTTACTCTCACTTGGGTCCCGGGACATAACGCGGTACAGGGTAACGAGATTGCAGATAGTCTTGCAAGGAAAGGGGCTCAAACACCCTTTGTAGGACCTGAGCCGTTCTGCGGTATCAGCAGTAACATAATATTAGAAGAGATTAAAAAAGAATTGGGTAGTAGAAGAACCGATAATTGGAACAATCTCTTGGGACTGAGACAGGTCAAGATACTTCTGGGTGAATATAACCAAAAAAGATCGGAAGCCTGCATCTGCCTGAGCAAGAACAGGCTACGTATTGTAACAGGGATCCTTACCGGGCACTGCCGACTAAAAGGACACCTAAGTAAACTGAAAGTAGTAGAGGATAGTGAGTGCAGATTCTGTGAGGAGGAGGACGAAACCTCCATTCACATCCTAACTGAATGTGTAGCACTCCAGAATCCAAGGCACTATATCTAGGAGGATATCAAATAGAAGAGGGAGACTTACCTAACTTGAAGCCACTTCAAATCCTACACTTCCTTGAGAAAATAGGATTGGAAGGGTCGCTATAGTGCAGTGGCGACAGAAGGGGGCACAATAGATCTTTTAGGTCGCAGTGTATTAACACCCCATTATCAACATAACATAACATACATATGATAAAATTATTGGAAAAACTGAACACCCATTTTCAATTACTACAAGCCGCCACTGATCAGGATTCTACATTTTTATATATAAAATATTAAGAAAAATGACACTTCTGACACGTTATGTTTATTTATACATTATATTTCTATAAAATATATATTTCATTAGAAAAAAGGATGAGGAACTTTTAAGTAGTTCCAGCTAATAATAAGTTTGGGAAGTAGAAGTTTGCCGCACGCCAGTGAAGCTCGCTCTAGCGCAGTAAAAGCTCAATAATTAGTTCGAGATAACCCTGAACGAAAAACACAATAAGCAAGTAGAAACACACTAATATTTTACTTAAACGTACATTCAACAAATTAAAAGCAAGTTTTAAGCAGTTTTTGTTCCAGAAATAAGAGTTTTCTCTTGTATGTTGAGTGTGTAAGAGAGGGAAAGGAAAGAAAGAAGTACATTTATTTTGCTATTAAAAAACAAATTTAGGGATAATGTTATAAAATGAAATTAAGTGGTCAGGATTGGATCTAGCGTCCCGAGATTTTAACCTTTTCTTTTGTAAAAACGCCGAGGGTGGAACAAATAATCAATATTTCGTACCTTGAAAATAAAAGTGACACTTTACAAAAATGAACAATTTATAGATTACTTTTAACTTTTAATATTATTTTATCATGTCCTGTAAAATTTACTATTAAAATACTACTCATGGCAATTATTTTGTTATTAATGGAAAAAAAAAAATATTTTAAAAACAGACCCTCAACGAACTGTTTTATAATGTCACTTTTATTTTGAAGATGCGAATTGTAAATAAAACTTAAATTCATTTTTTATCACTTTCCCGACATCAAAGCTTACATGTTCCCCAAAAATATTAATTGGATATTTACCGCTCAATCTTGGAACTCGTCTTGTAAATGTAAATTATGTCTTGAAAAACAAAAAAAAAAGGAAACTTAAATTATTTTTTATATTTTTTTTTCGCGCTAATGAAAAAAATAAGAATTAACTACTCGTAAATCGTAGAACTCGGGCAACAAAGTAATGAAAGTGTTATATTAATTTAATAATAATATAGAAATAAAACATTTTTTAATTTAAAGTGAGAGGATAGGATTATATTAATATAATCATGTCTTTAATATTCGTCAGAATACTACAAATAAGTAAAAACAAACATTTAAAAATTTCACCATAAACAGATTTCAGAACAAGTCAGAACAATAAAAAAATATTAAACATCAATCATCGCAAAAATCAACATCTTAATCAGCTTTAGAAGTGATTTACTATGTAGAAACCTTGCGAACTGTTCTCCGTGTGTCCACAAGATTGCAATGGTTTTAATTATTTAATAATTTTGTAAACTCTGTAGTTACGAATCGAATCATTGTCTCATCGTTATTTCGAAATATGTAAGTCGAATAAAAATTCTAAGGCTCTGCGAATGTTCTAACAGCTAAAAATGGCGACTCTAATTTTTATGATCATTTACAAATATTTACAATATTAGTTTTACTACTTTTTTCCAATCAGACTCATTACTGTACTGCCCAAAGTCCCAAATAAGCAAAAAAAAAACTAGCATACAAATGTTTATAGTGGTAGTTAATGATAACTCACCTGCTAAGGCGTTCTTTTTCTCTAAGCTTCTTTAACCTACTAAACTCATCGTCTTCATCTTCATCGGTTGCCGAACCACCTATACTAACTTTATCAGGATCATCGGTACCATTGTTAGATGTACCCGGCACTGATCTCGACAACTGAGGGAACGGATCATAAATGTTTGGGTCCCTGCAATAAACCGGTTTTATGAGAGGAGCTCCTCAATTCATAGTTTGGTAAAGTCAATCCGGATAGAGAAGCTACCAATATATCACACTTCATGCATCGACATCATCGTTTCAAATCATTACAGGCGTGTACTTTTATTCAGCGCTGTATCCAGCGCTTGCAGCAAACCGTTCCTAAATTAAGCAATGGAAAGACGATTCTATGTGTCAATCGTTCTTTTTTCCAGCGGTGAGTTCACCAATGAGCCAACGCATCCATCATCTTTAAAAGCCGATGGATATGTGATGGATGAATGGACGGGATAGTTAATCGATTTGTTTGAAAGAGTGAACACGATTATTTAGATTAAAGTTAACCTACAATATAAGAGTTTAAATATAAAACGGCTACAGAAGAAATAAATTGCTATTAATTTAAATTAAAACGGGTTTAATTTTTAAAGCGATATCAAACGTCAAATTTTTCATTCGAGAAATGTCGTTCGTTCTTATATTCAGCGCAAATACCTTCCACCAGAACTTACATATACGATTTAGTTGTTGATACGATCGGTAAGCATAACAAACAAATTCACCAGTGCTGTGCTACCGATGGTACCCAAACGATCGATAACAGCGGGCCAGTGCGCATCGTGACGTAATGGTATCTTCTCTATTCGGATTCGCTTTACACTTACATATTATAACTGTGCGATAAAGGCACATCTATAGGCGTTGAAGGAGATGGTGGTCCAAAAAAACCCATTACGGAAGGGCGAGATTCTTTAGCAGACCGCTGAGACGTTATAGTTTGTTGCTCATCGACCTAAAAACGGAAAACTTTGAAAAACATACACCGAAAAACGTTACACAGGAATTTCTACCTCTTCTATCACTTCTTGCGCGATTTTCTTAACACTGCCAGCAGGTTTGGGTACCGGTTGCAATACCAGAGTGTTCAATTCGTTCGCTTCCACTTTCGCGTCGCTCTTGCTATCATCTTTGCTGAAGAATCGCTTCAGCATGTTCGTTACGGAATTGTGGCGCGATATAGTTTCTGCTACAATATTATTATTATAAAGTCAGAAGATTAAATACAACTCTACATCAGTACCATGATACACAAAAATTTAGAGGTATGATACAGAATAGATTGTAAAAAGTAATAATAATTAATAAAATTCGATTGTAAAAATTGAGATTATAAAAATAATCGATCGTAAAAATCGATTGTGAAAACTGCATTGTAAAAAATCTATTATAAAAATAGACTAAAAAACTCATGGTTAAAAAGAATCGATTGCAAAAAGTGTTAATAATTAATAAGAATTGATTGTAAATTGGATCGATTGTAAAAAATATAATCGAGTGTAAACACTATAGATTTAAGTATCATTGCAAAAAGAATGCTAAAAACCGATTTTGAAAAATTCATTATAAAATATCGATTTTAAAAAGTATTGACAGTAAAAAACAAATGGATTGTAAAAATTATATTGTATATGTAATAAAAAGAACCGATTGTCAAAAGAATTAATAGTAAATAAGAATCGATTGTAAATTGAATAGATTGTAAAAAAATTATCGAGCGAAAACAATATCGATTAAAAAGTATCATTGCAAAAACTTATAAAATCGATTATGAAAAATCCATTATATAATATCGATTCCAAAAAGTATTAATAGTGTAAACGAATAGATTGTAAAATTCTAGATTTTAATAATAATCGATTGTGAAAAATCTATTGTAAAAATAGACTGTAAAAAGAATCGATTATAAAAAGTATTACTAGTAAAAAAGAATCGATTGCTAATTGCGTCGATTGCAAAAAAATTGATTTTGAAAAGTCCATTATAAAATATAGATTTCAAAAAGTATTAATAGTAAAAACGAATGGACTGTAAAAATTATTGATTTAAAAAATAATCGAAATAGTAAAAATGGCGATTGTAAAAAAGAATCGATCGTAAAAATCGATTGTGAAAAATCTATCGTAAAAATAAACTGTAAAAAGAATAGATTGTAAAAATTACTAATAGTAAGAAAGAATCGATTGTGAATTGCGCCGATTATTAAAAAAAATTGATTGTAAAAAGTAAAAAATATTCTATTATAATGAAAGAATCGATTGCATGACGAATCGACTGTAACAAGAATCGTTTGTAACAAGTATCGAATGTAAAAAATCGACATTTACCTGGTACAGATCTTCCGTAGAGGGAACTTTGGGACCCCCTGGACCTAAAAGAATTCCTGGGCTTAGCGGAAAAGGTGATGGGACCGCCGTCCAATCCGTTGTAGGACTGCATGTCGTCCAATTTATTCGGCGGGTACAAACCGGGGTTGGGATGGGACAATTCCATGTCCTGGGGTCTGTTGGCTATGTTAGCGGTGGACGGTAAGGGATGCGCGTCCCTTATAGCTCGCGATGCTTCGGTGTACGGGAGTTCCTGCGGGAAAACTTCGTCCCAGTATTGGTCTTTTACCAGTTCAGGGTGGTCGTGGTGAATTTCGTCGACAATTAGATAGGAAACCTGGAAATTTAGAATGTCTTTATAACCTACAACGTATACGAGTATAGTTGAAATTTATACAAACCTGTAGGTTTCTATCCACCATCCAATTTACTTCAAAGTCGTCGTCATCGTCACCAAAAGGATTGATCATTGATTCGGCTACTTTAAGCCAACCAATGTAGAAAAAAAATTGTAAAGTTGTAAATACTGGAAAATATAAATCGAATTTGTACTTGTTATCAGTGGTCCACTGATGAGCCATAACGTTTGTTATAAAATAACTATAAACTGCTAAAGTCACTACCTGAAAAAATTAATATAAAAAAACTACTTCATTTCCAATACATTTCGGTTGCCATTTCTCACCTGAGTGTAAACTAATGGAATGTTAATATGGTCGTAGGTCAATAATAATCCACATTGTCCTCGGAATTTGTTTATTTCATCTATAATAGTTTTGACTGCAAAATCGTCTCTAATACGACCTTCTTTACGTGCTCTGGTAACTATACTAGACGCCCAAACCAATGGTAACCTAAAACCCCGCAAGTGTAATATGTTCAAAACTTTTATACGAAAAATATTCAGTAAAGAAGAAAACGAAATAAATGTCCAAGGCTATAAGTGTCACTTGTATCTGTCAATTGTAACTGTCAATTGTAACTGTCAATTGTAACTGTCAATTGTAACTGTCAATTGTAACTGTCAATTGTAACTGTCAATTGTAGCTGTCAATTGTAACTGCTAATTATAACTGTCAATTATATCTGATAATTGTAACTGTCAATTGTACGCTTTAATTGTCAAATGTAATTATCAATGGTAACGTTATAAACTAAAAACTAATTAATAGTCAACTATAAATATTCATTGTGTCTGTCGCACTTGATCATTTACTGGTGGGTTCTAGTTAACTTAGTTCATAAAGTAGCGATGGAAAACAATAACAAAGCTTACTCTCTTTAACAAATCGATTACGAAACGCAATAATTTACCAGTGTTTGGAATATTTGGGGAATTTGCTATTCAAATCGGACATGATGTCCTTTTCGCTGGGTTGCAGTAGACCGGCGTCAACGAAATGTTCTAAACTGGGAAAACGTTTCTTAACTCTAGGTGAGATCATGGTGAATACCATCGTTACGCAGAGGCAGATGTAGCGCATGATCGTTCTTCTCATAACTCGCCCACGCTCGTCCTGAAAAACGTGCATTCTAAATAAATGGCGTGTGAAATGCAATTACCTATCATTAAATGTTATTAAAGTTGTCTGCAAATGCATGCAATCTAAAGTGTTGGTATTTCCAACATTTTAGCAAAACAATAAACGTAACAAAGAAAATTACTAGTGGAGGAATACTAATAAGCATAAAGAAAAATATAAAATTTTAAAAGTTGTTAAACTATGTAATTATGTTGAGGCATTCGATGTGCAAATAAAAATAAACGATGTTAATATGTTCTTTTCAATATACATATCTCCTGGATGTAAACATTATAAAGAACTAATTTATTTCTTTATTTATTTTTTTTTTTTTAAGAAACTAGAGGGACATTAACTAATCTGCAATTACAAGAATTAATTATAAATTTTCATTAACAACTTTTTAAAGGATTTTCTTGATTTTAATAGTATAGGATTGATAATTTTCAATGGAAAACATTGTTTCTAATTATTAGTTCTTTGAATAATGTAAGAAATTGTTCTGTTAGGAAGAATGATTTTTCCAATAAATATTTCTATTATCCTGCACTTTAATCTTCCATAACAATATTAAATAAATATAAATGTAGATAATTAAACAACAACAGTTCCCAACGAACCTAAATACAATATTACAAAATTTACTTTCTTTTACTTAGAGAAACAGTAAACCAAATGTAAACATGTATTTAGATATTATACAATTTAGAATGGAATTGTCAATGCTTGTGTACCCAAATTGGAAGTAACAAGAAGTAAAAATAAATGATCTTATTGATTTACTAAAAAAAAAAATATGGCTCTTTTAATAGGAAAAAAGAAATTTAGAAGGTTAAGGAAAGTTTATGATATATTTAATAAACAATTTATAGATTTAAGAAAAAAAAAATGAATAAGAACGGAAGAAAATAAATATTTAAATAATTTACAACAGAACAATCGAATTATATTAATAAGAAAAAGGAAAACTCGGTAAATTATGAAAATTATGTGTGACCTATTTAGATTGGAAATACCTCTGTAAAATTTAAAATTAATCGATTTCAACCAAAATTTTTTTTAATGTCAAGTAACAAACATCTATCTATTGTTACGCAGCACCCTGCAGCTATTATAGGAAACGTACAAATAGAAAAAGAAGTGGAATGTTACTCATCACCCTACAGTGTTCTGCGGTCGTCATAAGTAAAAGTACAAGTAAAAGAAGATACATTAGTCCAGAAATGTCCGGAAATGTCATTAATCGTCAAGAATATTCTAGACGACAGTTCGAGAAGCTATATAAGGATGATACTGACGTCAGTTTTCAGTTTTTATGATAGACGTTACATGTTAATGTTATGAGTTGTATATTTGTTGTTAAAGTTGAGTTAAAAACAAATTGCGATACCAAAAACCTGTGTAACACTATTTTGGGAAAAAATTAAAAAGTTTTTTTCAACGTTCAGGGCATGGTCGAAACTGAAGTTTTATTAGCGATTTATTATAAAAAAAAAGATATTACGCCACTGGATTCAGAGTACCTCCTAATAGCTGTGACCAAAATTTTACAAAAATATAGTTACAACCACTTAAATTTCAAAAATTAATAAGGTAATTATTATTTTAATAATTGTACCAATAATCCACCACTGGATGAAAAAATTTTTAAAATACCTAACATTAACAATTAATGAAAGTAATTAGAATTAGATTTAACTTTACACGCAATTAAACTAATAGCCCAAGAGCTCGCTGAAAATTTTAGCCGTCATCTGATAATGTTCAGATTTAAACATTTTTCTTTATATATGTCGTAGGCTCATAGTGAAATGCACCTTTTTATAAAGATCCCCTAGTAATCACGAAGCGTCGGCATATTGTTTAAAATCATGAAGTTACATAATCTGACAAGGCTTTTCATGAAGAGCCCGTAGTATTTCGTCAAATTGTGTGTAACACAACCTGTCTAAATTAAATTTCATGAAATGCCCACAAAGACAACGCATAGTGAGCATAAATGACTCTTCCGAGCTTATTACCGAGACATTGGATTATATATAGGGCTAGTCAATATTAAACAGAACTCTTTTCTTTGATGTTACACACATCTCTCCTTATCCACGCTCCACCTAGTAACAACATCCGAAATTTCACAAAAGAAGATTGGCCACTCTTTCAGAGAACTATCTCTGCAAACATTTCTGAGCAACGGGGAGTTAAGCAGGACTCCCCACCAGACATCGACACAATGGTAGCCGAAGTCCAAACCACCATCTCCCACGCAGTCGAAACATCTGCCCCAATCACCTCCATAAACACTTCACAAAAATCCCTTCCCCAATGCATCCTAAATCTCATCTATACGCCGACGATACAGCTCTACTCTCAGTAGCCAAAAATACTGACCAACTAAATACTCGAACCCAAAACCTGTTAAACCAGTATTCTCGCTGGTGAAGCAAATGGAGGGTCTCATTAAATCTACAACTAGTCAATGTAAATCTCCTGGGAGTCAGGCTCGCTCAACAGACCGAAGTTGACTATTTGGAAGTACGATTCTCTCGTACACTCAACTGGTCCTCTGATGTCCAACGCTCTCTTGATAAGATGCGAAAACGAGCAAGTCTCCTTGGGGCTTTGTGCGGACGAATGAGGAGTTGCAATACCAACACCCTAATTTTCACATATAATTCTTTTACCCGCCCCGTTGCCGAATACAGAGCGGTACCCTATGGCGTACTTCCCACACACCTGGCCCACAAATTCACCACACTCAGACATTGTCAGTACCTCCCTTATCGTTCTCGAAAACATTTCCAACGCCCTCATTCTCACACGTTTCCAAACCCTCAGGAAATAATACGTCTCTCGCACGCTGAAATGCACCAACACACACTCCCAAGACACACTACAAAACCCATGGCGCCCACGCCGCCTCCCATTATTTCGAAAACCGAAAAGAAAAATTCCGCAACCAAATCTAAGACTACTTTCCGACTCTCAAGACCTCCTCCTCACTGCTGAACTCCAGGATCTGCTGGACTCAGCCTCCTAAGCATCAGATAAAACTCTTTTTAATCAGATAATTAAAAGTCATAATATTTGTACAGTATCGTGATTTAGGTTTTCGTGGATTCCCTAAATCATATTCCCCACTTTATACTATGGACTTGTGCATTTATGAGGTTGGAATAGCAAAATTGGCGATATTTTTCGGAATCACAACCTGCCACACAGGTCCCACATGCGCACACGACAACTTAGGAAACATAGGTTAGGTTACTTATTGTAATCAGTGCAAACCACCCTGAAATGGAGGATAACTCCTATAGCAGGGTATTAGGAAAATAAAATGTCCTAGAAAATGTAAACAAAACTTTAAATGAACTCTGTCTCTTTCAGTTCCGAGTTTCCGAGTTTTATGCAAACAGTTATTATTACTTCGGTTAATTCCGTTCGAGATAAACTGAGGAAAATCCAAGGTAGGAATCGATCATTATTAATTTTATATTGTTCTCCTGGTCGATGCCTCCATATTACTAAAGAAATAATTTTATAGCCCGAGAAAATTAATTATTTCCTAAGAAAGGCGAGGCCAGTGATCTCAGTCTTGCTCCGACGACTAAATTTCTGAAATCCGGAGTTCTAATTTCATAGCCGAATACCGTTTTGGGATTTCTGAATTTTCATAAGAGAGGCAAGGCCATTGATCTCAAAGTCTTGTTTCGACGACTAAATTTCTCTCAACATCCGAAGAAATCTAGAGTCAATAGACCTTTCACTACACTGTTAATCGTTGAATCTTTCAATTCACGCCAGATCGTCGCCCACGAAACAACATTGCTCTCTTAAGCCTTGTTCAGAGTAGGAGCGGCGAGCGTGGTGATGCAATAGCTTAGCGTCGAGCGAAGGGATTAAAATTACAGATATCGCATAGCTGGTCGCTCTCTCCCTGAACGTTTGCAATTTGATAACATTAGGTTGTTTTACCTACGAGTCGTTCGACACAACGCTATCGCATCGCCACGCTCGCCACTCCTACCTTGAACAAGACTTTATCAGTCTCCGTATCAACCTCATTCCCTTGATAATAATCTTTAAAACGGAAAACGATCAATTAGGTACGCGACATTACGTTATATTTAATTTTTCCTAAAATTTAGCCATAATTCCTGGGCTAACACCGCTCCGGCCAACCGTCGTCGCAAACCTCCGCCTGCCAAAGTCAGGAATTGCGAATACCGATTGATTTGCAGATCAAGAGGATTTTAGAATGACAATAATTGCGTTCAAACTGGAATTTTGCAAATATTTTCATTGTGTTAGTTATATTGTTAAATAACTTTGAGGTTTTCTTTTCACCGCTTGTTTGAAATACTGTAGGTATATCCGTAGGCAGTGGCGGTTTGCCCGTAAGGGCACTTGGGCACGTGCCCTAGTATAATAAACAAAACAAAAATAACTTACATAATTTATATTTTCCTCAATGCCTATTATTATGTTATCTAATATTCAGCACAAACCGCGTTGGCACGACACTGGACGACCGGGCGTTGAGCGACATTCCGAGAATTCCGAAATTAAGATGGGCACAGGACACAGTAAATGTGTGCCTCTGTTGTTTTATCTCTCATTATGATGCGAAAAACAAGGACAACGACAATATCGCTTAGCAAGAGATGAACACATGCGATGGATTATACGTCACAAGCAGGGCGCTGACCTAGACCAGATATAAATGTACGCAGAGGCATCTTTGCCGGCTGGCTCTCTCACAAAGGTGATGTCGGTTTCGGCTGAAGGTGCGCGTTTGTTGGACCATGATAATAATTTATTTATTTATTGGAATAGTTAAGAAATAAAACTACAAAGAAAAATAACTTTTTTTTATAAAGCAGTCAAAAATATGAAAAAAAATCAATAATATTAATAAATGGGACAAAATTTTTATTTTTCTCTGCATATTTAAGAGTATAAAAAATTCTGAGTCTATAAATAATTTAATGGTGTACATTTTCGCAAATTGTTGGAAAGGATGACCAAATTCTATTTTGCATATCTCAAAAAGGTATGCGTTGGAAATTCCAGGCTTAGTTGACAAACTATCAAATAGAGATATAAATATTTTTTCTAATTTGAATATATAAAAGAGAAATTTTTCGCTAGGAGATTTTAAATTGCCAAACACCTTTTCTTCAGAGTCGTATGCTTTAAAATACGTTAACAAGTTTAGAATTGTTAAGTAAATTGCATTCTTCTGAGAAATTTACGCAAATTTCGCAAGAGTGGTCACATTTAGCTCCCTGTAGTCACATTCAGAAATCGTTATTGTCCCAACTGATTGTTTTGAAATATATATAATTTTCATTAAGCGGAGAACTTGTTTTCCTAAGGGAAAAACGAATCCCGGGATTCCTTTCCAGTGTGTGCCCCACTGCCGCTAGTGCCCACAAGCCGCCACTGTATTTATTGATTTATGTATTTTTTTATTTCCACTGATGGTAATTTTGCAAACATTGTATAGCTACAATTATTAAACAAAACAAAATAATTTCTATCAGTAACTTTTCGAAATTTAAGTGTTCGTAATTACGTTATTAATAGCTATATTTTTATAAAATTTTGGTCACAGCTATTAGGGGACACTAAATCCAGTGGTGTATTTTTTTTTTTTTTTTTAATAAAAATTCTCAATTTACGGATACGAAAAAGTATTGTATTATACCCTGAAAATTGAAATAAACATTTTAAAGTTTATCCCAAAGTACGTCTTTTGTTATTTGATATTTAAAAAAAATTGTTGAAATCGGTTCAAATTTTACAGGTGTATATATAAGAGTGAAACTATTAGCCGAAGGTCTTTGCAATTTTTTTCTCCGTATACACTTCTAACGAAGAACTACTTATAGTATTTTTCTAAACAAACACCAAAATTAACATAACAAAAATAATCTGAAGCTGTCTAAAGTATCTAACAAAATTTACTTCAGTTGAAATTGTCTGTATCAGTTAGATTGATTTATTGTTTCTTTTGTTGAGGTAGGTACATAAACTCTCAGAAAATATTCTGCCAATTCTGACCGAATTGTGTGCCTACTATACTTACATGGCCGTGTACGGTAGCGCTGACGAAAACGGCCAGCGGATCGGGCGTCGGTATCGCCCTGTATTGGCCCCACCATCTGTTCATAACGACGGTTACGTAAAAACCTAACACGAACGATAAGGGTATCAAATTCGCATAGTCATCACAGTAACGAACTATATTCTCGAAAACCCTGAAAATAAAAGTCGATTACACATAATTATAACTTTGTTGGTTAATTAGCTCATAGTAACGAACAATATTCTCGAAAAACCTGAAAATAATCGTCGATAACGTACAATTTGCTTTGTTGGTTAATTAGAGCAAACAAGCTAGATACATTCATTGAATTGATTGTGGAAGTCCTTAGAGGATATACATGTAATTTTATTATTTATTAAAACATTACAAAGCTTTTAGCTTAATTTACAAAACATTTTTAAATATTTACCGACTTGTAAATCCTTAAAAATAGAAACGTCAACTCAAACCGTTAACAAATTAAAAATATATATAAAAATCGTTTAAGTTTCCAAATAAAGTAGTTCCGCTCGTCCGCTAAGAACTGCCTGAAGAACCCACCGTTGGCTTGACGAGCCCTGAAAATTAGACTGGAATTCGGGTATATCAATAGGAAATTAACTACAAATAAAACACTAATGATTTTATACAGTAAACGTTAAGCTGAAAAGCTCAAGTTTGCGTGAGGGTGTTCTAGTTGCACAAGAGCTGAAAAAATTAAAATATACAAAAAGTTGAAATAATAATTTATAATAATATAAATCTGGGACAACCTTTTTGGAGACCAATAAAAATTTAAGCGAGCGTGGATGTACCTGTCCACATTCAGTCAAAAAAGAACTCATCGGATTAATCCTGTATGTAAAAGAGAAGTTTTGCTAAGAATCTCCAGGGAATGGCGCTATATAAGTCCTTAATAACCCTGACCCTTGCCAAAAAAACTGCCTGTATGTATACAGTCAACTTCCGTGCAAAAAGTCTGCTAATTATGTAACTAAAAAACTAACTCTCTGGGAAAACAGTCCACAAAACCGGGAACACTTGTTGCATGCACATGTGGTGATGTAAGATTAAAAACTGTTACTGCTCTTCAATTTTAGCGAGATACATAAATCCTTTTTCCTCACTCTGTCCTATTATGGATGTGGCATCCCCGAAAATACAAATGTCTCGCACCAAAACTGAAAACCGTTTTATGAAACAACAACCATAATAGAAAATAGAAAATCAAACGGGAAATATTTGGTACAGCATGAATTAAGGACTGATATGCAAACTAATTAAATTACATGACCATTATGGGTATAGTACGAGCAAGAGATATAGTGTGACTTTAAAGCTTTAAAGCAACATACAAAAAATTAAGGAGACTGATACATCACCTTTAAATTAGTAGAGGAGCATTCAAGAGATTGAGTATACTTATTTTATTTTTACTTCCCTCGATAAAAGAAAAGTATTGTAATAGTGAAAATTTAGGTTTTCACGTTTTCGGGTCCCTGGATTACAAAAACCGTTTTCCCCATTCCGTCGGTCTGTCTGCCGTCCGCCGTCTGTTGTCTGCCGTCTGTCTGTTGGCGCGGTAGCTCAAAAACAGCTTACGAAAAAATTTTGTATGCAGGTAAGGCTTTCTCTTGGCTCAAAACCGGTTATACTTCCGGTCAGATATATACAGGGTGAACAATTTAAAAAACATTTATTTTTAAAAGTCAGCAGATTTCGACTAAAATTGGTTTCTGGTAAAATTGTTATCTGATCAAAGATAACAGATCATGAATTACTTTTCAAAAATTCAAAATGGTTTCCCTGTTTTTACAATTTATACAGGGTTTTTTTAATGGTATGCTAATATTGTAGGGTATGATTTCTCAGGTCATTTTATTAAGAAAAGTTCATATAAACATATGTCCGCAACGGCTTCAATTTTTTGTTACAGGGAGTTGAAAATTTGTTTTTTAAAGAGATATTTTTTGATACCTCTGAAAATAGTTTAGATATAATTTTCAATTTTGGCATGTGTTAATAGGATATAAAACCATATATTTTAGCTAAAAAAAATATGTTATTGCTCTACCAGTGGCGTCTCTGCAAACATGTTATCTGATATTTTCTACAAAAAAAAGTAGTACGCCACTGACATTTTTCCATGTTGATATTTTTACTCATTTTACTGGTCCATTCTACTTCAATACGGCATCTTATATTTTTCTTGCCAGCCGCTTGGTTCTAGATTAAAATAATTAAAATTAATCGTCAATACTGCAAAATGAAGAAATTTTAATTTAATTGATGAACGATAAGATGAACGCCACTAAAGTATATGGTTTTATAATCTATTAAAAATACAAAAATAAGGGGTAAATCTTCCATGGTATTTAGCATTTTTTATATGTATATATTCATTGCCAACGAAAATGTTTCGAGTTAGAAGTATGTGGAAAATGTATATATTTAGTTTATCCTCTAAACAATTACAGAGGTGCTGCAATATAGGTTGTACAAAATAAACCGAAAAAGCCTGTAAGAACTAGATAGGAAAGTCATATGTTGGACACATCAGATTTTTATTCATATCACCCAATAAGAGGATTCAAACAACTCGAGAAAATGCTGTTCAAGCAACATGGACATCTTGTTTTGATTTATAATATTCAACGTAATATTTAGATACGTGTAACACTTTCTTTCCTTTTGAAATAATTCCAAACATAAGGCGTAAATACAAGAAAAATTTGGCTACCTTCGGATTGCTTAGTTGTACGGTTTTCTTCACCACCTCTTCTTTTCTCACATTTTAAAAATCAGAAAAACAATGTACAATGAACTAAGTAAATTTTCTAAAACTTTATTCACAAACCTAGTCCGCTCCTGCCGGGTGTATTTCCAGCCACCTGCACCGCATTGAGTAAAAATCGTTTAACTGTCGACGAGTTAGTCAAGACGCAGATTGTTTAGGAGTACATTCAACACGATGACGAAAGCGTTTCCTCTTTATTCTATTTCAATAGTTAACGCTATTCCGTTCCTGGCAAACTAAATAAGCCAATGTGTTTAAAATGGTCTATTTTATGTTATTTTTATGTGTTCTATCTAAATCCGGGATATTGCCCACATATTCTGGGACGTTCGTAAACTAACATATGTAACAAAAGTTTTGGCAAAAGTTGCCTCCTTATTGCATATGCTTATGTATTGTGTGAAAATTATCATGGAACAACATATAGCTTTTGTTCTATGCAATATGTTATTCTATGACAATTTTCACAGAATACACAAGTCGATTTCCACATAATAGATTTAAAAGCATTAATTGTAATAACTAGGTAATTTTTGCCAAAACTTTTGTTACATACGTTAACCTAAAGTATACCAAGAAATCGATAGATTTATCAAAACACAATTCAGGCTTCAATTTGCTACTGGTATGTAAAAAAAGGATTAAATATATGTATGTGCCGTTTTAAATCTGACTGATTATATATGTATTAAAGCAAATACTTACACTTTTGAGACGTCATCTAAAAAAAATCTATATGTAATGTTTAAACCGTAGTAAATAACTAAAAACATTAGTAAATCTAGCCATACTAGTTTGTACAAACTTCCTCTCCATCTGAAAGAAATAAAAATACAGTGATTAATAAAGTTTAATACCTATCTTATATTTTTTTTTCTCATAATATATATTTTTAGAACAACACATAATTAATACTATATTATTTTCCCGTTGCATAGCTTTTTAGCTTCTCAAGCGTCAGTCGCCAGTCCATAAAAAAGAAATGTTAAATTAAATCAAAATGAGCGTTAAGAAATAATTTTTTTCCTTCGCACACAACATTAATATCTCAATTTTGATCTTCGTAGTGCGAATTAATTGTAGCGATATATTTTTCAACAACCCTCGTAGAATGTTCGGATAGTTTAGTTTGTAAATAATCATAATAATTATTGTAGGTGTGCTGGCCACAACCGATAGATCGATTTGATATTCGACAAGCCAATATTATTTAAGCTTTAGAATATAAGAAGTGATGAGATCATAATGTTAAATATTTCGCTTTTTTTATTATAATCCAAAGTCTTGGGGTTCAATAGACTTAATATGTTGAAAATAAACGTAGTAATAGTAAATATTTTAATTATATATTCAAGACCATATTTTGGTACATAACATAACACTGGATCAAATGTTACCTACTACTGAGGTACGTTTTTTTGCAATATACAGGGTGTCCGGGAAAATGTGAGGTGTCTCTCGGATTCAGATAGAACATTAAAAAATAAGATGACAAGTTCCCATAATTTTTTTCCTAGAGACCCTCCCTACGGAGATACGGTCTCCAAAAGAATGCCACTGGAAATCAATTTTTCTTGAATAACTTTCAAACAGTTTTTGAAAATATTATCGTTCAGAGCTGTATTTTTTGTGATAAAAAAAATCGCCGTCACTTGTCATTGAGAACGCGTTGAACTTGGCCTTAAGAACAGTATTTTAAGAGGTTCTTACTACTGTTTATCATATTAAATTTTTATTAAATTATATTACGTACTTTGAAAGTTATTCAAGAAAAAATTATTTCCAGTGGCGTCCTTTTGGAGGCCGTATCTCCGTAAGGAGGGTCGCTAGGAAAAAAAATGATGGGAACTTGTCATCTCATTTTTTAATGTTCTATCTGAATCCGAGAGACCTCCCTGATTGCCATAAATTATGTAGCTTCTGTCAAGATAATTTTTGTATAGTTATTGTAGTTTCTCAAAAGGGCCAGTTCACTTAAACATTTTGGAAAATGTTGTGGGCAACGGTGTTTGGATGTCTACAAAGTATACCGTTTTTTTTGGTACAATCACTTCTACGATAAACACATAGATCGTTTGAGGTTTGATTTAATGCCATTCCTACTCAGGTATTATTTTAAATTATTCACACTTACATTAAGTAGAAGTAAATTTTTTTCATTCTTCTGTAATAATAAGAAAAAATTGTATCATGATTTTTATTGCACCTCTATGGTATGTTCCACCATAAAGGTACCATTTCGGAAGGCGCGATAGATGGCAGACGACAACAGACGCGACGACAAGGGCGACAGATGCATTAACGTTACGCTTAACCCATTTGGGAAGCAAGGAGACAGGCGACGCGACAACCTCAGACGACAATTCGAGGGAACGATCAGTGTTGCCAGACCTACTGTTTTTAAGTAGATCCACTGTTTTTGTCTCTGTTCTCCTGTTTTAGGCATGAAATCTGTTTTTGCCAACTATTATTTTTCATTGGTTTCTTTTTTTTTGTTTCCGTACGTTAAGTATAAAAAATGTTATTGTTTTTATTCCTTGTTTACTTTCTAATTTAAGTAGCAAAATGTTTATTTTTCGTTTCTTACATACTTGTTTTTTTTTATTTACTAAATCACATTAAGCATTAAGCAGATATATTTTACTTTATATTTTATTGCAGGTCATAATAAAAGAATTTTAGTTAACAAACTAGAGCGGAACATGAAGGTTGGCTTAAGGGGACAAACCTATTTCTCCGGAGACATACACTATCTACCCCGCTATGTAATTTATTATTAGTCTGGCTGTTTAATTTTATATTTATTGTTTTCATTTGAGTGCCTTTAAACACCAGTTTAACAAAACATTTGTTTCTGTTCTTCAAACTTTATTTTTAATAGCTATATTTTCGTATTTTTCAAAAGAAACTGGCAAAATATACATTCATAGTTTTGGTAAGAAATTAGACATCTAGGCAACCAATATTACTATTTCTTGTATTTTTAATTGCATATGCATAATTTTATTGACAAATAGAACATAATATTAATTATTTTTTCTCGGCGACTTTTAGTGTGTTTATATGACTTATTAAAGTTATTCAGTTTTTAAAAAAGTGGATTATTTTGTCGTGTATTGTGTTTTAATTATTTTGTGCTGATTTAGAATGGAAAAAAGGACCACTGGTTGTAAGTACGAGGGTTGCCTTTTATATTTCGGGATTAGATAACAAAAACAAATATTAATCATCGAAAATCGCTTTATTGTTTTTCAAAATATTCTTCATGAAGATCTATACACTTCTGAACAAATTTTTTTGAGAGTCAAATGTTCATGCAATATTGAATGTATGCTGGTCCCACTAATGCCTAAGGTTGTTTAAACTCCCGATAGGTCACATGACGATCTTTCAATATCAGTTCGCGCACAGCATCAATGGTTTCCGGAACAACAACTCATTTTGGACGACCTTCACGAAATTCGTCTTGGAGCGAACTACGACCTCGATTGAATTCACCATACCATCGATAAACACTGGTCCTTGATGGAGCTTCATCGCCAAAAATTGAATTAAGTTCATCGATGCACGTCGAAAGTTGTAAAAAATAATCGCACGAAAATGTTAACGATTTAATTCCATTTTTTTGGCCGAGATGAATCTTTTAAGTTACTGTAAACAACACAAATAACGCTCATATGTCAAAACGTTCTGAGTAGGCATAACCTCAAAAATGTCAAACTTTACGACAGAGCTGTCAGTTGCCAGTTAGCAACACTAAGGTTGTCCAATCCCGAAATATAAAAGGCAACCCTCGTATAACCAAATTCTATTTATACAAGTCAACCTGCCTTCTTTAATATAAACTTTGATTTTAAAACCAACAAGGTTTATTTTTATTTCTTTTCTTTTCGCAACTGGTGACATAATGAATTTTTTGAAACCAGTTTCATAATGTTCAACATTATGCAACTGGTTGCGTAAAGTAGATCATTTTGACAGTTGCCGCGATTAAAAAAAATGTCACTTTGTATGTCAAAATTAGAAATAGTAGTTTGTGCAATAAGAGTGGATATGATGGCCATGTCGCACGAAGACGATATGGATAATCCACTCGAGTTGTACAATACATTTTTTCTACGACCCACTAACGAAAATCTACAAATTTAAAAAATATTTTAGGTTATTAAGATATAATAACTAATTTTAAAATAATTTGAATTTTACTAATTTATAAAATAAAATAAAATAAACATGAATAAAAATAGTCCCTAGCCCAGATTCCAACCCTGGATATTTCGCGTGGAAAGCAGATGCACTGTCCACAGCTCCATCGCCACTTAAGATTTTAATTTTAATACTCGTAATTAAACTAATTTCATGTAGTTTGATTAAAATTTATTTATTTTTAAAATGTTGCCAAAAAATACAAAAATGATATTATTTATCGATTCTAAACAAAAATAACTAATTTTAATGTATATTTAATCTCAATAACTAAAAAAATACTGACAATTAGTTTGACAGAATTGTCACTTATTTCAAATGTTAATAGTAGTTTGTGTATCAAGAGTGGATATGATGGCCATATCGCACGAAGACGGAATTTGAGCACGACGCCGTAGGCGGAGTGCTCAATCGTCTGAGTGCGATGTGGACAATTCACTCGAGTTGTATATTTTTTCTACGACCCACTAAAAAAAATTTACAAATAAAAAAAAATTCATCTCATTTTTCCCATCCGAGAATCGAACTCCAATCTTCTGTGTGGAAGGCAAGAACGCTAACCACAGGACCAGCTATTTTTTTATTTTTGTTGCTTTAATACACGTAATTAAATTCACTTAATATAGTTTTATTTAAATTGACAAATTATTTATAATTATAGACAAAATAAAAACAGAAATGCTATTATTTATTGATTCTACACAAGAATAACCCATTTTAATGTATGTTTAATCTCAATAACTAAAAGATATACTGACAATTAGTTTGACAGAATTGTCACTTATTTAAAATTTTACAAAATAATAGCAGTCGGTTGATCAAAATATGAACGGTGATTGGTAGATTTAATTTTGTTGCAGTGTTCTCACTACTTAGAATGGATATGAAATATATTCGTTCAGTTGAAGGCAATAGCATACTTTTTCGTTTTGTAATCTATGCGTAAATAAGCTAATATCTATGTGGATGTAGAAAAAAATAATAGTAGGCAGTTGGGGGTCTAAAATATAAACTGTGATTGGTGGATTTCATTTTTTTTGCAGTGTTCTCACTATCTAGAATGGATATGAAATATATTCGTTCAGTTGAACGCAATATCATACTTTTTCGTTTTGTAGTCTATGCGTAGATAAGCTAATATCCATGTGGGTGTAGAAAATGGTACTTGTATGACAATAATTGGGTTATATCCCATTATTTAGAACCGCAATAATTACATTACTTTTATGGTAGAAATTATCTATTTACTATATTTGTTTAGTTTATTAGTGGTACTGTGATAAGATAATTAGAAGTAATATGTTAAGAATGTTTTATATTCAGATTAAACAGTAGATCGTTTATTAATTATTTAACACGAAAATTTAAATGTTTTACTTTTTTAAAAGACATTTTCCAGACGGGATTTGTACTAGACACATATGTATAGCATTTTGAGTGTGTTTTTTTAATATTAACGAGATATCCCAGCATGTTCCTGTTTTTACTTTTTGATTTATATCATAAATTTCAGGAACATCCCATTCATTTGAATCGGTCATTTGAGAAAGCCCATAAGTCACAAATTTAACATTTTCCAAAAATGGCAGATTCTTATTGCTAACACTTGGATGCACATTCCAACGAGAAATACCATTAGTCGTAGCACTCCTTGTATAAAATTTTCAAATGACAAAATCTGCTTTACTTGAGAAACCCCATAAGTCGCTGACTAATGGTGTTTCTCTAATACACGAGGTACACGAGCTAATACAATCAGCTGTCGCAAATTGACCGAAACAAACTAAGACCAACATACGGAACTTGGAAAATAGTAAACTCTATTAAATTACGTTGGAAATACTTGTGCGATCCGTAGGTTGGAAGGATTAGTGCTTGGGTGAAAGCATCACTTTCTTATTACAAACTACATACTTTTTACACTATATACAGACTTTTCTTCTTCGAAAATTTGTTACTTAAGCACTCAAGCCATCTTTTGCACCGCAGAACGATGTTTTGTGTTTGAAAGGTACTGAAGCATGTGTACTGAAGCTCTACCGGGAGAGTAGTTGTTTAGCCAGATTGAAGCTTAACGTTGACCAATAAGGAAGTCGCCAGGTGTGGATGAACAATGAAAAATTGACAAGAAGCGAATGACGGCTGTGACGTAGCTATTAGACGGGATACCGGCTTGCACAGACGTCTCAAGGAATAATAAAGCATTAAGAATGAAAACTTAGCGCAATGTTGAATATAATTCAACAAGCAGTATCACAAGATAAAAAGATATCACTTAAAATAGGTCAGTATGTGCATTTTAAACATTTTTTTTTTTTTTTTAACAAAGTAGTTCTTGTAACAAAATCTTCTATAGATGGACTGACTGTGATACATTAATTTCGAAATACATCTACACAACCTTTGACTCTTCCTGTCAAAGAGGCTTATGTTGGAAAAATACCTATTAACAAAGAGAAGATGAATGATCTTGTCAAACTAAAGCAATATCTTCCGAAATGAGAAGACGTACTTGAATCTTATAAAGATGAAATTTTAGATTAAATAAAAATATTGTTCAATATTATTTCATTAAAATATGTAGTTTTATTGAATAAATAAGTTAAAATAATATCCGTGTATTTGAGAAACCACATAAGTCATGATTTTCGAAAAAATATTTTGGACACAAGTTGTTTTGATACCATCAAATAGTAAACCAATCTCGCAATTTTAGAAAAAAAACAATGTTTTGTCTTACATACAGACGATTTAAGAAAGTTTTTTTTAATATCCCAAACTTTTACTTTTCTGACTGGTGTTTCTCAAATGACCGATTCATTTATGGTTCTTAGCTCTTATTTCTGAATTTTCATTTCTTTTCATTTAAATAAAGCTACAGTTTTAAACCAAATTATAAAGCTTTCAGTCTCTGTATTGAGTCTTCCTGAGTACCTTTTTTTAGTGATACATATAGAAATTTTTAAGTATCTTTTAACGTATTATTTGTTTTTTTACATGTATTTCTTCATGTTATAAAAAAATTATTGTTTTTTATATATAATCTATGGTATTTAACTAATCTTAACAACATTTTTTGGAGCTCATTGTATGTGAACAGCATGCAACAAATCCAAATTTTTTTTAATTAGAACAAAATTGGGCCAAATACGATCCCTGTTTTGTGTTTTTATCCTCATTTCCCAATTATCCTTTATATGCAACGTGCTAACGTTAATTATATCACATCATCTGGAATTAGAGGCACAGTAAATAAATTGATTGGAAAACACTAATTCTCTCAACAAGCAACAAACACTATATATGAGTACCCCAGGAGTCAGTGTTAGCTGCTACATTTCTTTACTATTTATGTGAATGAATTTATAACGGCTATTTACGCCGCTGATTGTAACATCAAGCTATCGAGTATTGATCTGATTTCCATGGTATTGATGAATAATGCAGAGTTTAAGAGGATTGTTTATTTAAGACTATTATCTGAATCTGTAAAATATTTCATTCCCATCAAGAACCTACACATAACTTTGTCAAAACAGTTTATGTATTATTTTTCATTTATTATTTTACCGATTTTCGATAAATCTTCGTTTCAAATTGAATCGGTGAGTTCAAGAACCGTACATGTCCAAAATCAGTCTTTCGAGAAAAACAATAAAAACCTTTTAACGTTGAAATGATTTGACATAGATTATTTTTATGCATAGAAAAGTTTCAGTTCTCGTGGTTTTAAATGTAGTTTGAAAAGTAGTTTTTTAGAAAATATAATGACAGATACAAAAGGAGTAAGTATTGACTTGTACGGTTTTTGAACTCAACCCTGTATAAAAAGAAATAGGTGAACATTTTTTGACTTATTTAATATTTATTCAAAAAGAAGGAAAAATTCAATATCAAAACTGTTATCTGCATCTGCATCATTTTCAGCATTTGTGGTTTTCCAACTGACTATGGTAACCAGTGTTGCCAGTCTAGTACATTGTACTAGATCTAGTACATTATTTAAGAATCTCGTACTCCAGTACACTCGAAGCAAAATCTAGTACGTTTTTTTTAATACTGTTTCCATTTGGACGGGTAAAATATATTGTTGGGTTCCTTATTTGTGTTCGTTCTCGATAAAGCTTTTTTTTGCTCTTCAATGAACCAAACCATCACAATTCGACAAATAGGGTACAATTCATAGAATCTGGCACATTTCTTAGACATCTGGTACATCTTTATGGAATCTGGTACATTTCTTAGACAAATCTGATACACAATAAAAATATATTCTGGCAACACTGATGGTAACTGGCCATTATTTAGTTTTTCTCATTTCACGGGTGCAATCAGCTGTGCTACGTTAACGGCTAGATACCTAGTACGGTTTTTATGCTCAATCGATGAAGAGACAAATTTTAAACAAAATGGCTATCTTACTTTAAAATGTAAAATTTTGGACTTGTACGGTTTTCGAACTCACCAATTCAATTATATATAGGTGTTTTATTTTATTCAATTTGATTTCCTTTTAGTGTTTCGTCTATAGACATAACTGACCCTTTCAACACCGACTTTTTTGTTTAAGAGTACAAAATTTGAAATTTGGCATAATAGTTACTTAATTTATTTTGTAATTTTTAGTTTTTGTCCCATGTTCCTATTTTTTTTTATTTTTGAGTTTTGATATGTGCACTACAGTGTACACTGGGATCTAGAGGCGTAAGTATGTATACACTATAGTTTACGCTGGGATATAAATTTATATGTCTAAAAAATTACTAAATATCAGTATTTTACTCTTTATTATGTCATAATACGACAATAAAATGAAACTAAAATTAACATTTTTTTTTTCGATTTATGGCCTAGGTGTATGTACCTAATATGCCAGTCTCAGTTTGTGTTTGAATTCTTAATCATTTGTGTTCTGTGTAGGCTTTGTTACTGTTTCCCAGCGCCACTTCAGGAACAGCACTGTTAATTAGAACCCAACAGTAAATGGTCGAGTGGGGAATTTTACCTATGCATTAGAATATTAATTTTATTAAATAAAAATTCCTGCCACCGGTGGGATTCGATCCTGAGACCTTTCGATCTCAAAGTCATGACTCTAACCACTGAGAAAACCCACCCCCTAAAATTAATACTTAGATTTATTTTTTGGTATGAAAAATACTCGGAAAAATAGCAAAGTAATTTTGTTTTACAAGTTCAAACAATTTCTCAAATTTTAATATTTTTTACTCATTTTAGTGAACTGTAACAAAAATATAAACATTCTTCAATATAACAAACAAAAACAACAAAAAATAAGGTTAACACTTAGAGTATATAATTTGTTGTTCTATACAAAATTTTCCTAAAATGGTCCGTATTTGAGAAATTTGACAAAATGTAAAAACAATATTTTTTTATAAAAATTGTTTAAATAAAAGTTGTTTGTAATATAATTCTCTATAATTTTTACCCTATACATAACTTCTCTAAAATGGACCGTATTCGAGATATTTGAGAAAATGTGTAAATTTCGAATTTTGAAGAAAACTCAAAAACGGATAAAGAAAAACATTAAATTTTAAACTTGAGATTTGTTTCGACCCGACGTGAAATAATTAGATTTTGGACAAAGTCGGAACATCTGGGGGGGGGGGTACTTTATGGGAGGCCGTTTTTATATTTTATGGAGTATATCTGTTATTTACGTTTGGAGAAGAAAATTGTTCAAATAAAAGTTACTTCTAATATTATCTATATTTTTTGCTTTATGTCAAATTTTCCTGAAATGGTCCGTATTCGAGAAATTTGACAAAATGTGCAAAATTCTGATTTTTAAGAAAATTGTTAAACTAAAAGTTGTTTGCGATATCGATCTGTATAATTTTTGTTTATACATGATTTTTCTAAAATGGACCGTAATGGAAAAATTGGAGGAAAAGTGCTAAATTTAAATTTTTTTATCTATAAAAAAATGTTTCGAGGTAGATGTATGTGGAAAATGTATATATTTAGTTTCTCCTTTAAATATTTATAGATGTGCTGCAATAGGTTGTACAAAATAACCGGAAAAAGCCTATAATAACTAGATAGGAAAGTCATGTGTTGGACACATCAGATTTTATTTTGCAATGGTAAACCTATGTGTTTGTTGAGCAATGAAACAATTTCTGTTTTAAAAGAATACAATATGAAGCAGCATTACTCCAGCAAGCATTTTGCTCAATATAATTCAGTCATGGGCTAGTTAAGAAAGGATAAAATTAAAAAACTCATTACCGATTTAGGAAAACAGCAACAAATGTTCCATTCACAAAGAACAAATCTAGACAGTATTGTTTAAGCTAGTTTTAAAATTAGTTCCAAAATAGCAAAAACATCGAAGTAAGTTTCTGAGGGACGGTTTGTTAAATAGTACCTAGTAGACGTTGCAGAACTTTTATGTCCAGAAAAGAAGAAAGAATTTGAGAAAATGAGCTTATCGCGACATACTGTTATTCGACGTATAGACATGATGACTAGTGATATCAAAACATTGACTGGTGCATAAGCTGGTTTTCCAGCATTTTTGATTGCTTTGGATGAGAGTACAGCTTTATCTGACACAGCCCAGTTAGCTATTTTTAAACGAGGTGTAGATAAAGAAGTTGCAGCGACAAAGGAATTACTAGCTTTAAGTCGCTATAAGGGATCACTACTGGAAAAGATATTTTTGCCGAGGTGCGAAGTACTTTTGAGCAATATGGTTTGCAGTGGTGTAAATTAGTTGGAGTGTACACGGATGGTGCGCCTTCAATGGTAGGTTCTCGAAAAGGTTTTATCGGAATTCTGAATGTGCAAGAATGTTAATGTTAATAATGTTAATCAGGTCGGTGGTGTAGCAGTCTAACGCTCTTATATTCATTTATAGGCAAGTTTATGATCAGACTGCCGGGCTTCTAATCCCACACCAGACCATGTGGATTTTTAATTAAATTGCATGGTTCGGTATAGAATTTGATGTGTGCTGTATTAATAGAAATTCAATCTCTGTTGATATGACATGCAGATTAAAAATAATCGCCATGCATTACCGTCTCGATGACGGTGGGTGAGGTTTTCCGGGTTTTCCTCACCTGTAAGTCAAATGGCACCATCAATCATCTTTAAGTCGCCCCGGAGCGCCACGGCAAATAATAATAATAGGCGTCCCTTTCCCCGCACAAGCTCAGCTCTTGGGTTAAAATTCACTCGTAAGGGGGTGAATTAGGGAGAGTATTATTATGTGATTTATTAATTATACATTGCATTATTCATCAACAAAACTTGTGCTATAAGTCCATTCAATTGAAGAATGTTATGGATGTGGTAGTAAATGCCATTAATATCATTAGATCCCGCGGTCTTAACCATCGCCAGTTTAAAGCATTTTTGGATGAACTTTCTTCAGAACACGATGATGTGACATATTATTGCGATGTAAGGTGGCTCAGAAAAGGTACAATGCTAAAAAAAATTTATGACCTTAGAAAAGAAATAGATGATTTTATGGAAATGACAGAGAAAACATTGCCGCAAATTTGTGATCCAACTTGGCGTTGTGACTTGGCATTCCTGGTAGACATCACAGGACACTTAAATGACCTGAAATTGAAGCTTCAAAAAACAAGCACAATTGGTAAATCAGCTGTACAGTCATCTTAAAGCTTTTCAAAACTAAATTCGCTTGTGGGAAACACAAATGAGAAATTAAAACTTTTCATTTTTCAATATTATTCAGTCACATTGAATACGGTCGTTATGCTGAAGAACTGAAACTACTATCCAAGCAATTTACTGATCGATTTTAAGAATATGGATAGCACTCAATATTTTTGCAAATCCAAAGAGTAATGTGGAAGTTGCTCCGCTTCACCTACAAATAGAGTTGATCGAGCTTCAAGAAGACTCATATTTGAAGTATAAATTTGATGAAGTGGAACTAAGCGAATTTTACGTTTGTTTAATTTATTTATAATTTATTTATTTAAAACACTTTATTTACAATTTATTTCGTCTGTCCAACACTTCATTTGAAACTTCTTGTCCGTCGACGAACTCGCGCTATTTATATAAAGCCAGCTCTGTACTAGAACTCTCTTTCCAGTACGATCAAAGGGATCAATCCGATAGTTTTTGTCTCGATATGGCCAGCGCTAGACTTCATACCGCGTGGGCAAAGTACAGAGACAGCTCCGCGTCACAATACCTTGCAAAAGAAAAGTATCCATAGCTGAGAGTTTTCGCAGAAAAATAATTTGTATATTTGGAAGCACGTCAATCATGAAAATTAATAAAAATAAGCAACGTACTTAACTTATAGATGTTAATTTAGACAACACTGCGCATATGTACTAGTGCAGTGATACTCAAAGTGTGCTCCGCAAATCTTTTGTGGGGGCTCCGCGAAGAAAATAATGATAATAATAAAAAAAGCAGTACTATGGTCACAAAAGGGCGGTGCCGGTAAACTGCAGTCTAAATTTTTACAAATGCCGAATTGCAGTCTAAAGCTTTAGGTTACCGACTAGGTGCAAAAGCAGACTAATTGCAGTCCAAATAAAGGTACAATTTTAAGTATGCATATGCGTCCCTCAAAAATCATTTTTGAAATCTGTGGATAATATTTCTGAGAAGATTTTTAAGATTACTGGTAATCAGGTCAAATGGCTAAATTAACACAGGAATTAAGATTATTAATATTTTCTTAAGTGGGTATATAATTTTTAAGCCAACCAAATTACCCCTTAAACTACTTTGTAGACTTTCTTTTATTAAGAATTTTTGGATAATATAATGAGTTTTATATTTTTTGAATTTGCATATAGCTCGAAAATGTAGATAATGTTATTAGTATTTGCTATTCTTTTGCCTGTGAAGTTTAATAAAGTTCAGTTATTTTGATAAAGTTGACAAGAGATGGAGATTACGGAAAGTATCAGTGAAAGGGGCCAAAAATTATTAATAGTCGAACAATGTAGGTTCTATTTATATAGTGCTCAAAAAAAACTAAGGAGGAATGTTGGAGCTGCACAAAAAGAGGTTGCAATGCGAAATTATATTTACTAGGAGCATTTTCAAGACTTAATGGAATACATAATCATGATAGTGACATTTTAAAAACATTAAGTGCAAATGATCTTGCTCTTATTGGAAAAAATGCAAACAACGCTCGACGAAAAATGGTGCCAAAGGTCTCTAAAACAAGGCGAGCCTTACAAGAATCTTTAAACCAAATAGAAGTGAAAACGACTATTGGTGAGAATTTTTTATTGGTCAAGAAATTGTAATTTTTCCGGGCTTTCAAAACTTGTCATTTTTATGTGAACATCAAGAATATATTTATATGGATGGAACATTTGAAAACTGTGCCAAACATATTTTACAACTGTTTACCATACACTGTGAGCTGAAACTATGTACCTGTTGCATTCAGTTTATTAAATATCTTATACAAATTTATTTAGGTCAGTAAAAAGTAAATGTTTAGAATTAGGTTTTCACTTAAAACCAAAATATATTGTTATAGATTTCGAACCAGCTATTCATAACAATGTTAAAGAAGTTTTCCCTAGTAGCAATATAATAGGTTGTCGATTTCATTTAACACAGAGTTGGTGGAGAAAAATTAAATCTCTAGGGTTATCAAATGACTACAGTAACAATGATTCCGAAATTGGAAAATGGATTCACTATATTGTTGGTTTTGTTTATTTGTCTCCTGAGGAAGTTGGGGATGCTTTTGTGGAGGACTTAATATCCATAATGCCCGCAAGCATAAATTTGGCCGATTATTTGGTCAATACATACATATCTGTGGATGCAATATTTCCACCTCAAATTTGGGCTGCTTTAACATCTTCAACTTCCCGAACTACCAATAATTGTGAACCAATTCACTCTATATTTAAAAAGTAGTGTGTAACACCTCATCCAAATATTCACAAATTTCTAGAATGTTTGATTGGGATGCAAACAGATACATATGCTAAAATGAACACATTATCCGAAAAAAAAAACAGCGACAAAACAAAAGTTTATTCAACAAAAAATTGACCAGTATTTTTAAAAAGAGATTTGTAGATTAGATTTTCTAAAATGTGTTTCTTTTAGTTATATTAACCATTAGGAATCAAAATGTTTGTAAATTTCAAGATAAATTGTAATATAATATAACATAATATAGAATAATAATAATAATAATAATTTTTATTGTACATTTTTAGATAAATTGTTGTATTAGTAATATAAAGTGTTTTGATTTTTTTAAAATGCGTCTTTTATTTAAAAATATTAGTGATTATTGTAACTTTTAAAATAAATGGTATTATATTATATATAACGTGTTTTAATAAATCTGTATCCACATTAATTTTGTATTACACTGACTTTTTTAAGTTTGTAGTATTAAACATTGAATTTGCATTATTATAACGACATTAAAAACTGAACAGCGTACGCTACTGATTATATAGAGTAAGCTTATTTCATCTACCTGGACTGCCTGCTACTGAAATGTTTAGACTGCAGTTCGACATTTTTTTTTTTTTTTTTTGATACCTAAAGTGCATCTTTTATTTAGACTGCAGTTAGTATGTAACCACAAAAGGAGGGACCTGGCTCGAGGACCTTTTTTTTAGGTTCCGTCACCAAAAAAGTTTGAAAACCACTGTACTAGTGATATTGACTCCAATATTGATAATCTTGTTTCTCAGCTTCAAACTCAAGTCTCACGTTAATTTTTATTTGATTTTTCTTTTTTATTAACTTGCTTTTTATACGTTTGATTGAGCATAATCATTATGCTATTGTAATTTGTCGCTTTTTTATTCACTTCTACCTACTTATTTCTTGCCTAAGGCCTGCGACCTAATTAAGTCACGAAAATACGCCCTCAGCTAAGCAAAGGTTCCCATACCTGGTCTAAACAATAGGTACAATGTTATATCCGCATTACAAAACCAGACGAGGAAAGGGGAAGCTTTCTGAATATACTTTTATGAATCAAATTCACGTATAAAGAATTATTTTTTTTCCTTCTAATTTCAATTGGATCTATGAATAAACAAAGGAATTGCCGAATCGATCAAATTCAGTCCAAAATCCGTTCTCTAGTTATTGCCAATAAAAAGGTATTCGAACTCACTTGTAATCAAAGTGCAAAACAGATCTTTTGATTCTAATACACGTAAACTTTATCATCAAAATTATTGTTCCAAATAAAAGAGATAGGAAACTCAAACGATCCAATATTTAAAATGTATGACTCATGTTAAAAAAAAACTTCTAAATAATTTGAAATTTTGTCTAACAATATTAGAAAAAACATACCGACAAAGAAAAGTATCGGTACCTATCCTATGGTGAAGTTGATTATGTAACAATAATAAATATTAGACAACCAGATAAGATTAAAAACAGCATAATAATATTATCATAATAATTTTAACGAGTATTTATTGAAAACGGTACCCAAAACATTACGATTACAACCAGCCATGAAGAAGTAATTATGTCGATGACATAATTGGTACTAATTGCCTGTAACTATTTAAAAATTAATTAAAAACGTTGAACGTTGCATTCCGCTTAAAAATGTTTATTGCTTATGAATAAAATGCAACACGCATTTTCCAGATTATTTACAAATTGCTAATTCTAGACGCTTTGGCTTTCTTAATAAGCATTTTTATGAAGTATTTTTTTCCAAAAGTTTCTTTCTTAAATTTTAATTCGATATTTTTAGAAATTGTTCTTGAAAAACTTTCATGCTGTAGAAAATTTTTATTTGTTTTCGATTGTTAAAATCGATAATTTATAACTCCAGCAATTTTTGCTTATCAAACTGTTAATTTTTATGAAGTCATCTATCTATCTGCATTAGGGCGTGGTTCAAAGCCCACTCGTACTTAAGCTCTAGGCTTATTGTACCCCCCTCAGTTTCTATCCCATCAGATTGATTTTCTTGATGAATTGAAGAATATGTCTGATGGGCGCTTTCGCGATTTCTTCAGGTTCCGGATATTGTACCCCAAAGTAACATTCCCGTTACCATTTAAGATTCCGACAATGGCATAGTATGTGAATAGGAGTTTCGTCCTACTCTTCACATATTCTACATAGGGAGTCATCAGATATCCCTAAAAGATTTAGGTGTCTTCTAATGCTGCAGTGTCCCGTAAGGAGTCCTATTACGGTCTTGAGTTCGCTTCTGCTAAGGTTTAGCAGTTATTTTTTTCTGCTCGTGGATGACCCCTCTATATGAATCTTTTGAACTGTCTAAGTCCAGGAAGTCATAATTTTTACCGAAAAATTAAAACTTTTTCAGTTATTCTTTTGCCAAAAAAATGTATACAAAATTGATACTAAAACTGTATGTCCCTAGAGCAATAATTTATAAACAGTGGACATGCAAAGTTATTATATTATATAGAGTGGCTCATTAGTGCGAGGAAGTCCAAATTAAATTATACCGCTCCTGTATCACTGATACCCTCGATACGCCATGCTAAGTAATAAATACAGGAGGCCAATGTAAACGGATTATAAACGGTCTCATGACATTTTAAATTTTAATACGTAGGTTTTTAAAAAATATTTTCTATATCTGTTGTTTTTTATATTCAAGCGGATTTATAATATTCAAACTTAAGGCAGCCATGTGTGAGTTGGTAAAATGAAAAGGTACCTTTGGTTTTATAATATGTAACGATCATAAGATAGAATGTTTCAGAATATTATTTATATCAAAAATTATTTTTGTTGTTGGAATAATCTGTTATTAATACAGATTGTAAACAACAGTGTTCTCGTGATTAGAAGCTAGATATAATGGGACTTCGAGAACCACAAAGAGACGTGTTAATTGTATAAAGCAATTTTTATTAACTATCAATAAAATAACATGATCCACGACAACAATAACTATATAGTTTACACTCAGTTTATAACTCAACACTGCCCCTTGAACTGTAACGAGTAAACTCTAAAAATGATTAAAGAACTATCAAACCTGTCAAGTCTGTCAAGTAGATTTTAGGGTCCATCTGTTTGTGAAATCCACATACTTTGAGAGAGGTCCGACACGCCCAACATAGGGCGCGGCCATTTGAACCCTGTGACACAGTTTACAGCTAAAGAATCAGATCGCTCACTCTGCGTCGGCACTTTTGGTCTCAATGTTTCAGTTTATACACTGTGCAACTCGGATAACACAATATATGACAACCGCCTATAATAAAACAGCAGCCTTCTGCGTATCCTGAATTTGTATCCCTGGAGTGGATGTTATTTTGGAACTTTCAACTTTCCGAGTGAGCTAACTGATTCTTTAGCAATAAACTGTGACATCAAAAATAATATTCACTGAAACTGACAGCAGCAAGCAAAATATCAGGTGCGTTTTAATCATCCGCTTCTGCTTCCGGAATTGTCGGTTTAGTCGTTTTAACCTGTCAGATTAAAACAAGAAAACCGACAATTCCGAAGCAGAAGCGGATGATTAAAACGCACCTATTAAAAATATTGCGCCAAGATGTAGGCAACACGTAATAAGGATTCAAAATGGCGGAGTTTTCTATCTCCTTTTAAAAGGCACTCAGAAAGCTACGCAGTGCGACCATTCTCCGTATAGTAAAAGAAAATCAAAGTATGTGCTGAAATCTGAGTTTTTAAGGTTAACATCAACTTGGCAAGTTCGTTGTTTTGAGGTTAACATTAGTTGTCACTTTTTAATTTAACAACTCCCATATTGTGGCGCAGTTCTTCAAAGCGAGGCTTGTTAAGTGCCTTTGTAAAAATATCGGCTACTTGCTTCTCTCCTGCTATGTGTCGAACTTTAAATATTCCTTCCTCCACTTTTTTTCGAATAAAATGGTAACGCACATCATCTACGTGCTTTGACTTCTTGTGATATTTAGGATTATGCACCAGTTTAACAACACTATCAATAAATAAAACTGGGATTTCCGGTATTCTATTTTTCTGAATTTCTTTCAGTAATCTCTCCAACCATACTATTTCTTTCGCTCCTTCGCAGCCTGCAATATATTCGGCCTCCATTGTGGAAAATTAAATTCAACGATGTTTTTGGCTAAACTAGGTCACCGCTTCCGAATTTAATATAGAGACAAATCCTGACGTACAACTTCGAGAATGTATATCACCTGCATAGTTAGGCTAAAGACACACACGGCTGTTTCCGCCGAGTCGGCCGCCGACTCGGCTGGCCGCCTCTGCCAAAACACACCAAGCGGTTCACAAAAGTAATGCATTTGAGTCGAACGACGGTACGCGCGGCGGTGTAGCATCACTTTCTCGCAGTGCTGTATAGTGTGAACAACTCCATTTATTTACATTACAGCATCCGCCGAGGCGGCGACCGAGTCGGTGGCCGACACTGCGGAAACAGCCGTGTGTCTTTAGCCTTAAAATCACTGTAGGCTTGGAGTGGCTAAATCGGGTCTATTGGCAATTGCCAAAAAGTTTAGACTTCCAACAGCTGACCGAAAAAGAACGTCACAAGACAGATCCTTATCCAAAAAGCCTTCTTCCAAAACTTGTGATTTCGTGATAGGAACACCTGCAGGATCGCAATTTTACATATTATACTTTTGAAGAATTTTCCTGGCATACTTCTCCTAACTAATAAATATTGATTTTTCACCTTTTTCAAAATTTTGTTGAATCTCTACTGAAATATATTTTCTCGTACTTCCGATGGTTAGTTTAAATTCCTTTCCTAACTTCTTAAGAAATTCTTCATTTGTTTCCAGATCTTCTCCAACAACTAACCCATCATCGACGTATAACACAACGATCAACTTATTCGGATAGTTTTTAAAATACAAACAGACATCAGCAGTGCACAGACGCTCTTGCAATAGTTTCAATGTACGTTGGCCTTTTGGCATAAATTCCCAAGAATTTAAAAACTCAAAATATTCGGGAAGTAGGGTATTTAGTACTCTATTGATGAACAGGGACTCTGGTAATTTAACTTTATTTTCTTTCCAAGTTTCGTCCTGTAGCTCCACCCACAACTTCTCCAGCTTTGCAATATGTTCTTCTAGTGGATCTTTCTCTTTCACACCAAAGAATTGATTGAACAATCGATCCTGACGTTATTCCGTTCTTTGCTCGAACACGCTGTGAAGTTTCATCCACATTTCTTTGGCCGTCGTACCATATTGATTAATTGTCTAACCTGGGAAGTTTCACTTGTTACAATTAAGTTTTGGGCATTACATTCCATTTTGTTTATGGACTTTAACTCCGCTTTATATTTTTCAATTTGTTCCACCGTAGCACCGTCACATGGAGCTTTAGAAATTTCAATCGTTCCGGAAACCATGCATTTCATGCATTAAGTTGGATCTTGATTTGAAATTTCCAGTCAACCCAATTCGTTTGTCCTTCCAATTTCTCGATAAGGACCCGTGCAATTTTCATATTTTGAAATTATTGGTGTATTTCAAAAAAAAAACTAGTTGACAATTTTGTTTTTTGTACCAGTGATCAGTGTCAAAGTAAAGTTTTATACTTTTCTTTTTAATGCAGATTCCCAATATTTTCTGGTTTCCATTCTGGGCCCATAACCTGATACAGATTATAAACAACAGACATGCAGAGGCAGAATCAATTTTTTGAATTAAATGGACATTGAATGAATATTTTTTATATCTTACCGTGTAAAAATTTAATTATTAATTCATGTATGTTTTATTTACAGATATTAATTTGCTTGCGGTTTCTTGCAAGAGGTAGTTCAAAGCTCTTCTGTATCACACGTTAGGTCCATAATTTTTGTAAAATTGCCACAAAATATTAAAGAACTGAATGAGATAAGCAAAGTTATTATCTAAATAATTTTGTACCATAAAAACTAGGTTCTCTATGAAGTACGATTTTCCTGGAATTATAGGTTGCATTGACTGCACCAGTATAGCATAGCTATTTTTCCGCCAAAAATTAACAATTCAGTTTATCATGAACATTTATATATTATGTGATAAATTTACAAATGGTTTGTGATGATTAAATTACATAATCCTTATTTTTTAAGGCCTGCACATTTTTTGAATTCAACGATATAGGGGTCTATTCTGTAATAATTAGGCATTCCAAACAAATGAATTACCAGTGGGCAGGTTTGGTATATCTAAGGGTGGCGACATATGGTGTATTCTATCTACTTTACGTAAAATCATGAATAATGGATTACATTTAAATATTTTATGTCAAACACAATAAAAATAATATTTAAAAACCCCACCTATACATTTTTTCATAAATTGGCAGGCTTGACGAGTCTACTTCGAATAAAAATAGTGTCCAATTTGCAAGACTATGTCGCTACCCCCTTAAATATACAAGAATTTCCCACTGGCACCTATTGTTTGACAGGTCGTTGGAATGCCTAATTCCTTAATATTTAACGGCCTTTAAAAATATTGGCGGCCTATAAAAATATGTTCGTATTCGTTAATTTACTTCTGTCATTATTTAAACAGATTTCTTTAAGATAGTCCTCCAATGTATTTTAAAGATCCGTTTAAATAATGACAGAAGTAAAGAAGAAAATATTTTTAAAGGCCGTTAAATATAAAGGAATTGTTACAGAATAGGCCCCATAGACAGTTTACAGTGATGCCAGAATTATTATTTGCTTGTTAAAAACGTTCACGTTTTAAAAAACGAATGCTCATCGAATGCCAGTCAAGAATAGATTTCAAAAACTACCCGCCTTTCAACCACTCACTTTCGAAAACAGTTCGTTTTATTTTCGATTATCGAGGATAGCCGGCCTGCCCTAATTTTTCTAAAATTTAACAGTATAACATTCATATTATTATAACGAATCAAATAATTTACTGCCGTAAAACTCAAATAATTTGCTTATATATTCGATTTTTCATTTTTAATTAGGTACGCTGTAGAAAATAGCATGAAATCACGCCCTCTGTATTATTTGAAATCAACATAATTAGATATGCCTTAAAAAAACTCTTACCTAAATATTTATTATGTATCATGTACAATAAAATCTTTGTTACTTACAGTTACTACTCCAAAAAAAACCGGTGACGTAAAAATCAATATTGATTTTACCTGTTATCTGAATCATTTGTGTAAAAAAGGTTATTAAATAATTATGTTCGTGTTTTTAATGGGAATCCGAGAATATAATTAAAACCAGCCATACTCAAACTGCGGCTCTCCAAGCTTTTTCGCGGCCCAAAACACTATTATTAACAAAGTGCTTTTTAAAATTATTTCCGTTTTTTAAAATTTTGAGCGAAATGCCCGAAAACATTCATCGGTCGCTGCGCTAAACATCACGCTAATTTTTAAATAAACGATTTGATTAAAATTTGTGGGGTTATTGCAAAAATAAGATAGCTCCACTTTTGGAATTTTCGAGTTAAGTACACTTTCGGCTCCAAAATAATTCAAAAAATATATGGCGTAAACAAGACAATAAAAACTAACTCTTCATTACTACATTCACAATATGCACAAACAAGATGAATGGCATTTATACCGAAACAATCATAACATTGTGTTCAATTGCTAATAGTGTGTCTACCAAAACCAGATAATACACATAATTTATTTTTGATAAATAGTTATTCTTAATAGTGTTTCTGCCAAAGCAACATAAAGGCCAAAACCTCGGTCAAGCCATTTGTTTTCTTTTGACTAAAACTATCTCTGGCCTTTTTCAATTGTTCCGAAATCCACGAGGTGATTACGTCACCCTTTCTGCGACACAGCTATACTTCAAAAATCAATAGATAATAACACGTAATGTCCGAATCGCCGTAGTGAACTAATGATTGGTCAAGCTGTAACGAGTGATTGGTCAAGCCATAACGAGCTCGTCTCTATATTGTTTTCGCGTTAAAACGAACAGCACCATTTCTTAAATTAACGAAACACCATCTTCTCGCACCCAAGCTACTTTGTAAGTCAAACTGTCATTCTCATTTCTAACACAAAGCATTACAAATTAAAGGGATGTGTGATTATATTAGTGAATAAGTTATCATGTCTATTTGATGCAAAAAAACTATCTTTTTGTGAAAATTCGTAAATAAAAATATTAGTGGTAACAGGTGAATTTGAATTTCAACCATACTTTCTAATAGATAATTTGTATCGAAAGATTCAGCTATCCTAAATACATTCCACCAGAAAAATAGATTTAATTTATCAATGAGAGTGTGGGCATTCATATTTATATGCCAAACTTGAACATTATTTATTCAGAGGATGCCTAAAAGGGTGAAAAAAGTCCCTGAAAATACTTACAAAAAAGTGCAAGTAGAAAAATTTACTAAAACTTTGTAAATCAGATGCTATACCTGATGAATTTCACCATTATTATCACAATCTACCTGAATCAAATAATGTTAAAGACATGGTACCAGAATCTTCCATTAAATAGTGACACATACATAAAATAGAGTTTTTTTCTCTTTTTTTATTGCCATTCGATAGATTCTGTGTGTATAGATTTAAGGGGCCGGGCCCGGGCCAACAATGGGCCCAGGTTCGTCAGATTTGTATGGTGTCGCGTATATCTATCACGAGACGGAAAGCAACGAGCCTACCACGGGCCGGGCCAAAAGAATCAAAATAGGCCCGTTTGCTTTCCATCGCGAAGTATACAGGGTTGGGATAAAGTATGGAACCAAGTAAATATCTTTAAAACGAAAAGGACGATATTTATGAAACTTTGCGGGCAAGTACAATGACGCATAACGCATCTGATGCCATATTTTTTGTTACTACTGTACTTCCGGTTTCACCGGAAATACCCTCAACTTTTTTTATATACAGGGTGTCCCCTTTAAATTAAAAAAGTTAAGTGTATTTCCGGTGAAACCGGAAGTACAGTAGTAACAAAAAATATGGCATCAGATGCGTTATGCGCCATTGTACTTGCCTGCAAAGTTTCATAATTATCGTCCTTTTCGTTTTAAAAATATTTACTTGGTTCCATACTTTATCCCAACCCTGTATATACGATACCTTACAAATCTGACGAACCTGTTGGCCCTGGCCCAGCCCGTTATATCTATACGCACCTTTAGTTTATACTTTGTGAATACTATATTTTAAATACCTTTTTCATTGAAGTATTTGTTTATTAAACAGTTTGAAGCTGTTACTGATTTTTTATTCAATTTTAAACTTTTGAACAGAGTTTTCTCAAAACTCTAAAAATGTGAGTTATCTTGTTTTTGTAGTAACCCGACACGATATATTTATGTTTTGTGTTTTATTTATTAGAGGTCGCCACTAATTTTAAATGGATGGACTAAAAAAAAGGTCATAATCCAAAATTATTGCAGCCTGTGTAACATAGCAAACATGAATGTGGCCCGAAGGAAAAAAGGGTTATGGCTGTCTAAACCAACGCTAAAGTATATCCTTAATAGTAATAGACGTAAGCCATAAAAGTTCCAATTAAAAGAATAAATCTACGAATGTCTATTGTACTGCAACTGTTTTCGCCATTTGACGATGTATAAGTACATAGGCGTATTAATTTACTTTTAACCGTTTTTATTATACCACAATTTGCAAACAAAAATAGTAGGTAAAAGTAATAGATATTACTGAAGGAACTAAAGTCAAAATTATTTAAGTAATTAATTTTAATCAGTAGCGGATTTAGAGCCCCCTAGAGCCTTTTTAAATAAAGGAAAGTATGGAATGAAACAAGAAGCTGTAGACTTGCCAGAGCGCTTTTAAGTTATCCTGACAATACAGTGAACAAATACTTGACTATGACTAGATAGAATCTGCGCCTGATCACAGGCATTCTGACGACATTGCCAACTGCGGAAGCATCTCCATATCATGGGGCTGTCAGAATCTGCACTCTGCAGGGGGTGCGAATAAGATGATGAAAACATCAAGAATATCATCTAAAATTGACTAACACTGGCCGATATAAGACAAGCACCTCTTAGCGACTTTGTCAACTACATTAAATCTGTAGGCTAGGTCACGAGCTAGAAGGTGCCTATCAACTTAGTGGGATGCACAATGAGCCTAGGGAATCCTAAGTGCAGTGGGATAACCTACCCTCCACACATTACAGATATAGAGAACATTCTGTCTAAATGAATTTTACATCGTCATCTCCAAAACTGTGATTTTGATTATTTTTTAAATATTTACAAATGTCTTAAATTCTTTGTACATTTAAAATTTCTGTAACAAGTCTCTACTAATAGGCTTTCAAAAAGATGACCACACTTAAAACTTACCTAAGATCTACCATGCTAGGATCGCCTAACGGTTTTAGCTTTAGTATGTGTGTGTCCATCAAAATATAGAATTAGATATAGACAAAATCATAAATCTATTTTTAAATTTAAAAAAATTACACCAGGTGGTTTTAACCCTTTTACAATTTCCTTCGAGTGCTTATTGTAAGTAGGGAAATCCACTAAAATGTACTTCTGCCAAATTTCATTAAATTTGTTTCACACATTTCTAAACAGCCTACAAAAATGTGATTTTTTAAGTAAACTTTGAACTCTTCACATGGACAAATGGTACCTTTTGGTTTGGGTTCAATCGACTTATTTGGACCTCTACAATATGTGCTTTTTCGGAACACCATGTATAAATATTCAGATAGCTCAAAATTTCGATAATCGATGTGACTTTTTTAATATAATATACAAATCCGATATTCAAATTGAATCAGTTTTACCATTAAAAGTTATTATTGGTTTCATTTTGGTTCAAACAAAACTATCAATTCCAGTTCATAAACACAGTTGACCAATTAATTTTTTAAGAACACGTCATGATGTTATAATAACCTCTTAGCTGATTGAGTGTAATTCAGTGATTCTTAACTAGTTTGAGAAAGAACAAACAACAAGACTATTAATTAAAAATCAGTTCAGGATTCTTATCACAAATGAAGTTATTACCAGGATTGTTCATTTACCAACTGTTTAGAACAGCCTCTGTATACTTATGAGGAAATTTAAATTACCTGAGCTGATCGAGATCCATATTATGAATTAAAAAGTCGATTGCAATTAGATTAGAGTAGTTAACCTTGGATAATCAGGAAAGTGTTAGTAAATAGGCTTGTAAGAATATTAATTTGATTGTATTAAATCATGAAGTTTACTGTATTATAAATTACAATACAATAAAAGATTTTTAGACATGTAATTTTTATTATAGGATATTTTTATGGTTATGATGTAACCGGGGGTCATACAACTTTTATAAAAAGTAAAATAAAAGTATAAAATTCACAAACATAAAAATTTAATTTTTATTTTTGTTGTCTTAACAATAACGGAACTTAATAACTAATTAGGTATAACGGAAATAATAACCAGTCGAAGATATTGTATTTTTGTTTCCTTGTAAATAAAGTTTAATCAGTATAAACAAACTTATCTTTAAATAGAAAGATAAATAATATATGTAATTTTTTTCTCTTATTGATTTTAAATAAATTTATTTATAACAACGTTTGTTTACGTTATCTCCAACGGATAATGATTTATCCACACAGTTATTCAACTTTTAGTGCTTAAAAAAATCGTATTTTCTTTATAAATTCTAAAATATTTCGTAACATCTATGGAATTCTAACTGGGAATGGACGTTCTCTCATTAAAATTCACATGATTAATCAATTTTTCGCCTTACCTTCCTAATAATTTCAAAAAACAGCCAAAACCCCGCACAGTCGCGACGTCTGCATTGTATGTAACAGTCATTTTTTGTACTAAAAATTAAAAAAACGCACACAAAGAACAATTAAAAATAACTTTGTCACAGTTTTCTTCGAAAGTTGAAGAGAATTTTATAAAACATAATAAAATTTATGTTTGAATTGTGTGGCAATTTTGTACTTAGAAGGTCGGAAGTGAATCATTAGCTAAAATAATTGCCAAGAGCAAATACTTCAATTTTCACTTCTAATTTTTTAGGTTATGTTTTGACTGTTTTTGACAGAACAATTTAACAGGTCGCTACATTGGCCACATAGTAAAGGATACTGTTCGTTTTCTAATGATCAAAACTAAACTAACGACTTATTTCTCCTTTGTTACCGGGTTTACTTCATTACTTATTATTTACACAATTATTTTATAAATCTTAAAAGTACCGAATATGAATACCGAACTAATTTAAAAAAAACAAAGTTATAAAGCGTAACGTAATAGTAAAAGGCCAATAAATATACGAATCTACACAATTTGTAGATACAAACACCGATTCGAAACGAAAGTACACGAACTAGAGTAACGTTGCCAAACTTACACAAATATAACTAACTTGTATCTGATATTTTTTTTAACTACCTTTAGTTACGAGGAGCGTTGCTAAAATTCTCGGAATAAAACACTTATTTTATTGTCAGCATTCTACAATAATTCTCTTGTATAGTTTGAAGTTTTAAACCTTTAATTCAGTTGACAGTCCGGTTTTAAACCGAGCAGTTTCGTTTCAACCAAAATTAATTAATTAATTATGTGAAAAATTGAAATTTGGAATCGTGATTTTCGAGTGACAATATTTTATGATTTTCGGCTGTGTTTTCGGTACGATTTAACGTCGCAACCAGTGGCATAACTACCATAAGACAAGTATAAGTGCTTGCGTTGCCCAGACAGCACACCAAATCCTTTGGATATCTACTGGACATCCCAATATCCACTGATTGTCCAGTCCATGGTGGATATCTATTTTATGTCCATGAGATGTAATTTATAGACATGCAAATGTCCATAATTAATAGTAATTATATATATTAAAAAATTACGCCATTGTGACTATAAGTACCGTTTAAATATATTTAAAATTATTTTTTTTAAGGTGTATTCAATATCGCATGGATATCCACTAAATATGTAAAAGTATAGGCGCGAACGCAAACCATGGTGGATATCCACTAGATGTAATTTATGGATATGAAAATATTTGAATTGACTTAATAATTATTAAATTACTTAAATATTACGCCATGTGTTAACTAATTAGTTAAGAAAGTAGTAGGTATGGTTTATAGAACTTTAAAATTAGTAAGTTGTATATTCAATATCTCACAGATATCCGCTAGATAAATAATATTGGCAATGAACACGAGCGCAGGCGCAGATATTTTCTATCCTCACAGGTGCCATCGACCATTTTATAGTTTGTTTTCGTTTTGTTTGTGTCGTGTGCAAACTCATGCACACGACATTTGATAATTTTGGATTAAAAGGAGGTAAAGTAAGCTTTAAAACTTAAATTTATTAGTGTAAAAGGTTGATAGACTTTAGTTAAATAAGACAATGGTTAAATTCACGTTATTAAGATTGTTAAGTAGGTTTTATGCAATGTACCTTAAAATCCGTGTCCTTTTTAGGTAATTCTCCACTACGATACCCTATTTTATTATAATGAATTATTGTTTCGGTTTGGTTTTAAGCTATTGCATAGCTTTTATCGCGGGCTTTGAGCGCGGCGACCGAATCAAGAAATTCCGTAACGACCGTAACGAAAATAAACCTAAAACCCCCCACTCCGACCGGCACAGTGGTGCGGCGTTGAATGCCGTGAAAGGTTTTATCCGAATTTGACCCTAATCGTATTAGTATGAAGCGGAGTTAAATATACGTCTGCGGACTGGAACGTTTATGCAATACAAGAACTAGAAGAGCTTTCTCTGGCTTCTAATAAATTGGTATCACAAATGTTCCCGGCTGGCGTAAATATTAGATATTAATTTTTTAGCAAGATTTATAAAATATTAATTTTAAGCTATTGCATAGCTTTTATCGCGGGCTCTGAGCGCGGCGACCGAATCAAGAAATTCCGTAACGAAAATAAACCCCGACTCCGACCGGCACAGCGGTGCGGCGGAATAACCTACATGTATTGTAAGATAATAAAAATATTTTAAACAATATTAACTTCTCATAAAAGAACATCGAAAAATCAAAAAATCAAAAAATCAAAAAATCGAAAAATCGAAAAAATGAAAAAACGAAAAACCGAAAAATCGAAAAAGAAATTACGTATCGAAAATAAACCTAACCCCCCCCCCCACTCCGACCGGCACAGCGGTGCGGAGTTGAAAGCCGTGCATCGTCTAACGTCGTTTCAGTTCAACAGACTTCAGCACGGTTTTTGTGTGCGTGCGACTAGACGTATGGGTGTAGACTAGCTGCTAACTGCTCATAACTGATTCTTTCTCTTTTAGACATAATTTCGGAAAAATTGAATTTGATAATGAATAATGATCCACAAGAATCCACAACAAAATATGGGACCACCATTGACGCGGTATTTTCCAGATATTTAGAGGATATCAAGTCTCAAACTTATATGTTTCTTATTTCAGTTACCATAAACCTATAGTTTCAATGATAAAAAATCCTGAATAACCTACATGTATTGTAAGATAATAAAAATATTTTAAACAATATTAACTTCTCATTTATTCAATAAAAGAAAAAAATGTGTTTTCTTATCGGTCACCACGCTCAAAAAGTGTAACTTGAATTAATATCAAAGAAAAAAAAATACTGCATAAATAAAATAAATAAATAATTATAATTGCATAAATTGATAAAAAATGCTATGCAATAGCTTTACCGCGGCAGTCCCCGAGTGCCACACGTATTTTTATTATTTAATGGTTGTTATAATTAATTAGAAAGAGGTAATTTTTTACTGGTTAAGGCAATCTTATTACATCTGCCTTGTATTCAATTACATGAATGAATAATTTAACAAGAACAAGTAAGGTTAAGTTATGTTTAGCTGGACCAACAGTTTAGATAAGTATAATATATACACAGATCCCCCTTTTAAGTGGCACTCTGCACAGAAGGCTTTTTTCAGGCTTCATTTTCGTTTTGGGTATAGCGTGATTTAAAATATAGTTTTACTTTTTGAGGAGTTCTACAACAGAGCGTCTTTTTTTTTCAGGAAAAAAATTCCAGTTAAAATTGCGACGCCAATATACCTATAATGTGTATGTATGTGTGATTAGGTTTAATTTTTCCTTGGCTGCGGATACTATGTTCATTCGTCAGCTTAAATGTAATATGTTATTTAATATAATAGTATGTTTATACCATAGTTTACTTTTTTTAAATATATTTAGCCTGCTCATAATATTTGTCTTTGTTTTACCTAACTATATACTTAATATAACAACAATAAAGAATAAGATTTATATTTGTAAGATGCTTATATATTAGATAACTCCGTGAGTTACATTTAATTTAAAACTTACTTCACATATTCAATGATATTTTGGTGTTTTTTTAGGTATGGTGTACAATATTTAATTGTAAAAATAAAATGTTGATACTCTTTCTTCTCTACATGCTATACCTATGCTGTGTAGCATCGAAAATAGTTAATATTAGAATAGTAAACTTTGTATAGGTGTATATATACCAAATTTAAAATACAGGCCGTTCCGATGATATGCTACTGAAATGCTGATTTTCTTCATATGGAATGTTTTTAGATTATGTAGTACATTGTTCCACTTAACTTTAAAAAAAAAATTAATGAAGAATATAATTTTCGATATCTTAAATATATCAAATAATGGATGTACACTGAATATGTCTATATAGGATATATCCATTGGTTACTTATGAACCTCTACTAAATGTACCCAATAGATATTTTGCTGGATATCCATAGAAAATCTTCTATATCCTGGATATAGACGGACATTTGGATGTCCATATTAGATCCACGGGATATCTTAACAACTTTTATCCTGAAAAAATTAGCTAGAGTTAAAAGTTTTCAGTTTACAAAAAAAGGAATGTATTAAATTTAACACACAGTGCTGGTAAGATAAAACCTTGGGTCCTGCTTCTAGCTTGCGTCGACATAAGTGAGTTTTATAATTTTGTCAAAATTAGGTTTGTTCCAACTTTCCGCCATTGAGGTATTTTCTTTCGCCAGCGCTATCGCCGATATACATATCACTTATTCTCACCTCAACACAAAACACTCAGTTCACTTTATAATTACTTTACCACCAACATCAAACAAATATCAAATAACACAGTATAACCTTCTTTTTTTTCTTCGTTAATCTAACTCACTTATATAATTATTTAATGCCGAAAATTGTAGCTGTTGTTCATTTGAAATTAAATGATAAGTTTTCTGTCCTTCTACTCTTGCAAAAACAAAACGTTGAATTTCAAGTTATTGATTCAAAGCCAACAATGCCAGTACATAGAAAGTCCTACAGACGTCCCATTAACGTCTTGGCCTCGGACCGAAAACTGAACGCTTTGTCGAAACGGAACCAAAATAGGACGTCCAGATAACGTCCTACGAAGGACGTCCTAGTGTTCACGGTAATCGGAAGTCCAGTAGACGTCCGATTTAGATCCCGGACCAACCTAACTAAGGACCGATTCCACCGTTGTGTTAAACGTAGATTAAAATGACGTTGTTAATGTAAAAATGTCACTTTAAACTTCGTTTAACACAACGGTGGAATCGGTCCTAACCGGACCAAATCAGGACGTCCATGGGACGTCCTGTGCTATCTGGGTTACTCCGTTTTCGAAAAAAAGGATGTTAATAGCGAGGTTAATAGTATAGTATTCAACGAGCGGGTAATGATGGCTGTGGGCTCACGAGTAAGTATTAGCCATTACCCGCGAGTAGATTACTATACTTTTTCTAGGACTATTTAACAAAATAACACCGACACCGCGACCATTTTGACAGCTGAAGCGACAAAGTGAAGTTGACGGTTGACGTATGTTGCCAACAGTGCTGCCAGATAGGTTTCATGTCGAATTTTCTGATTGGTTCTTAAACAGTTAATTAAAGACATTAGATTGTTTCATTGGTTAAAAATAATTGAGTACGAAAGAAATAATTGAGTAATGAAAGAAATAATTGAGTATTAAAAGAAATAATTGATTAATAATACGTGTATTGTTAAATAGTAATAAAAAAAATAAAATTATTATGAATGACTATAAATTAGCAAAAAATCAGTTAAATAAACCTTGCTTGTGGAGTACGGTATAGGTAAGCAACAACTTCATCATTTATCTACGCCACTGTCTAAATTATTTAAATATATCATGTAATCTTGTTGGGAAATAAAAAAAAAAATCAATATTACAAAATTTTTAAAATTAATTATAATAAAAAATATCCCATCTTTGGGTGAGAATATTTCGAAAACCAATCACTTTATAGGTTCCCAACAAGAGTACGTGGAGGAGGTGGGTTGGCTCAGTGGTTAGAGTCATACTTTGAGATCGAAGGGACTCAGGATCGAATCCCGCTGCTGGCAGGGATTTTTATTTAAGTTAATAAATTAAATATTAATTCTAATGCATATAGGTAGGATTCCCAACTCGACCATTTACTGTTGGGTTCTAATAAAAAGTGCTGTTCCTAAAAGTGGCGCTGGGAAACAGTATCAAAACCTATACAGAACACACGAGGCTAATAACTTTGGTAGTTGATGCCGATGAGACCAAATTTTAAAAAAAATACATGTTTTATTTAGAAACATCAAAAAATTTAAAATTATAGTCCAAATAAGTTTATGGACAATGGGATAAAATTTAAAAGGAATGAAAACTTACCCATGCCGTGCACCACTGACAAAGTTTATTTAACTGAATTTTTTTACTGATACCAAAAATGTTTACCGATGAATTTAGTAATATTAGACTGAGAAATAAAAAAAATTATAGTCATTAAAGATTTTTGTATTTTCAACTTTAACACCCTTTTTTTAACCGACTTCAAAAAAGGAGGAGGTTCTCAATTCGTCGCGATATTTTTTCGGAAACGAGTAACATTTTATCTAAGCATGTTCAGTTAAGGACCGATTCCACCGTTGTGTTAAACGGAGTTTAAAATGATATTTTTACATTAACAATTCCATTTTAATCTCCGTTTAACACAACGGTGGAACCGGTCCTTAACCATCTTATTTTTAATCAAAAAATGTTCATTTGTTCTATATGTCCCATTCTTAGTGTATGTAAAATAAATTAAAACAAAGCTGGTTTTATTTTTATTTAGTATTTGTGGTATGTGACTGAAAGAGGAGCTCCTTATATATTTTGTGTTGGGGCCAACAAAATCTAGTTACGCCACTGACCGCAGCAATGTAGAAAAAAAGTTCGTTATTTGACGATGATTTAGTTTAGATATACACCATCAAAAACTATTGTTTGCACAATTCAAGCTTGGAAGGCCAACGTTTGAAGATCGTCCATGTAGCATGGAGGCGATGGAGGCCATGTCACTGGTATTAAACACATCTATCTAGGGATGCGCACGATGTATCGATGTTAAAAAAACATCGATTTTTCTCTTTCGATTATCGATGTTTTTATCGATATTTTTTTATGCGATGTTTTTATTTAACATCGATGTTTTTTTATCTAATATCGATGTTTTTTAATTTTACGTGATTTACCGCCCATAGATGGAGATATTTTTTTTTATTAAAAATGTTAATACTTTTATTATTATGTAGGTATTTATTTTTTTATTTTCGATTTACTGATTTAAAATTTGGCCAGGTAGCCTAATTAGAAATGTACTAATAAAAATATTATTTATCCTGAATTAGTGAATCCCGAGTAAAACAACTTATTTGTATATTCTTCATTATCGAGTCAAAGTTCTTGATTTTGATTATTTTTTCCCATTTGAATAATGATTTATTCCATCTAATAATTAATATAATTAATCGTAGAAATTAAATTGATTTATTAATTAAGCGTGTTTTTTGCAATGTTCCTATCAGAAATTTAATCTTAACATTTTTTAATAATTAAAGTTATTCTAATTTTGACTTATAAAGTGGCATCTTTTGTAATCGCAGCAAGTGTCAAAATTATCTACTAACTATATTAAGTTGAATACATTGCGAAAAGAAAACAAATAAAAATAAACCATTTTTGGTATTAAATTCAATGTTTTCGGAGAAGGAAGGTTGGTTATATAAAAATAAATTTGGTCGGTGAACTTATAATTAGTAATAGTTCTGGTTCGTTTGCTATTTTAAAAATCTAAATCCATTATTAATCTGAACAAAATAATCGAAACAAACGACAGTGACATAGTTTTATTGTAAAAAAACTAAAAATATTTATACATGTCTATGCAAAATAACACATTTTCTTGAAAATTAACAAGTTTTGACAAGAAAATGAAAACTGTAATGATAAATATTTTAAAAGTATCAGATTGGTTTAAAGTTAACTATTATTTTCCAATCTTTATTTTTTAATATCTTTGATTGGAAGTACAAAAAAATATTGGTTAGTCATTTTTTATCAAACACAGTTTTATAAATAATTTAGTCAAAATTAGAAACAATTAAAATTTACCACCATTAAATTAAATAATAAACACACATTAGGACGACACTGGCTGTTCCTGCTTTCTACCACTTTTTACCTTTCGCTGATGTAGTCCAGCTCGTCTATCGGTTTATCTCGGCAAGGTAGAGAAAGATAATGAATTGGGCTACTGTATATTCCCATACTTTTGTAAAGTTCCAGTTAATTTTATATTTATGCTTTTTCACATTTAAAGTTCTTGATTTTGATTATTTTTTCCCATTTGAATAATGATTTATTCCATCTAATAATTAATATAATTAATCGTAGAAATTAAATTGATTTATTAATTAAGCGTGTTTTTTGCAATGTTCCTATCAGAAATTTAATCTTAACATTTTTTAATAATTAAAGTTATTCTAATTTTGACTTATAAAGTGGCATCTTTTGTAATCGCAGCAAGTGTCAAAATTATCTACTAACTATATTAAGTTGAATACGTTGACATTATTCTTATTAATATTATGCTAAATAAAATGTATTTAAAATTAATAAACAACAATAATACGTATTTTTATTTAATTTTCATATTTTTCAAAAATATAAAAAAAAAAAAATGCATCTATTGTGAATTGAAGAACCGCGTCGCGAAATGCAAAATTGACTACATGTTCAATGCTTAACTGAGCCAAAGAGTCATGTCAAGTGTGTGTATTTTATATGTTTTTAGTTTTTAGGACCGATTCCACCGTTGTGTTAAACGGAGATTAAAATGACATTGTTAATGTAAAAATATCATTTTAAACTCCGTTTAACACAACGGTGGAATCGGTCCTCAGTTGACTAACGTCTTGTTTGCAGGAATTTTAAAACTAAATCCTTGCATATGACACTTCCTGATGGTCCCGCCTAACACTTTACAAAATTCCAGCCGGGAGGTACGATCTATGGGTACGATCTATGGGTACGATCTATGGGTACGATCATACCATAGATTTCATATTTTATTATCTAAGAAGGATCGTAATAAATAAAAATAAAATTCTTTCCATTGTCTTGTTTATTTGTTCGTTTATAAAAAACATCGATGTTTACAAAAATCGATGTTTTCTTTCCGATTTTTTTACAACATCGATAGTCTGTATTCGATGTATCATTTGATGTCAACATCGATGTTTTAAAAATTTTGCGCATCCCTACATCTATCTATGCTATGCCTGAAATTATTTTATTAAATCGGCATGTGACATTGTGGCAACATTGAATAATCATTGGTTTAATCAACTCGCACCAGAAAAGTGGTTAGAGTCACTAAACGATTATATTATTTTGACATTGACGTTGTTGACATCCATAATCCCAATACCTATCTTTTGGTGTTGGACGAAAAGTAGTTTTTTATGTAATGATAAAAATAGTTTTTATATACGGGAATCAACAAAAAAATTATATAGGTTATTGAGTTATATTTAAGCTTCAAAACTAGTCTATATTTAGAGAAAAATGTCGATGAATTCGAGTCCAACTCACTTTCCAGAAGACGCGTTTGTCACGGATGCTAATTTTAAAGTTGGAATTAATCAAAAAATGAAGGTACCGGACAGAATAAGTTTTTCAACAGAGATGAACGGCGATAGGACGGGGTCTTGGACCCGAGATAGTTTAAATATGAACGTACCAGAAAGGATATTAGTTGCAGGACAGCACCAACATGTAGGCAAGTGATGCTTTTTTTATTTCTATTTTACGATAAAGTTTCCAAATACTTTTTTAATATCATCTAGTTAGAGTCTAGAAAAGATAAAAGTGATTTATTTATTTAAGTTATCAGAAGAATGTTGTTATTCATAGTTGGCTAAATATCAACAATTTTTTGAAATTATAGTAAATTTGAGGTATGCAAATTCCGTTAATTTTTAATATTTGAAAGCAACACATTGGTTGATTGGGAATAAAGTTATGTGTAGGATTGATCAATGTTAATATATTGTGCTATACATGACTGAAAAAATTTTTCTTACTAGGCACTAGAGCTCCGCCAAGAGAAATAGTTTTTGACAATTCCATCCTTACTTCTGATCCTTATCCCTACGATTTACCTCGCGTAGCCACCCCTCCCAGAACTTTAACCCTGGATAAATACCCATTTCCTGGTGTGGAAGACTATGAAGATCCCGAAGTAGAAAACGAACGTTTACCTGTTGCCAAGAAGCAGCCTCTGAAGTTTCACATGAACGACGTCAGTTTTCAGGTCAACAGTTCCCAATTGAATGACACTGGAAGCCACTTGTATGGAGCTAGTGGAGAGGTATGTTTGTACACTGACTGGTCAGATGAAAACGTATCAGAATCTTTATGTCACACTGTTGCCAGGTCACTCTGGTCCAAATATTCAATGTGGTCAAAATTCTTATATTTTGTGTCTATTATCATACTTAAAAAAAAACTTTAATCTCAGTCTGCTAAAATAAATATCTATGCTATGCATTAAATTACTTATAAAATTAGATCTTAAATGAAATGTCACACTTTATATAAAAGTACACTCTTTGAAAATGATTTTAATTTATTAATTACTTAAATATCTATAAATAAAAATAATTACTTATTAATCCTTTTCGATCACTATACAGTGATGTAGGATATGTCAAAAAATAGGTACATATTGGACAAAACATAATTTATATTTAAGCATAGGTATCACATTAACTAATATACTCTTTAACACTATAAAAACATTTTGTTACTATTTTTTTTGTTTTTTTATAAAATTAAGCTTTCTGTTGGCAATTGAAGCATCCAGATTTTTATTTTACATTAATTTCTGTTTTGTAATAAGCGATTGATTCATTTTTTTGATGTCATACTGGGTACTTTCCCTATATAAATTTTATTGCTTAGAAGGACTAAAGGCAGCGGTCTAAAATGTAAACAGAGTTCCTAATAATGGCTCTAGTATGTTTTCCTCTGACATATTTTTTCTATATTTTGTAAACTATGGGTTGTGCAACAAAAATAGCTCTGACCTTTTTTTATATTATTATTTTTCTAACCATTTCGTTAAAAACTTTTTTCTAATGTTCATATTTATCCCCAAAGAAATTACCATAAAATTAAAGTTTATCTCCAAAATCGATCTAAACTTAGCCCCAAATGTACCTCACTTTTCTTTTTTCCCTCTTTTTTAGGTTTTTCTTTCTCTTTCCTCCGTTTTTTTTATTCCCTATTCTCTTTTTCTCCATTTCCTCTTTTTTCTTCTTTCTCCCTTTTCTTTCGCTTCTTTATTTTATCTTTCTTTTTCTATTTATTTTCATATTTATTTTTCCTTTTCTTTTCCTTGCTTTCATTTTCATTTTTTTTTTATAATTTTTATATAACTTTGATTCTCTTCAATTTTTGTTATACCATTTTCGTGTTTTTTTTTTTTAGGGTTTGACACCAGCTGAAGAAGTTTTGCATTTGCGACGCCAGATGGCAAAGTTAAATAGGCGGATAATGGCTCTAGAATTGGAAACCATGAGCAGGCTGCAGAAAGAAAAAATCGTCGTGGGATTCGGTATAGCTTATTTTCTATTAAAAGTTATCATATGGATGAATAGGGACTAAAAATAAGATTTTCATTTTTTGATTTCTTTTGACTGTTAGAAAAGTAAAAAAAATAGTTTTTAGGAGTCTGAGTTGTCCTAATATCTGATTGGGACAGTATTGTGCTTAGAAATCTTGAGGAAAATGGCGTCATTTTATTTTATGATAGGTTATATTTTTTCTTATTTTTATTAAATATTTAAATTGGTACATGCAGTTCTTTTAACTGACCTTTTACTAGTACTTTTATTCGCCCTTCTCTTTATTGTAAGCCCTATAAGGAATAGGAGTACGAGAATTCTATATCAATTATAGGTTTACTTCCCCATCGAAGGAAGGTACATTTCCATTTGGCAACATAACTTAAAATATTCCTAAATTCTGTTTAAAACAGTACAAAATATTATTATTCCTTAAATTTAAAGAACATTTGACTCCATTCGGCAACTATGCACTAAAAATTAATTCAAAATACATGGTTTTGTCCAGTTTTATAAAAAATCATCTGATAAGATTTAAACAAATATGTAACTATCATTTCTTATAAAATATTGGCAGTGGTACATGTTTTTGGGATCTTGAAAAGGGAATCGTGAAAAAACTTTAATAACGTCACATTTATGACGTTTGAATAAAATGAGGCATTAGAAACGTTACATTTTTGGCGTTTTAAGTTAGGAAAGCATAAAAAAGTTATAAAACATTGATTTTTTTGACATGTTAACCAAATAATGCGTGCTTGGTAAAACGTTAGAAATGTCCCGTTTTTGACGTTTGAAACTGCAATAAAGTGTTAAAAATGTCATTTCTAAAAAGGAATTCTTAAAAAAATCAGACTGTCAATTTTTTGTTGTATAAACTTAATTATGCATATAAATCGTTAGAAACGTCACGTTTTTGAATTTTTATTGTTCAAAATGTTACATTTTTGATCATTTAAATATATATATCCTAGAATTCGGGGAAAACTTGTCAAAATACCTTTTTCCCAGATTTAGAGAAACTTCGACACTATCTGACAACATTATAACAAAAAAACTTCCCAGATCTTGAGGAAAAACAGACTTTTTCGCGTATTTAGGGAAAAAATACCTCAAATATTTTTGACGTTTTAAAAAAGGGAAGCATTAAAACGTTACCATTTTGTTGTTTTAAAAAAGGAAAGTGTCAAAAACGTTTGAAAACATAAATTTTTTAGACGGTTTAACACTATTATTAATAGTACTCTCCCTAATTTACCTTCTTACGAGTGATTTTTAACCCAAAAATCTGAGCATGTCTGGGGAAGGGACGCCTATTATTTTATTTGCCTTGGCGCTCCGGGGCGACCTAAAGATGATTTATGGTGCTAGTCTACTTACAGGTGAGAAAAACCCCACCCACCATCATCATAATACGTGGTAAAACAAAAATGTCATGTTTTGTTTAAAAAAAAAAGATTAGCTTTAAAAACTTTACACGTTTTTGGCAACTTAAAAAAGGAAGCGTGAAAAACAAGTTTAAATAAAGTGAGACATTTGAGACGTTACGAGTTAGGCACTTTAAAAAGGGAAACGTACAAAAGTTATAAAAGATGCATTATTTTTGACGTGTTAACCAAATAATACGTGCATGAAAAAACGTCAAAATTGTAACATTTCTAAACGTTTTGTAAAAATACCTGAAATAACCACATTTTTGACGAAAAAAGTGAAGCATTAAAAAATTCTTTTTGTCTTTTTAAAAATGGAAAACTTAAGAAAACATACATTTTTTAGACGTTTTAACATTAACGTTGGAAAACATTAAAATGTCCTTTTTTTATTTGAACGTTACACGTTTTCGGCATTTTAGAAAGGGAAGCATGAAGAAACTGTTTAAAACGTGACATTTGAATAAAGCGAGGCGTTAGAAACGTTGAATTTTGGCGTTTTAAGAAGGAAAGTACAAAAAAGTTATAAAAAATTCATGTTGTTGATGTGTTAACTAAATAATGTGTGCATAGAAAAATGTTAAAAACGTGACGTTTTTGAATTTTTAGCGTTAATAATGTTACGTTTTAGATCATTTAAAAAAATAATACATAAAAACTTTATTTTTTTATGAAATATTGCCGGATAATGTTCAGTATGGTCTCTTGATGGGGTAATAGACCGAATCTGGTCTAAAACTCTCATTCGCCTACTTCTGAATAACGAGTTTCTATCTCGCTTTTTAAATTTGCATGCTGATTGTAAATAAAAACTTACAAACAAATATTAGGATTACGAGATGAGACTCCAGTAGTTTTATATTTATATATAACTTCTTACCTTATTTACCTATTTTATTACTATTGATTTTTATTAGAAAACATTTCAATGATGCGACATTTGCAGCAAATATCGAATTTTATGTTCTAATAAATAAATCGTATTGGAATTCTGTCATGCGCTCATTCAACAAATATACTTTTGTATAAAATTGTATAGTTTGCTATGTTGAGGCTGCCTGTCTAAAAACGCTATTTTTTAATTTATTTGTTAATTGGAATATTTTTAAGTAATTATGGTGAATTATCAAAATACTGTGTATATCCAAAATATTTTTTTTTTTAATAAATTGTTATTTCCAATTGGTGACTCTTCTTTTTCCTAAACAATTTTGTTTTATTAGTTTTAAATAGGCAAGATTAAAACAAAAAGAAACCAAATTTTTAACATTTTATTTATTTCACTAACACATTACACAAAAAAAAACAAGTAGTTATATAAAAAAAAAGGAAAAGGTAAAATTGTATAAAAGACTTATAAATGACACATACAAGATTGAACTAAAAACACAAGTAACAGTTAAATAAGTAAATAGGTTAGACATTACTGAACAACTTAAGAATTCTCTACTTAGAAGGACATTATAGGAATCATGATTTTTTCGACGGATTTTTACGTTTTGGGGTCCTCTGAATCCGTTTTGACTATTTTCGTGATGTTTGTGTGTGTGTGTGTGTGTGTCTGTATCCACGATAATTCAAAAACAGAAAAGAGAAGAACATTTAATTTTAAACTTAAGCTTTAATGCATCCTTTAATGAGTTGATTAGATTTTGGGCACAGTCGGAGCATCAAAGAGGTACTTTATAGGGGGTCGTTTTTCTACTTTAAGGAATGTATCTGTTAATTACGGATTGGAGAAAAAATATGGCAAATAAAAGTTGCATGTGAGGTCATTCTCAATAATTTTTGTCTATACACGATTTTCATAAAATGGTCCGTATCCGAGAAATTTGACAAAATATACAAAATTCGAATTTTGAAGATAACCAAATTTTAAACTTTCCCTTTAGGAAGTGACGCCGGTGCTGGTTTCCAAATTTTTAATACGGATGCCGGCTCTGGCAATCTTATAAAATGCATATGACAACTGACAGCTTAGATATTCCGCTATGTCTAGACACGGGTACCGGCGCATCGCTTATACACTCATTATTTACTTACTGTTTTATTGTAATTAATGTTTTAAAATAGTAAAAAAATTAAAGTTGGTGATAAGTTTTTTTCATATGACGAAACATCTGAACCTCTATCTCTCACCTTTCTCGCAAGCTTTCACTAGTAAACCTCATAATGACAACTTTCCACAACTTATCTGTCCATGTATTCATGTGTCCATTGAAAACATTCACTTTACAACCTTATTAAAACTCGGTAACAATATATCCCCAGGACTTGATGGCTTAACTTCATAATACCTAAAACGATGCGTAGATTCTCTAACCATGCCACTATCTATGATTATGCAAAAATCTTTCACTCAATGCTCCCTTTCAAACAGTTGGAAACTAGCATCGGTCGCCCCTTTTTTTAAAAAAGGTAATAAATTAGACCTCATAAATTAACGTCCCATTAGCCTTCTACCAATTATCAGCAATATTATGGAATCCATTATCTCAGAAGTCATGACTGATCAAGGTAACGTAATCTCACATCAACAACACTATCAAAGGTCGCTCAACACTCACAAATCTACTGCACTGTGTTAGTGACTGGACAAAGTCTTTGAACAACCATCAACCTATTGATAGTTCATTTAGATTTCACAAACTTGAACATCTGGGTATTCGAGTAAATCTGAATTTCTGGATTGGAGACTTTCAGACAGAAAGACCTGTCACCAGTGGAATTCCACAAGGCTCTATTCTGGGACCGTTACTACCGTTCCTCTTCACCATTTATGCCAGTGATCTACAATACCATATGTCAAGCAAAATCTCGTCTTACGCCGATGATACAAAAATCTATAATAATCCTTTTACCAGTCATTAAGATCTTCAAAACGACCTTAAAGCAATCTCGCAGTGGTGACCGTCACTTGCCGGTATGCCTGTCTGGGATCCTGACCTCATCCGGTATCAACAATCACTAGAAAATATTCAACGACGCGCTATTCTAGACTGTCATTCGGCCAAAAAAGACCCACTTATGAAGAAAAAGGATATAGCCAACCTGACGACTTTCTAATGACAACTGTGTTGATCTTATAAAATTTCGCACTCTTAAACAGTGGCGGCTCGTGGGCACTAGCGGCAGTGGGGCACACATTGGAAAGGAATCCCGGGAATAGTTTTTCCCTTAAGAAAACAAGTTCTCCGCTTAATGAAAATTAAATATATTTCAAAACAATCAGTTGGGGCAATAACGATTTCTGAATGTGACTACAGGGAGCTAAATGTGACCGCTCAAAATGCATTTAACTATGTACGTGGCTATTTAATCAAAAAATCATTACATATCCACTCTTGCGAAATTTGCGTAAATTTCTCAGAAGAATGCAATTTACTTAACAATTCTAACTTGTTAACACATTTTAAAGCACACGACTCTGAAGAAAAGGTGTTTGGCAATTTAAAATCTCCCAGCGAAAAATTTCGCTTTTATATTTTCAAATTGGAAAAAATATTTATATCTCTATTTGATAGTTTGTCAACTAAGCCTGGAATTTCTAACGCATACCTTTGAGATGAGCAAAATAGAATTTGGTCATCCTTGCTAACAATTTGCGAAAATGTACACCATTAAATTAATTATAAGACTCAGAATTTGTTATACTCTTAAATATGCAAACAGAGATTTGAAATCCTCGAAAAAGTCAGACAAAACCAAAAGAAAAATTAAAATATTTGTCCCATTTATTAATATCGATTTTTTTTCATCATATTTTTGACTGCTTTATAAAAAAAAGTTATTTATCTTTGTAGTTTTATTTCTTAACTATTCCAATGATCCAACTAACGTTTTTTCATAATCACAATAAATAAATTATTATCATGGTCCAACAAACACGCACCTTAAGCCGAAACCAGCATCGCCATTGTGAGGGAGCCGGTAAAGATGACGCTGCGTACATTCGTATCTGGTCTATGTAATCTGTGCCATGGGTACAGCACGTCACGATGAGGACAGCGCCCCGCTTGTGACGTATAATCCATCGCATGTGTTCATCTCTTGCTAAGCGATATTGTCGTTGTCCTTGTTTATCGCATCATAATGAGAGAGAAAACAACAGAGGCACTCATTTACTGTGCTCATCTTCCACTTAATTTCGGAATTCTCGGAACGTCGCCCAACGCCCGGCCGTCCAGTGTCGTGCCAGCGCGGTTTGCGCTGAATATTAAATAAAATAATAGGCATTGAGGAAAATATAAAATATGTAGGTTTTTTTTTTGTTTATTATACTAGGGCACGTGCCCAAGTGACCTTACGGGCAAGCCGCCACTGTATGCCAAACTCGCACAGTATTTATTCAGAGGGATGCATAAAAGGATGAAACAAAGTTTTGAAAATACTTACAAAAAAGTGAAAGAAAAAAGATTTACTAAAATTTTGCAAAATCAGATACACCTGATGAATTTCACCATTATTATCACAATCTACCTGTATCCAATAATGTTACTGAAACTTCGACTGAAGATAGTGAATTATGATTTGGATGTAGAGCTAAAATAAGCTAAGTGACGTTTTTTTTTTCTCTTTTTTTACCAATTATTGATAGATTATTAGTTTATACTTTGTGAACAATGTTTTCAATACCTTCTTCATTGAAGTTAATAAACGGTTTGAAGCTTTTACTGATTTTTTATTCAGTTTTAAACGTTTGAATAGTGTTTTATCAAAACTCTAAAAATGTGAGTTATCTTGTTTTTGCAGTAACACAACGGGATGTATTTGTTTTGTGTTTTATTTACTAGAGGCCCCCACTAACTAATTTTAGATAGATGTCCTAAAAAAAGGTCATCATCTATAAATATTGCGGCCCGTGTAACATAGCACATATACGAATGTGGCCCGAAGGAAAAAAAGGTTGAGTATGGCTGCTCTAGAAGGTTAGCCAGTACTTGTAATGATGTTTCTGGAAGCACCTCTGCCATTTTTTGGAATATCCATTTACCAAATTCACCATCGTTCTTGTGTATTCTATAATTCAAATGAGTATCACAGGAGGGGGGAAGGGGTTGACTTATTTCTTTAAATATTCTTTCGGTAATCGGACAAGTTTGGCCTTAAAAGCCCAAATAAGGCAGAGAGGGACTAAAGGAGTAGAACAAGCCCAAATCGGTCTAAAATGGCTTGCATTACATTATTTTTTATTTTTAAATTTTCGTATTTTTTTCAAAATAAAAAAAATGTTGCTTTGATCGAAAATTGAACAGAGGTCGAGAAATGCAAATTTGACTACATGTTGAATGCTTAACTAACTGAGCTATCGGGACATGTAAAGTGAGTTAACTAATCAAATATGTGTATTGTAAATTTCAACAAAAAATTACAAATTTGAGAGCGTCTGATACCCCCTTGGATACCCCTTTAGCAGTGGCCTGTGCGCATATACCCAGACAGCGCACATAGTCCAATGGACGTCAACTTTAGATCCATTTGAGGGCCAGAATGTCCATATTCGTGTTCGGACATCCAGTGCACGTCCGTTTATGTTAAATTATCCCCCTTTCGTTTCTCAAATCGGTAAAACGGACAATTCTCAAAACAGGTACCTACTTACATACTATTAATTCCCAATTATTTATTTAATTTTCTTTAATCTGTCTGGAATTATACGACTCATTATCTTAAACAAAATAGCACTCTTGTCTTTCAAATCTGGTAATTAAATCACTATCGCTAATCTACTTAACAGCTCATTAGTCTGAAAGTAGTGAAAGTCTGATGGTCAGGTAAGTATATTTTATATAGGTATTGCATTTCATACTATCAGCGGAAGTTTGAAATCTTATTCTATTCTAACCATATCTAGTAAAGTTATTAAGTGGCTTCTTGGTCGAGGTCGTCTAGCGGTTGAAAGCGATAATGGACGTGTAGTGAGTTCGATTCCTACTCAAGTCAAGCGATATTTAATTAAAAAAAAAAAAGAAATGGTGTATAGTGGGTTGCCAAAAAAATAAATAAATTATTAATAATATCTAATAGTATGTGGCGAGTTGCGGTTGTGTAAAAAAAGTGGGGATGTGGACTCAATGGAATATAATCCAAAAAGGGACGTTTTTTGAATATCCAGTATTCAACGTCCAAATATAATCCTCCAGAATTGGACGTCCTCTGAATGGTCAAAAGTGTGCCATTTATATTCTTCACTGGACGTCCGAAGTCCAGACGTACAGATCCAAAATTATATATCGAATGGGCGTCCCATGGACCTATTTGTGCTTTCTGGATAGATGGGTATTATCTGGTAGGCTAAAATAATGACCTAAGACGAACGTCCACTGGACGTTAACGTACTACCAAACTAAAAATTAAGTCCTAAAACAGACGTCCTCTAGGTATCGATATGCAGTTATCAAATTAATGATCATGAACGGACCTTAGAATATATATAGTCAGAAAGAAATATCGTTCCATTTATACAAATTGTATGGATGGAACGATATTTTCAGAAGCGATGTATCTCAGTGCTACACTTTCGATGCAAAGGAAAAGACCTAATATTTCCATCTGTATTTAAACGACAAATTATTTAAAATAAAATTAAACAAGATAGGACCTAAGACAGTATCTTGAGGCATGCGATATGCTACTTATTTCCTTACTTGAGATATTATTAATTCTATTTGTGTTCGTTTTTGTAAATAACTTTCTAATAAATTATATAGGGTGCATCACATTCATACAATAAACTTCTATTATACGAAAAAAACGGCACATGATATAGTTAGTAAAGAATTTATTTACTTATATACTTCAACCGGACCACTTTTATTGTTGGAACAGCTGTTGGTACAAGTTTTATTCTTGGTTTTGAGGTTCGATCAAAACAATTTGCTTTAAAATGGCGTGAACACAAAAAATTAAGATATTTTGGCTCACAATTTGTTTGTTGCAAGAACTGAAGCCATAACTTTGTTTTTTGAAAATCTTAAGGAAATCTGAAGTTGTCTACCTAGGATTAATTTATATAATTTGTAAATCTGGAATCTTTAAGAAATCTGAAAATTGTTTACTTGCAATCATTTTATAAATCTAAATTGAACAATAATTTATTAATTTTAGCAACCACATAAATATCTTAAAATTGCATAAAAGAATTGTTTAAATAAAATTATGTATACCCTATAAACCATGAGACTACGCCTATGAGCACAGTTGATCGCAAACGCACTTACCATGTTTGTTTACAAATTTAAAACATTAAAAATATTTAATGTGATTGAAAATTGAGAGAACAAAATACTTGCTTATGAAATGTACGAGGATATATCAGTATATAACGAGACTGGTGCTATAACTTCTTTCAGAGGTAACATTTTATAACCCAAAAAATGAGACATGAAAGCCTTATATTTGATGTACTACCCCGCAAGTAGGCTTTGATTTAACTTTTGACATTTGTTACAAATTAATTATTGAATTGTCAGTGTTTTGCGTACCCATCGAAAAATGAAAGTGGAGCAAAGATACGCGATAAAATTTTGTGTTCGATTGGGTAAAACACCAACTGAAACTTTTGAAATAATTAAAGGTACATATCTAGATAATAGTTTATCACGATGTAGAGTGTTTGAGTGGCATAAAAAGTTTAAAGACGGTTGTGAATCAGTTGAAGATGAACCTCGTCTCGGTCGACCACAAACTGCGAGAAATGACACAAAAATTGCAGAAATTAACGACTTGATACAAAATGATCGCCGGATTGGCATAAAACGAATTTCTGACAATATTAATTTGTCTTACTGTACCACTCAAAAAATTATTCATGAAGATTTAGAGTACCGGAAGATCGCGGCAAGATGGATTCCAAAAGTGATGACCGATGAACAAAAAGCGAATCGAGTGACAATTTGTCAGCAGTGGAAAAGGCAATTGCAAAGTAACCCACAGTTTTTAAATAATGTGGTTACATGTGACGAAAGTTGGTTTTATCATTACGATCCTGAATTGAAGTCTCAAAGTATGCAATGGAAGCATAAAGGCAGCCCAAGACCGCAGAAGGCCAAAACTGCTAAAAGCGCTGGTAAAGTGATGCACCTGATTTTTTTTGATAAATTTGGCGTAATTTACGATCACATTGTACCTAGAGGACATACAGTAACAGGGGAGTACTATTCTAATGTACTTCGAGGACCCTTAAAGGCAAAATTAAAGAAAAAAAGGCCGCTTTATCAGGACTTTGGCTGGACGCTGCATCACGACAATGCTCCGGCTCATAGATCAATGATTTGTCAACGAACAATTGAAGAATTAGGAGTTGAAATTATGGTTCATCCCCCCTACTCTCCTGATCTTGCTTCATGTGACTTCCATTTGTTTCCTGAAGTCAAAAAAGAATTGAGAGGTAGAATATTTGAGTCGGGTTTAGAGCTCAACAACGCCGTGATGGGTATACTAAACAGACTATCAAAAAATGGTTTCTCAGAAGTTTATGATAAGTGGATAAAGCGATGGAATAAGTGTATTCAACAGAATGGAAAGTACTTCGAAGGATAGTTGTTGAATTTTTTTAAATAAATGTTTCGTTGTTATACTATAGCACCAGTCTCGTTATTTTCTGATACATCCTCGTAGATTATTCCTTTCTACTTTTAGTTGCGCTGCTATATCCACAAGACGAACAACTGACCATATTGTCTTGTTTGTTTAACTATAATACTATAATACTAAAACACTAAACACTTTTTAAAAATGTCTACAATACATACGATTGAGAAAACTTTAAATTAACACATAAAAAACATCCAAATTATTAACAAATTTTAATCACTAAAATTATAAACCAATTTTAAAAACTAAGGCTGTCAATTCCTGACGTAATAAACGGTTAAACGGTTCGACTGATTATGATCGGTTTCGGTTTTAACCGGATTTTTAATATTAATATAACCGGTCCGGATATCCCTTCCGATTATCCGGTTAACGGGTCCGATTATCCGGTTAACCAGTCCGATTATCCGGTCCGATCAAACCGAGCGTCGAAACTGACCGGTTAGATCGGATTCGACGGTTTAACCGTAACCGTGACCATTTAAACCCGTCACTGCCCAGACAACACACCAAATCCCAGAGATATCCGCAGAATATCTTTTGTGGATATCCAATATATCCACAGGATATCAGAAATATTCCGTGGATCTAATATGGATATCCAAATGTCCGTCTATATCCAGGATATAGAAGATATCCTAATGGATATTCAGCAAAATATCTAATGGGTATCTTCCAGAAAATACAAGAAATCACAGAGATATCCACAGAATATATTTTGTGGATATTCAATATATCCAATATGGATATCCAACCAAATGTCCGTCTATATCCCAGGATATAGAAGATATTCGGATATTCAGCAAAATATTTTATGGGTATCTTTAGTAGAGGTTCATAAGTAACCAATGATTATTGAATAACGTCGAAAGAAAATAGCAGAGATAAAAAATATTTTCAACACTCAAAATATTTTCAACACTCTGCCTTTGATTTTGCCCACTAAGGAGAAAGTCATCCTTATTAGGACTCTTCAGCAATAAATGAAAATTCTCGACTCCAGTCTCTAATGGAGTGATTAGGACACACATTTCGATCGAACTCAATTACGGCGGGTCGAGCATGAGTAGATGCGATAGTGGTATCGCCATCTATACTTAGTAAGCAGAATCAAATAGCATCTAGTGGATATCCACGATGATTTGCGTTCACGCCTAGACTTTGATATATTTAGTGGATGTTCATGGGATATTGAATACACCTTAAAAAAATTAATTTTAAATATCTGAACGGTACTATTAGCCACAATGGCGATGTCACACTTAAATGGTTTTTTATTAGAGTGTATTATTAAATATGTCTTAAATGTAGAATTTCGAGCAAATCGCTTGGAACAAATGTCACACTGAAAACGTTTTTCCTTAGTGTGGGTCATTAAATGTGTCGTCAAGTTACGATTTCTGAGCAAATTCCTTGAAACAAGTGTCACACTTAAATGGCTTTTCATTAGAGTGGGTTATTAAATGTGTTTTAAAGTAAGATTTCTGAGTAAATTGCTTGGAACAAATGTCACACTTAAATGGTTTGTCATTAGTGTGGGTTAATAATTGTGACTGTAAGTTACATTTATGATTAAAGCCCATGGAACAAATGTCACACTTAAATCGTTTTTCATTAGTGTGTGTTAAAGAATGTGTCTTAAGTTACATTTCTAATTAAATTGCTTGAAACAAATGTCACATCTAAATGGTTTTACATTAGTATGGCTTAATAAATGTGACTGTAAGTTACATTTATGAGTAAAGCACATGGAACAAATGTTACACTTAAATGGTTTGTCATTAGTGTGGGTTAATAAATGTGATTGTAAGTTATATTTATGAATAAAGCTCATTGAACAAATGTTACACTTAATTGGTTTTTTATTAGTGTGTCTTAATAAGTGTGCTTGTAAGTGAATTGTTTTTTAATTTTCCATCAAACTTGTTTAATATGACACTTTCCTGAAAATGTCCATCCAGATGGTTGTATCTTGAGTTAGAAGCAGGACAATCTGTAATATAAAAAAAAAATATAGTAATAAAGGAATAAAGAATGACCAAAACTTGGCTTTATTCAGCAAATAACATTTCAAGTTGATATCATTTTTTGTTTTTGAGTTAGGATTATTTTAATATTTCAACCCCCCCTTAACCCCTTAATTTATTCAGATTTTTTCAGAATCAATAGATTTCATGTTCTATTTATAGAACTTGATTTTTACTAAAAATTTCATGTTGATATCGCTTTTCGTTTTCTATTTATTTTTTTTTTTATTTGAATTCCCTTAACCCCCCATTTTTATTCAGATTTTTTAAAAATCCATAGGGGTCCTTTTCTTATAGAGCTTGATTTTTCTGAAACTTTAAAATTGAATCCGTTTTTCGTTTTTGACTTATCGTGTGGACAAAAAACGACATCGAGAGGACGGGCGGAAAGGAATGAAAATACTCTTCACAGACTACTGTGTGAAGTATAATAAGGGTATCTACATCTATTTACCTCTTACCGTTATTATTTTGGGTTCAACAATTTCATTCAAATGCATTCAAACAAATGAGATGGATGCGAGTTCGAGCTCTAGTGATCGGTTCGAACAGGAACTTTCTTGTTCTTATACCACGTGCATTTCGTAAGCATGTAATTAAAAAATGCAATTGTACTTATATAAATTTAATTGTAATTGGAAAAGTAATTGTACTTATGAGAAGTAATTGCATTTAAACAATTTAAATATTATATTTACAAAGTACAATTCCTCCACAGATTTTGCTGCGATTACAATGCCAAATTACTTTAAGAAAAAAAGTACTTAAATACAATTACAAATTACTTGAAAAAAATTATTTCTAATTATTAATTACTTTTGACTAGGAATTATCTACTGAGCATGCACATTGAGTCGTTTTCCGACGTTGCTGCATCATTAAACAGTGCAGGATTTTTTCCAATTTTTAAATTATTTTTTGCTTAATTAGGTGTTTTGATTTTCACAAACATATATTACGTTCGGCGTTGGTCTCACAGGTAATTTCAATTATTCTTAAAATACAGATGAAGGCAAATAAAGAAACATACGGTGCAGTTGTCTGGGTATTGAAAACCCAAAAATTAAGAGTTATCCCTAAACTAGAACAAATTCAGAGAACAGTCTTGGGATTCTCATCTTTCAATTCGGCACGTGTTGAGACGACTATTTTCATTCTACAGAATGCGATTCGGATGTAATGTCTCTCTCTATTCAATTCGTTACGTGTTGGGTGCGCACATAAGAATCCCTGTCCTGCATGTCTCAATATAACAGGAGCCATGAAAATCAAACCAACCAGAGTCATGTAAGTCCCCAGCAAACACAAACATGTAACATATATGTATCATTTACATGTACTAGTTCCGTGTTACATAACAAAGTAACTTACATGTTACATAATAACTCACGTGATTACTGTGAAAAATTACCTAATTTTGTTATATAGCAGGTTCCTTATATGTGATGTAATGGGTTAAGTACATGTAAAGAACAGTGTTATATATCGGAAGACATGTAACATTTAAATTACCATTGTAACATTTAATATGCTTCATTATTACAGCACATATACATTAATTTTTTAATATAACATTAGTATTATAAATGTTATATAAATGAAGGTATGTAAATGTGTCATCTAAAAATGTACGTATTAGTTATACACTATGTCTACTTAAGTTGGAACCATATGGAAAACTTTTGTATTATTGGTTTTGTGAAAAAATGTATTTTTGATAAAAAATTCTGCACGGTCCAAAACTTAAAATGCAACCATCAGATATAAATTTTTTTAAGCCGTATACGAGGTTTGTCTACAAATATGAATTTTACTCAAGAGTAAAGTACCTTTATTTTTTACAATACAGAAGAATATTATAAAGTAAGGTTATTTTGAAATAAAAGTTATATTTAAATATGCAATTACAGTCGTTTAGTCGTTATAAATTAATTAACCACCGAACCTGAATTTTAATGCTAAATGGCTGTAATTGCATATTCAAATATAACTTTTAATTTAAAATAACTTTATTTTATAACATTCTTCTTTATTGTAAAACATAAAGGTACTTTACTCTTGAGTAAAATTCATATTTTTTGGCGAACCTCGTATGCAGCCCAAAAAAATTGATATTTGATGGTTGCATTTTAAGTTCTGGTCCATGCAGGACTTTTTATCTAGAATAAATTTTTTCACATAACCAATAATAAAAAAGTTTTCCATATGGTTCTAACTTAGGTAGACACATTGTATGACAAATACAAAAAACATCGAAATTATTTGGAGGAATAAAAAAAGTAATTTAAACGTATTTGTTAGGTATATCAATAATTTTATTGGACAAATTCATAACCGAAACCAAAAATATATTATAGAAATATTTCACACAAATATAATAACCCAAATTCATCATAAAAATCACAAAATATCTGCTATTAACGACGATCCACGGCCTCGAAATGCAGGGCCTCATCAAGCATGTCCTGAAAAGAGAACAAAAAATAATATTTACACCTCAAATGTATCATCGAAATACAGTACACACATATAATAACTCAATATCATTATAAAAACACAACATACCTGCTATTTTCCACAATAAATCCAAAAATGTCACAGGTACCTCCATAAAACGCCTATAGCCGCCATTGAACATTGAAACACTACTAAAAATAATGCACCAGATATTCCTACTTACCTACCTGAAGCCTTGGTTTCTTTGAACACTCCGTCGCGGTGAGCGGACAGTTCGTCGACCGCTGAGGACAGCAATTTTCGCCCGAGGTGGTTTGTTAAAAAATATAGAAAATGATACTTTCTCTATGTCTGTACGTGCTGTTTATGTATTATGAATGTAAACGAAAGGTACTAAAATGGTTGCAAATAAATTATTTGCATTGTTATTATTGTTGGAAGAGGAAGAACAAGAGGAACTGGCAATTGCAGCCGTCAAAGTTTCCAATAAGCCAGTGAATGAGTTGTTTTTGTGTCGCGATACAGAAGGTGCCTTTAATATCACTGTGCAGCGGAGGCTTTTTGGAAATGAAACCAAATTTAGGGAGTATTTTAGACTTTCTACAGATCTTTTTGAATTCGTGTTGAGTTTTATAAAGGACATAATTTCCAAGAAACCTAAAAATAAAGTCATGATGTCATCTGTATGTGTGAATTTGTCACTCATTGTTTTAAAATTAATAACAATATAGTCTCCGCACACGCCGACGATTCCGCTGATATCAAACTCAACAGATATCAACCGACTCTTCGCGACAAATCAGCGGCATGACGCCGTCCTGTTCAACTAAGCGGATTCAAGAAAACCATTCCCATTTAAATACTCTGGTTGGATAAAATCGTCAAAACGCGACGGTTAACGGACTGTCCGCTCACCGCGACGAAGTGTTCAAAGAAACCAAGGCTTTAAAAACATGTGTATTTCAAGGACCGTTTGATCAACAGCATTTTTGTATATATACGCTATGTTACATTTTGAATGAAATAATTTAGTACAAATTGTTACTTTAATGTAGATTACACATAGATATATAAATTTATATAATCTTTATGTGATTAAATTTATATAACGGATATGTAATTTTGTAACATATATTTTAATTATATACATGGTATATAACTATGGTGCTAAGTTTGAACTTAAGTGTTCGGTTCCATAAATAACACATAAAAGTGCATACAGGACAGTCTTAGGACCGATTCCACCGTTGTGTTAAAGGAAGTTTAAAATGATATTTTTACATTACCAAGGTCATTTTAATCTCCGTTTAACACAACGGTGGAATCGACCCTAAGTATATTTTATCCTTCTTAGTTATGTAACAGGAGGGAACATGTAACAGAATGGTTTGCTGGGTCATGCTTAGTCTCACTCCCTTTGATATTTACACCAAACCAACCAGAGTCATGTAAGTCATGCTTAGTCTCACTCCCTTTGATATTTACATCACAGAGGTTACTGTAGGCGAGTTCGGATAGTCAGGGGCTGGAGCGGGACAAATTTTAGGGTGCTTTTAAATGACATTTAAGCGTGTTAAACTGTCACTAATCGGACTAAACCGAACGCTAAAAGGGTCGTTTGGAGTTAAAAGTGTTAAAGGAGTTAAAGGAACTTGGCAGACCGAACGCAATGTATGATGACAATTAATGACACGCCTCCGCACGATTGGAATAGAACCTGGTGTAGGATCTGCAGCGGGATTTTCATCTTCAATACAGCATGCAGAGACGCCTATCTTCGTTCAACAGACTGCGATTCTTATGTAATGTCTCTCTCTGTTCCACGCTTCCACGTTTCCAAGCAGCTGTATTTTTTGATAGTTCTTGGTCATCGACGTCATGATACCAAAAAATGACATGATTATGACGTCACTTCTTTAACGTCTTTTTGACGTCACAAATTCGACGTCAGTGTGACGTCAATTTATTGTCACTATTAAATTAAGGTTTATATTAAACGTGATTTCAATACATTTTATTTATGTAAAATGGTATGGCCTAAACAATTATTTTTTAAAACTCTTAGGTCTATTAACGTTTAAATCTGGCGCTTAAAATGCATAAAACTGAAAGAAGCTAGGTGAAAATACATATATCTCTTTCAGTGGTAAAGTATTTTTAAGCGACATATCTTTATCTTTCGTATTTAAATCAGTCTTAAAATAAAGGACGTGTTTTCGTTTGTACTAAATGTCCTATTTAGTTTTAAATCAAAAGTTGTTTTAACCTAAGAGTTACAAACTTATTTACCCATTTTCTCCAATTAATAAGTGTGTGGCTTAGCTCTTTTCACCACCAATGACGATATATTTGTTACATTAGAGCACAAATAAAAATATTTCCAAGCCACATGTAATTACAATAAAATAATTTTTGTTTACCTTTGCATAAATAATAAACTAACAAAATAAAAATATATACATATCTATGCAAAGAAAAAGTTAAAAGGCTTGATTTAAAAAAGATGATATAACTCTGCGTCTAAAGGTAAGAAATTAGGGAACTCAGCTATCTCATATAATATATATACCTATATTGTTTCAATCATTATTCACCGATCTAGTTTTAGCATTATCATACAATTGCCATCTTGAAACGTACCTTTTATAAATATACTTTTGTACAATCGTTCACTGTTTAAACTTCTAGTGAACCTTTGCAATATTGATACCTTATTATACTATTAAGCTAAGTTTGTCTAATCGTTCAGTGCTTTATAGGTGGCTTCTATTATCGCACTTGTGTAACTTCGTTTGTGATATTACTGAGGCCCTTCCTATGGGGCCTCAGTATTGCATTCGTGCAGATGAAAAAATTTTCTTACCCCCATTTTTTAAAACTTTTTTTCATGTTTCCGATCATTCAGAGTCCGAAAATGCAAAAAATGTTTCGTCTGGTCGTCTGTGTGTATGTATGCCGACACGATAACTCTAGAACGAAAGTTCTGATAGACTTGCGGTTTTGATTTTCTTGAATAATTACTTCTAACTTAGAACCCTATTGATTTTCAGAATTTTCAGTTCATCCTAACTACTTTAATATCAATTTTCTTAAAATCCGCCTATGCATTACTAATTTTAGGAATTTCAATTATTTCTAACTTCTAACATTCTTTACATTCCATACATTGCAAACATTATCCAACGACCTGTCAGACAACAGCTGTTGATTGTAAAGATGAGATTTCTAAGGCGGGTTGCGACCTTCATAATTGCAAACATAGCCATTTTGGAGGCTGCCAATTTATGAAAATTATGTAAGTAGTTTCTTAAAAATTACTTTTTTATGGTAGTGCTAATTTAAACTTACTACTATTTCGCCCCTAGCCATAAAAACACCTTCATCAAATTTACTGGCTCTCTGTTGCAACCCGAAAGAATAATTAACCTGCCATTATATTTGGCAAAAATCAAAATAATGCTTGGCTGTACCTGTCAAGTATCAAGATGTCAACTGTGATGTGTGAATGGCTCTTAAATGTCAAATTATTTAAAAATGTTTGTATGCTTCTTTTGATATTTATTGCAAATAATTTGTAGTGTATCTCAATTCAGGCTTTTCATAAATAAAGGTACAGCAAGACAGATAATATAATGTTCTTACACAAAGCATTTTTTATTATACTCTTTTATATAATGCTGGTTTTTTGTAGATAATTTTAATTATACGATTTTGGATAACATTAAGGAGTTGAAGTGCAATATCATATAGTCCACATTATACCATATCGCAAAATAGATTCAACCAGTGAATTGTAAATAATAATTAGTAAACTCCTAGTCATAAATTTCCTCAATTCATAAAATTTAAAAACGAATCTTCTAACTTTGGTTGTTAATGACGTAATGTAATCAACGCATTTCAAATTGTGATCCATTATGATACCGAGGTATTTTGTTGTGTTTATCATTTTAATTATAAAGTTATCATTTATTTGTATGTTGAAAGAAGCCCTTTGTAAATTATATTGATCTCTGTGGATCTACTTTAACACAAAAATAGTTTTGTGGCTATAAGTTGCTATAACCTATAGTCACAAAACTATTAATAATTTAAACATGGTAAGTAGTATTAACATAACATCAAGTAATTTTTTGAAATAAAGTATATAATCTCAAAACAGAAATAAATTATAATAAATACGGGTAAAACGAGGGGTAAAATAACAATAAATTAAGGGAAGTACTTAAAAGGGGCAGGTTTAAAGAGTATTATCACAAGAAAGTAGGTATTGCGAATTATATTGAATTTTTTCTAATATATCTGATGCAATGGTACTATGTCATTTTTATTTTATAAATAAACATCAGTCATGTACTGAGCATAATTCTGAACTGAAAGCAGATTTATTTCTTTTAACATAGTTGCAATACTCATCCTTCTGTCCTTTTTTATTATTATTGTGTAAATAGGCGAAGTAAGGAGCCCAAATATTTTACATGACCAGGCTTAAAAGGTAAAGGGGCCAATTTTTATTGGATAAATTGCTCGAAAAAGTTTGTAAACCCTAATCAAAAGGCGATAGAGAATGGTTTTAAAAATCGAGGCTTGTGAAAATCATCACATGGTTTAACCTAAGTAATGCCAATGCTTCACAAACCAAAAAATTCAACGTCCTAATACTACTATCGGCTTTCGGTCTTTCGTTCCAAGTTAAATCATTTCTCGTTTTTTTATGCTACGAGTTTACCCTCAGTCTCGATAAGGTGGGTACCACCATTTTAGCGTCTCTCGAATTTCTATTTGATTTCAAGAACATTTTAATAATAAATTTATATATTTTGTTTTATTTGAAATTCCCATGTCTAGATTGAAATTTTACTAAAACCTCAATTTCAGTTTCTCTGTATTACATTCCACAAGGAACAATATAGTATGTTCATGGATGGACTTAATTATACTTGTAAAAATATTTATTTTAAATTAAAAAAAAAGTTATTTTGCATAATTTCTCAATGTGAATCGAATTTATTTAACAAGTAAAAGAAATTATGAAGAATTACTTTTTTAATTTAAAATAAATCTATAGAAAGTTTCAGAGCAACTTTCAGGGTCAGTACCTTAAAAGTGCTAGTGTGATGTTTTCCGAACTTCACTTTGTAACCTCTGTGAAATGTGCTATAAAAGTCTTGCCGTTGCGGACATTCGGTGGTTGCAGGGATATTAGAGTTACATTAAAAGTACATCGCATACGAGCTTAAAGAGCCTAAAATTGCAGCTTATTAACGTAGATGGGATGTTTTTGTGCTAGCTGGGCACTATCCTACCTCATTCAAATTTACTTATGGAGAGCATTGGTATACAATTTTTTAAATATCATGCAAGCAATAAAACTAAATATTTCTTAACAAATTCAACAAAAAAAAACATTTATTTTTTTTAAGTACCTACTGAAGTGTTACTTTTAATGCCAAGTTTAATCCCGTTGAAAACATATAATCCTCCTTGTTATTTATTGGTTAAATTTAATTCGTTCAATGTTAGAGTGCAACAATTTTGTCAGAAGCATAAGGTTTATTTTTATTTTTTGTAAATATTATAACTTTTCATTCAACATTAAATCTACGAAGGGCGTATATACCATTTTATATGCCTTAACCTCATTTATATTTGAAACAGAAAGGATGTTATGCTGCCAAAAAGGGCTGATTCAAATAATCAAACTAAATAAATTAATAACGTATTTGACACCTTACCTTTTGGAATATTGGACTGATCGGCGAGCGGCACACATGAAGCAAGGGCACAAATATTAAGCGACGGCGAATGAACTTGTTACTTTGTTGGCGATACATCGATGTCTCTTGATTCTTTGAAAAGGTCCAAAGCATGAACCGTTTAGGTGGGGCAAAGTGTCAAAATAGATAACGCGAATTTAAATTAAGAAATTAATAAAGAAAATAAATCCATTCTCGAACAATATTATAGAAAATTATTTTTCAAAGTAGGCCTATGGAATGTGACGTTATATCCCCACTTTTACTGCACTCCTCTTTTATTCAGACTATAGAGTGTAAAAATATACTTCACTGAAAAATAAAAGTTTTGAATGCTTAAGGTAGTTTACTCGTAAAACGGCTTTACTTAAAAATTTTATAAAATTGAAATATAAGGTTAATGAAAGTGTTTCTTATGTAACTAAAAAAAATTAAATTTTTTGACCGTCTGTAAAACGAGATATTAACAATCGAAATGTGCATAATTAACACTCTTGAAGCCTGTCATGTACACAAGCAATGCATTTATTTTAAGATATCTCGAACACAGTTCTTACTATATTTTTAAAAAACGAAGGTAATGTAAATCAAGAAGTTATAAAATTTTCTAAAAAAAAAAAAAACGCTGAATTTTTTGACCCTTTTGATAAAAAGATATAGATTTTAAGAATAAAACTGTTTTTAAAACAGTCGACGCATAGTAGCGTACAATGATTACAACATGACAACGTTGTAATGGATACACTCAACGCCCAGTAATTCAAATATCTGTTAGATCAGTGCTTCCCAACCTTTTTATTGCCGCAGACAGATCAAGTTTGATCACTTTACCGCGGCCCTCTGAGGAAGGGACGTTGTTTATATTTTAGGTTATTTTAATTTAACAATTTAAATTTAATTGTATTTAAACATGTCTTCAAAATAAAATTTAAATTTATTTAAAGCAGTTTGACCAAACCCTGTATTTACAGCACCTTTAAGTAAATAAAAATATATTAATTATAATAAAAAATAATAAACATAACAAATTCTTATGTATTTTGTTTCAATCTACCTAGAACTCATGGGCAATTGCCCCCCCCCCTGGCTTTTACGACTTAATCAACAACGCGTAAAATATGCATTACGAACAACAATCTCATAGAAATAATAATATTTAGGCTAATATAGTTGCAAAATATTATATATGTTATTTATTGTATATCTGGATTCTCTTACGGTAAATATTGGTTGCGACAGTTCATCTTCTGATTTCGATTCTAATTTGGATTTGTAGGTAAGAAGTAGTTTTTATATTAAGATTATTATTTATGAATGTAACGTTGTTTAAAAGTCAAAGTTTAAACCCTTATACCTATATAACTCGTTTGACACAATGTTCTTAACATACCTTGTGGAAAAATAAAACATTTTAGAAAAAATTGCACTTTTTTACCTTCAGCTGTTTAGAAGTTATAAGCAGGTTAATTAGGTGAAAATATAAGTGTATACTCGAGAAATAACTTCAAAAAATATTTTAACTGTCTACTAAAAGAAGTGCTACGCCTATGGATTACGAACGCTTTATTATTTTAATACTCTCTCATACATAAAAATAGACTATAACAGACTAGTCAATTTAAAATTACTAATACAATACACTGTAACGATTTCATTTTACAATAACCATAATTAATTTTAATAATTTATTTTAATTAAATAAATTGAGTACGCCACTGGTAATAGACCTTGAAATTTTAAAAGATCAATAGTTGTACTTGTTCTAACATGAAGTGAATAAATGTATTTTTAACTGAATTTATATGGTCTGTTCCAAATTTATTTTGCCTATGTTAGATATAAAGAGAAAGAAAAGACAAAAATAAATATGCAGCCCTGTATTTAGTTTATAGTAGAACAAACAACGTAATGAATTTCCACAGCTTAGAAACAAGTCAGTAATTAGCCCAACACTTGGACATTCTTATCAGAGCTGTTTTTTTACATTTCAAAATGTTTTGTTAAGACATAAATAGTTGTAATTTGATTTGTATTCGCGAAGATTTTGCATTTTGTCGTTTGTGTCGCGTTTAGGGAGCAGGGGCGGCTTGTGACCAACATTTTGGGGGTTCACAGTAGCAGAATATAGATATCGGTACAGATATAGGTAAAAAAACTGTCAGTGTTTTAGAAAGTGTAAACTACACAAATAATTAAATGTTTATTTTACGTATGAAGTTTATTAATATTAAAATAATGTTACAAAAATAATAATTATTGAAACAAATGGAATAACACAGTCTTAACAAAAGAAATCAACTGCATTCCTCAACGGTGTTCGATAATCTGTTTCACAATATATCCCCTATAGTAGTGCATCTCACTTGTTAAAGAGTTGGCACTAAGTTTGCAGCGCAAGAATGCGTCTGTGTCTGGCCGCTCAACTAACTCGATATGGCGGTAAATTCAAATATAATTTAAAGGCGAAATTTAAATTTCCCGCCAAAATTGTAAATTTTCAGCCGCGGAATGGCGGGAATTTTTAAATATATTCATTCTGCAATAATTATTGAGAAGTATATTGCATGTTCGATTAAACGAGCTGTAAATCCAGGCGCTATTTTTATTTTGATAGCTAAAAATAATACTAATTCTTTTATTATTAGCTATTACAATAAGAGCAGCATTTGGATTAACAACACATTTAAAAGAACATGTAATATACTTTTCAATTTTACCTAAATCACTTATTTTTTACCTATAGAGGTTAGATCTGAAAAAAAATTGGCTCTGGTAAAAAAACAAAAAATTGTATAAAGTATTTTATTTGAAAAATTATAAAACTTATTTAATATATTTTAAAGACGAAGATAACTCTAGCCATATCCATTTTACTGAAAAAAAAAAGAAACTATTAAATGAAATCATTTAGTTATTAAGAGATGTTTGTGATAATACAGTGGCAGCTATCGAATGTTGTACAATACGTTTTGCTAATGTCCAAGTAAAAACTACAAAGAGTTAGCATTAGTGGGAGAAGGAATAGAATACTATGAACGTAGCCAGCCGGCTACGTGGGGATGCATCACACCGTGTGCCTGTTCATATTACACAGCACACAAGGCAACATTCATATTATTCGTTTCCTGATCGAACTAATGTGCTAACTCTTTAGTTTTATTTTCGATTGTAGCCAAGCGTATTGGAAAGTGTTCATTAGCCGATACTGTATATAAATGCTAAAATCAATAAGTGAAATAAAAAAATTTAGTTTAAATGGACATCTACTTCGAAAAAAGTAAATTATTATACTTGAATTTTAAAGGCTGTTGCCACTGGAAAACTATTATCTAGGGCTTGGATGACAGCCATAGGACTCCCTCCTTGAATCGTGTCCATAGGAAAGCATAAGATCATAGTTAAATTATAATATTAAGAGGGTAGGTATTAACTGAAAAATTATTACAAACTTACCTCAAAATTGGCACCTACATTAAAAGAAGGGAAAACGGAAACATAAAATTGTTATACTTGAATTTTAAAGGCTTTTCCCACTGGAAAAGTATTATCTAGGGCGCAGACCCTTGGATGACAGCCATAGATAGCAATCCCTCCTCGATTCCTCTTTTTCTGAGTTTGTTGTACGTTTTGTTTCCCATATTAAATAAGAAAGCACTTAATACAACAACACAAATCACAATAAATATCGCTGAAACAAAATTAATATTAAATTTTGTAGAAGAAAAAATCAAAAAATTATCACTTGTCAACACTGACACTTCACGCTTCACTTATAAAAACTCAACGCTAAAGAATGAAAGATGATTCGAAATAGAAATTATTAACTGGTATCTCTTTCTTTTATAAGTATCTAAACAAAGAGAAGGAGTGGGAGTGAGTAACGCTCCGATCAGATTGTTTTGCATTCGTCGTCAACCAATGAACGTGCCGAAGTCAAAAATCAATAACGATACTAGCGCCATGAGACCTGTGTCTGGCCGCAGCGTAACTCAAAGCCATTTCTTGAATCCCAGTTACATTACTATAGGGGATATATTGTGATCTGTTTATCCAAATAGTTGTCCCACTGATTGAATGACCCTTTTCTGTCGACCGCCCGGTTTATGATGTTTTGGTTTCCCAGAAATGGTCTCGGGTTAAGGGACCATCCAAAAATAGATTACAAAAGGTATATTATAAACTTTCTAAAACACTGAAAGTTTTTTCATACATCTGTACTGATATCTATATTATGTCACTGTAAACCCCCAAAATTTTGGTCACAAGCCTCCACTGTTGGGAAGTATATAATTTATTTTGTATATTTTGAATTTGTGGACAGTAAATAATAATTATTATCAATTGCACTTTGGAGGCCCTGTGAGAGTGAACGACAGTATCTAGGGCCTTCACAGGATCTAGGAAGACAAATAGGACGGTTTACTAGTTTTCAAACATTGTATAATTTCTCGCACTACTTTGAAAATGCATCTCTTTTAACAAACCTTTCCCAAAACTAAACTGTTTTTCAGAAATTATTTTTTGTCTTTTAACACGTTCCTTGCCAAGTCGGTCAAAATGACCGAAACGTGTTATACCGTATCAGGCCGCGTCGGTCATTATGACCGAAAAATCAGTCGATCCTTTGCGTGCTTCTAGAGCGCCGCCGGTCACAAGCTATACGATGCTGTGCATAGGGCGTGACCGAAACGGCCTGGAGAGCAAAAAGCACATAAAAACTTTTTTGATTTTTTAATTATTTTACCTTTTTTTTTAAATTATTTTACCTTTTTTTTTAATTGGTTAGCTAAACACATTGTTTTAATAATAAAATGTATTGTTTAATATATAATATTAAAATAACTACAAAAGTAATGATATAATCTAAAATGAAAGGGTTTTTATAAATATTTAAATATTTTTGTGAATTCTGTTGTAGCACTCCAGGCATAGGAATGGTTCATTCAGACATCCCGAACAGAACGTGGTCACTTTCTTTACCTTCCTTCTTTCCCTAGGCTCTTTTCCATCTTGGACTGCTTTTTCATAGCAACCCTTGCAATGTTTTCTTACTGCAACGGCTCTTCCTTCTTTTTTTAACAAATTATGGCGGACTCTTCGTGGTCTCTCTTGTTCTATTCTTGCCTGTTGTTGATGTTGCTCGTCGTCGCTTGAAATTAAATGTCGGACTACTTCTTTTCGAAAATCAACAATACCTATAGTGTTGCCCGTGCATTCTTTGTATAAAATATGGGCATTGACCACAGCTGTTGATAGCAGTAACTAAATTGCCAATTTTTTATACCACTTTACAGATTTTCGAAGAGGTGAAGAGTAGGATGCCATTTGGTCCGATAAATCCACAGAAGATTTTGCCTTATTATAGTCAATTACAACGGTAGGTTTAATAATATTTTCACCATTCCTTTTAGTTATTTCAACGGTTTCATTCGAGTGTTTGGTTGATAACATAATAACGTTTCTTTTGTCCTTCCAATTAAGAACGGTGATTCCTCTGCCATTTTCTTTTGCAATCATTTCACCTTTTTTCATGTTGTGTTTTTGGGTAACTTCTTTCGGCACATTTGTTTTATTTTTTCTCAGTGTTCCGACTAAGTGTGTTCTTTTATCTAAAAGCTGGTTAGCAAGATCCATATTAGTGTACCAGTTGTCAGTATACACAGTACGTCCTACATTTAAGACAGATTCGCATAATTCCATCACCACGCTTGTTGGTGTTGTCTTTCTCACTTCAAGGTTTTTTCCAGCATATATTTTTAGACGTAGTGTATACCCATGTCCGGAACATAGCTTGAACAGCTTGATACCATATTTATGGCGCTTTTGTTTCATATATTGACGCATAATTAGCCTACCTCTAAAAGGAATTAACGACTCGTCAACACATACTGTTTCTCCCGGATGATAAAGAGCCTCAAAATTCTGCACAAGTCTATCGACAAGACCTTGAATTTTATGTAATCTGTCTCCTTCTCTGCATTCATCATTGTTGGCAAAATGAATCATACGCAATAGAATTTCAAATCTATTTCGAGACATCACTTTGGGTGCAAACTCGTTTTTGAAAATGGGATCTCTGCTCCAATAATCTTTCAAAAATGGCATTTTTACTAATCCCATGTAAACAATTAATCCAAAGAACCGCTTCATTTCCGCAGAACTTGTAGGATCCCACTGATGAAGTCGTGAGGAGGCAGAGACGTTTGAACTATTTTCTATCTTCTGAGTAGCGTAGATATTGGTTTGATCAGCAATCATTTTGAAAATAGAATTATCAACAACTGCCATGTAAAAATCTCCAGGTTTGCCCTGTACTAATTCTCCAATTACTGCCGGGCTCACTCCAAAATATTCTCGAAAATTTCCAAACTGAATCTGTTGGCGGCGAGGTAAGTACCAGGAATCATTATTTCCACGTTGTACTTGCATATATTCTCTACTGAGATCGTCTTCTGAAGAATCTGAAGGGATGTTCCGGTTCTGTGCAAATTGATTGTTGTTACTGTTTATTTTTCTGAATGATGTACTGGGTACAGACAAATCTGAAGTACTGGCACTGGAGCTTTTGGAAGCCATTATCACACCAGACTTTTTACGTTTTTCTTGTGGGTGATCCCCTGACGATTGACTGCAAGACGATTCGCCTGAAAAGTTAAAAAATTTTATTAGCGAATTTACAGGACTTTATAATATTTATTTATACTGGCATATTGTTGGTATCTTACCTTCTGAACTGGGTACAAAATTTCTGTCTTCAACCGAGTCATCAGTATCTTCGTCAGACATATCAAACATTTGCATCATTTCTGATTCCGTAAGATTTTTATCATCACGAATAAACGCAAGTTTTCGTTTAGGCATATTGCAAAAATAAGCGAACTAAATTTCAATAAAATAAAAACTGTTTTACGTACGTACGAAACTAAAAATCGTGTAGTCTGCCTGGCAACTTATAACGTACTAAAACAAGTCACAATTATCGAAAACGTCGCGAACCCCACTCCTCTGACCACGCAAACAATATTCAAGCTCAAAAACACGGAGCTTTTAGGTGACCGAAGCCGTGACCGACCCGGCTCAGCACGATCAAGTTAACTGCGCTACGCCGCGTCGGTCATTTTGACCGAAAGCTCTAAATATTGGATACATTTAATTATCGATAGCGTATGATATTAAAATACAAATATTTTAGTTTAGTTCATCACTTAGCAATGAAAAAACATTTTGGCGCTGAGCGACCAAATCGCTCATAATACATTGGCAGGGAACGTGTTAAGAAGGCCACTGAGGTGAATAACGCACGAGCCGCGAACCGCGGCGGATGGCGGTCGCACAGATAATGTGCCAAATTTTATCAAAATCGGTGAGATGGTCTGCCAAAACTCTGGTTGATTTAATATGAAAGGACCGTGGTTATTTATTAAAAGAGACTTACTTACATATTTAACTACATGGTATACATTTACAAAATGATACATAATATTTTACCGTCATATTTCAACAAATTTGTAATTTTTAATAATCAAATTCATCAATGTAATACTAGAATAAGAAATTAAATAATGAAACAAAAACATTTGTCTTCTTTATTATGTTTAAAAGGAGTTTGTTAGGCCATTTAATTAATAGAAATTTGAGATTTACTAAATTGTTGTGTAAAATATTGTTTGTATTGATGCATAATTTCAATGACATGTAATTTTTACTTAAAAACAAATAATTAATATGTTTTATAATTACCTTATGTTAATATAATTATTCTATATTTCTGTTGTATATTAGGATGTACCTATTTCAATAAAGCTATTATTAGACATTAAGTAGTTCCCACCAGTTTTTGATGATGAAATTCATTGCCGTGTTTCATGGGCATTTGTGGTAAGGTGTTGGGCTACCCTGGTCAGAGTGAGTAATCTTGGCAATTTGCCATGTGCCCACAACAGTTTTGACTGAGCAACCCCCGAAAAGAAACCCCATCCATGTATCAGGTCGTTTGTCTACCTCGGATCAAGAAAAGAAAGCTGGGGTGGATGCCCAGCGACTGGTAAAGTCACCCTATTTTTTAAGGTACTGATTAAGTATTTTTTATAATATTACGAGTGGAGAGCTGATGAGGTTTGCGAAACTAAAACTTTTTACAACGTTTATTGAAAATCATTTCACTTGTTTATTTTTCAACTTTTCAATCATTTGTTTTTATTGTTTAAATTTATGAAATAGTTTAAACATTAATTTTACTTAAGGTTTTTGAATTGTTTTCTATAGACTGGCTGAGAGCATAAAACCATAAAATATCTACAAACTGGGCACCACACTGTCTTAAATTTCTTTTTGAACTGGGGAAATGTGTATATGTATTTGAGAAAGCTGATGACCTTGCTGATGACTGATTGTAAACCCCATTTAATAATGTAAACATTTCAACCAGCTTATTTGTTGGGTATTTTATAACATAGGGCTGATGAAATAGTCTATATGAAGTTTTACAAAAAACTAACATGTCAACTAGCAAATAAATAAATAAATATTGAATATAAACTCAGGATATTTTTTGATCCAACTTTTAATCTGAGCTTTATTATCTGGCAAAAGGTTAGCAGCATGTAGTTTATAAGGAGGTAGGTAATTTCTTTCTCTGGACAAGATCACCATATAAAAATCAAACTTGTCGAACTACATTAAACTTCGTACTTTAAAAAAGATCATTTAAGGTTACAAACCTGTAAATATATAAATTATTATAGGTAAGTATTGTGAAATATCTGGTGCTGTCTAATTTTTTTTTATAGAATATAGGTATTGCTACGTTTGAAATGAACCTCCTATTGGTATTTTCAATCAATAACCATTCTTTAAATAAATCTACTTCCTCTCTATTGGATCTGCTCCTTGGCCATTTAAAGCAGAATAGGTAAGTTGAGTAAAGATCTGTTTACTTCTTATTAAATTCCAGAGCATTCAGAGTAAATGTCATTTTGACAAATTACAAAGCCAAGAAAAGGAGAAAAAAGCTGTTATATGTATATTATATTAATATATTATTTAAAAAAAATAAACTAATTTTATTGCTGCATTTGAATATCCAAATCAGATACATTTCTTACATCTCAAGTATTTGTATATCCACATCTGATGCATTTTTTACATCTCAAGCGTTTGTTTATCCACATCGGACACTAATTGAGGTATCTTGAATCACATGATCAAAGATTTACAACATTTTAGATGCATCTAATGTGGATGGATATTCAAATGCAGTATATAAAGCGTAGCTGTTGCTCTATGGTTACGTGACTCAAAAATCTACTCCTTCTGCTACTTTGTACTTTTGAAAAGTAGCAATATTATGAACGTTAAACATATTACTTACTATTTGGGCAGATAGGGCACACGTACCTCCTCTTTTTCTTTAAGATACCTTTAGAGGTATTTTCTAACGATTTGTTGCTACACTGATGTCCCAAATTCGATGTACTTTCTGTTTTCAATGTGGGTAAATCACAATACGAAGTCAGTAATTCACTCAATTCACTCTCAGTTTTTTGTTGCATATATTCATCAACTTCTTGCTTGATATCACTGATATATGTCTCTTTAACATCACCAATGTTCACAAGTTCTTGTTTAACAGTTTTAGGAAACATTTGCACGTTTTCGGAAACCCTATCTTCAGGATAACAATACTTGCTTTGCTCTGTTTGGCCGAAAACTGTAGCTGGTTCGGTTTTAATAGTAAACCCCTCCTCAAGAATATCGAAGGGTTCTTGCTTGACGTCCATTCTGCTAACAATTATAAACAATTTAATAAATATAAACTATTACACACAAAACGTATTGTGGTTCCAAACTCATAGCACACAGCACTGCCTAGCACAATAGCACTGTATAGCACAATAGCACTTGCAAAGCGGTCATAGCACAAAACAGGCATTCTAATTTCCAATATTCCAAATTCCATTCAAACAACTTGTCAAAATGCTGTCTAAAAGTTGAAAAGTCTTTTGGTAGGTAGAGAGGGGGTAAACGTCAAACCCAATGAAGTGGCAATTTTTTTAAATGCAACCATGTGTCTCAAAACACCTCATTGGAAAGGTCTTCTAATCGTCTTTACAACGATGTAATTATTTGAATATTTATTTCTACAGGGTCGACCAAAACGATTACGTCACCACGGTAATATTGGTGACGTAATGTTCGTTACATCTACATCATGTGATGACGATTCAAAAATTAAAATTGACCTGTTTTTGGATTTTTTCAAAAGTCGATTATTTTAGAAATAATGAATTTATTCCATACATTAGCGACATACTGTATATAATTTATTTTATAACAAAGATGCTAGTAACGTTACAAATTGACGTCGCTAAGCAGCGACATAATGATGTATTTGATAAAAAATAAAATAACAAAAAACGAAGAAATGTCGCGCTGTAACGTTATAAGAAGATTGGAACATCTTTTCATCGGAGAATACCACGTTGTTCCAAAATTTCTCTCCGTGAATTAAAAATTAATTTTGAATGTGGACTCTTCTGCACTTATTTTATGCAGTTAAACAAAGTGTTGGCAGCTGCGCAGTTTGTTAAACAAGCTTGTTATAAACGTATTTGAGCTATTCTGAGAGATCCTAGGAATAATGTTTATTTTTTTGTGATTTTAACGGTATATTCTACGAGAGCATTGTCTTGCCACCGGTTCTTAACATAAAATATTTATCTTTTACTTACATTTAACTCATCAGCCACTTCACTAAAAGACCAATTTTCTTCCAACTTTGCTATAGCCCTCGACTTTTGAGCCTCAGTTAAATAGTGCGACATTTTTGAAAACTTTAACTTTTGGCTTTCACATTTCGATTTCATCAATTAGGTATTGTACTTTTTAGTGTAACACAAAAATTTTCAATATTCCGACGTCCCTAATATTATACGCCTGATTAATAATGCAAATTGGTATTTATTTAAAAAAAAAAATTCATTACACTAGTGATCCATTTTTCATTTTGTAGATTACTCTGCTTCTAATTCAAGATTAAACAATCTCCAAGAACATTTAATAACTCATGGTAATCAAAAACAATTTAAGTGTGGCAGTTGCTTCAAAAATTTTAAGAATGAATCTAACTTACAGAAACATTTAGTCGTCTATAATAGTGAAAAACCATTTAAATGTGACATTTGTTTGAAGAAATTTAGTCAAAAATCTAATTTGTGGACACATTTAAACATCCACGCTAACGAAAAACAATTTAAATGTGACATTTGTTCCAAGCAATTTACTCAGAAACCTAATATGAAGAAACATTTAAAGACACATATAGTAATGAAATATCATTTAAACATGATATTTGCTCCATGGATTTTAATCACAAATCTAAGTTAAATAAAAATTTAATAACCCACACTAATAAAAAAACATTTAAGTGTGATAGTTCTAAAAGTGATGATACATCTTTACAGAAACATTTAATTACTCACAATGGTGAAAAACCATTTAAGTGTGACACTTGTTCCAAGGAATTTAATCATAAATCTGAATTATGGAGACATTTAATAATCCACACTAACAAAAGACCATTCAAGTGTAATATTTGTTTGAAGGATTTTAATACAAAATCTATATTAAAGAGACATTTAATAAGACACACTAATAATGAAAAACCCTTTAAGTGTCACATTTGCTGCAAGCAATTCAATCAGAAATATAACATGCAGACGCATTTAAAAATCCACACTAATGAAAAACCATTCGAATGTGACATTTGTTTGAAGCAATTTACTCAGAAATGTAGCTTGCAGAAACATTTAAACATCCACACTAAGGAAAAACCATTTAAGTGTGGCATTTGTTTCAAGCAATTTACTCGGAAATTTAATTTGCAGACACATTTAAACATTCATACTGATGAAAAAACATTCTAGTGTAACATATTCTAGTGATTTTAAGATACATTTAATAAGTCCTACTAATAAAAAAAACGTTCAAGAGTGATAGTTCTAAAAGTTTTAACTTACAGAAACATTGTTTCAAGAAATTTAGTTATAAATCTGTGTTTTGGAGACATTTATAACGCACACACTAATGAAAATCCTTCAAGCATGGCACTTGGTAGGTATGTAGTTTACATTTTTGTTTATTTCATAAGGTTGCCTATAATTTGATAATCTCTGAAATACAACACGCACGCTCAAGCCCATAAATAAAAATAGAATACATTTCTGAAATATTACTATTTAATATTTCTAAAAGATTTCTAATTTTCATTTCAGAAATATTACTGTAAAATATTATATTTAGAGGGCATTTTTACGTTTCAGGCATATTTCAGAAATGTTTCTGGGATGTTTCAAAATATTTATACAACATTGCAAATGTTTCGATGTAACATTGTTGAAATATTTCCGAAATGTGTTTGTGCTGTATGGGTGAGGCTATTTTCTCCGTGTTCATATTTTTTTGAAAGGTTGAAAGTTCTTTAAAAGTGCTGGACTTTGTAAAGCTGAAAGGAGGGATACTATAGGTATATATCTAGAAAAATAAATACAATTTTCTCCAAAAAGTTGTTGATTTTTCAGTCTCGTTCAACAAATTTTTCGACATATCCTCGTACAGGGCCGGACCATTTTTCAATTTTTTTTTAATACTACATTTATTATTAAAAAAATTCATTAAAACCTAGAAGTACATAGCCTCCTGGCTGGGAAAGATAATGATAATGACTAATGACGACACAGAAATCAGTATCGCCAAGTTATCACGCGACAAAAATTGTCCAACAAGAATTTCTTTTAAATTCAAAATACTGCATTGGCATTGAATCGAATTATCTCGGTCACGCATGCGCTTTTAAAGTTCATTCTCATGCAAAATGCATGCAAAAATTCATTCAAATTTTATTGACAGTAGTGAATCGATTCTGAGAATCGAATTATTCGATGAAATATTAAAGCACTTTTAGGGCCGATTCCACCGTTGTGTTACGAGTAAACGAAGTTTAAATTACTATAAATAAAATAAATGAAGATTAAAATGTCATTTTAATGTTCGCTTAGTAATTTAAATTTCGCATAACACAACGGTGGAATCGACCCTTAGATAAATTTAAAGTAAAGCCACTTTGATCTTTGATATAAATTAAAAAGAACAGTAAAAAATCAGACTATTTAGTCACGTTTAGCAGTGTGGTTATATTTTAGTGCCGATTCCATCGTTGTGTTAAATGGAGATTAAAATGACATTGTTAAAGTAAAACTGTCATTTTAAACTTCGTTTAACACAACGGTGGAATCGGCCCTTAAGGACCGATTCCACCGTTGTGTTAAACAAAGTTTAAAGTGACATTTTTACATTAACGTCATTTTAATCTCCGTTTAACACAACGGTGGAATCGGTCCTAAGCAATATTAAATTAGCTTTATACTATTAAATTTGTTAAAAAACTTTCTGAAAGATACAGAAAATTAAACTTTCAAGAGTTTCAACTATTAAAACAAGGGTTAATAACTTTTCAAAAATGGTAATGCAACAAATTATTTTGGTTTTTTTTAATTTCATTTTATTAGATAAATTTATAAATTGTCGTTAATCGAAATACATTTACGAGCAGCAACGTTGCCAACTGTGCCAAATTTGCAGATATGGCAAAGATATAACTTGAAATCTTCTACCAAATATACAGTATTTTACCGTTTTTCTAAAATATTCGAAATTTCATGTAAAACCAACTGTGCATTTCTTTAAAAACTTCAACTTGTATTCTGTTGAATAATATGGTTTTAGACATGGAAGAACAACTATAAAGATGCCATGCAAGCTTTAATTCAGGAGTCTTTGGAAAATAAATCACAATGCGTTGTTGTATAAATTGCTATATTAACTTATCTGTTCAAGTCAAAGTCGACAAACTAGATAAATATGGCATTAGATGCATTGCAAATAAGATGATTGTTTCTTATTTTAAAAACAATCCCAGGAATGGTAAAAAATTTCATCAGGATATAGACAGGACCATTGCCAAAACTCACCAAGCATCCTACTAAGCCATAATAGGAAAAATATTAAAGTACTAGTAGGCCTATTAATAGGACTTAACAAACATGTATTACACCGGTCTGGCAGTAGAGATCTTGTGCCGATTATGTCAGGAAGAGTAGAAAATTGCAGTACCTAGGTCTGTTCTGGGTTTGAGAAATAACGATCCACAACTGTCGGGCTCATGCGCAGTAGATAAAAAGTGTTCTGGTTTTTCTGGGACTACTTCGGATCTCTCAGTCCAGTTTTTTGGTTTCGTATCCGAAATAATCCGTGATTGTTGTAAATAGTCAAAATGTGTTCATGCTTGGGAGTGTGAATCGACTCGGACTGTTTTGACCGCGCATGCGTTTTTTAAGTGTTATGAATATTGTATTGGCTTTTTAGACCATACGGAACGTATGCAATCCCAAATTGTTTATTTATATGTGGACGAATGTCTCTTGTTCTTGTTTTATTTGTAAATTAAAGCAATTTTAGAATTATTAATTTTGTAATATTATTCTGTTTTTGTTTATTCCATTGAAATGTGATAATAATGATAAACATATACATGCAAATGTTATTTGAAGCTGAGCTTTCAAAAGGAACTTCATTATTATAATAAACAATAAACAAAACACATTTATGTGTTCTGGTTTTCCAACAATTTCAAACAGTCGGGGATTTTTTGCCTTTACGCATACGGTCCGGCGCAGTTTCAAAACAGTTTTCATTTTGAGAACCAGAACAAACCTCCTATATGTATTATTGTGCTACTGCGAAGGTCTACCAAGGCTGAGATTTAAATACTACAGAACACTGAATTATCCGAAAAATTATTCAATGAAAATTATCGGATGGTGGGAAATTATCCGAAAATCGGACAATTATCCGGACATTGGCAACATGGAGCTCACACCGGTACGCTCCTTAATAAAGACTTTTATTTTTAACGTGTAAATCGATTGCGCTTCTCGCTTATAAATCGATTTGTAAACCGATTCGATTAGTAAGGTTGTGTCGGCTGACCAAATTAGAGGTTAGAAGTGGGTTTGGGTTGGGAGTTTTCTTGATTTGTGTAGTGTTTTCGATCATGTCTTCGGGTCTGGAGACAGGTGCGGGGGACTACGTCCAGACAGAACTAATTTCTGGCGTCGAATTTGTAAACAAACCAAAAATATACAGTGTCAATGCCGAGAATAGCACCAAAGTGAGATAAATTATTCTTGTTTTGTATGTTTTTGGTAGTGCTAATTTAAATGTTTGTTACTGTTTTAGGATAGTAAGAAATACAAGAATGGATTTAATAAAATCGGATATTCTAACGGTCATATACTGGTAAGTTTCAGTCATTAATTGGTGATTATTTTTATACAATTTAGTTGCGGAAATATTAAATATTTTCTTCAAGTGAGATTCGAAAAATGTCTTTCAAATTTATTGGTATTAGCTGAATACGTACCTGTATTTAAATTTATAGTGTGGTTTTGACACATTTTTCTTTTTAAAATAGAACATTGTGAATTTGTAAACACACAATTTAAATACACATTTTACTGAACTACTTAGGGTTGAAATTAAATGAAATGAAATTAAGCACAGTGCAACTTGAAAAAACAAGTCATTTAGAGCACAATATGTTTAATATAAAATTTTAGTCTTAAAACTGACCAAAGAATTACCTCTTATCATTATTGACATTTAGGAACACCTAGATGTGTATTAAAAATTACTTGTTAAGACATTATTTTCAATAACTTATTTTCTATTGTATTTATTTTCAAAGTAAAGTGGATATTATTTATTTTTATTTTAAATTTTTGAATATATTATATTCCTTTTAAAAAATAAAATATCTAGAGGTGTATGCTTGTGAATGTTATACAATGTATAAAACCAGGTGTGTTCCTAGAATGTTTCGAGCCCTTTTCTAATATTTTGGAAGAAAAGTTAAAGAACATTTAGGTTGAAAAAATTATTTAATTCAAATTGTTTTGAAGTAGGTACAACATTCTTAAAATAATTCATTGGAATGTAGTAGAAATGTTTTTGCTACCTGTTTTAATTCATGGAATGGTGTTATTTTTAAATTAAACTGTTTGAAAACAAGATATTATATGGGTTTTTCCGAAGAAATGTTTTTCTAGTGCATATCTCTAATTATTATGAATCAATAATTTATTGATAAATAGATATTTCTATATATGAATAACTAACAATTTTTAAATAATTTGCAGACTTCTTCAGATGAAGAATGTATCAAAAGAACACCGAATGGAATCTCCCTAGCAAATGTAAGTTGCTCTAATTTGTTTTTTTCATATACTTAAATATAAGCACAAATTTACCTGTTTTCCTTAATAAATAAACTAAAATGCAGTAATAAATAATTTATAGATAGGTATATTTATATTTAGTTGTAAACATGAAACATTTATTTAAATGCTATATTTTAACAATTATTATTGTTGATATAATTCAGATATTGTTTACCTACTTGCTTATAAACTAAATACTAACAATGTAATATTAAGTATATTGTTACATATATTTTAAATGTGCAAAACCTGTTTAAATTGAAACTTAAAACTTTATTCTTATTTTTATTGACCCAAAGAATAAATTGTGGTGTAAGCATTTAGACTACCAAACAATAAGCTATAGGTACAAATGTGTTTTTGCTTCACTCAGTAATGTTGAAAAATAAAAGTTTTAATTTTTTGTACTTATATTAATATGAACAGGCAGAATCTTGAAAACTCAGAAAAGGTAATGTAACATCTACATTAATTCTATTTCTTTCTTAAAAAATATGATATGTCCCACACATGAATTTCATGTAAAGTTATCAAATATATTGAGTACTTACTAGCATCTAACGAAAAAGTGATTACAAACAATATGAATTAAAGATACAAATTATTCAAAACATCTTTTCATAATGTCTTCATTGCCAAAGAAAATTTAAATTTTGCACTGTTTGTCAAATTTCTCCATTACAGTCCATTTTAGAGAAATCATATATAGGACAAAAATTATAAAGAATGACATTACAGACAACTTATTGAAAGAAATTTCTTCTATAATCATTAGACTTAAAAAAGTGGAGTTTATATATGTGCATAAATATTCATGATTCAAGTTCAAAATATGCAAAACAAATTCATACAATAAACTAAATTATTTATATAAATTCATCGCTGGAAAGACAAAGAGGAGTAACTCCAATTTAGCTATTTTATAGGTGACACAATTAAACTTTTGGCATATAGAGAGAGCATCACATATGCATATTAGTTCATTTAATTTGTCATATTATGTTGACTGTAAGGTGGAGAGATACGCCTCTTTGTCAAATCATAGATATCCACTTTAACAGATTTGTGGTGGTCTTAATTCAAATCAGGCATTTTTCTACTTACGCCCCTTTGTCTTTCCAGCGACGAATTTATTAAAACTACATGTATTACCTAAAGCAGTGTTTTTCAAAGTGTGCTCCGCGGAGCTCTGGGGCTCCACAAAGCCTATGTGGAGGCTCCGCGAAAATAATAGTCATAATATAAAAAAATACTATAAATTAGCTGCCACAAAAGGGAGGACCTGGTTTGAGGACCTTTTTTTTTTAGAAATGCTCCTTCAGATATTTAGCTTTTCAAATGGGTTCTGTTGCCAAAAAAGTTTGAGAAACACTGACCTAAAGCAATAAATTAAACTAAAAAAAATGTTTTTCAAAATTTGTAACTAAAAATTTGTTTTCTATCTGAATACATGTATTTTTAAATTGAAAAGCTTCTTTCCACATCCACCGACGCAACAGATGTATTTTTTAAATTAAGTAAAATATCTGGCTCCATGTTAAAATTTTTACTTAAAATACTTGCCACTTTAACAAGTGTCATAAATCCAAGATTTTTTCAATCATTATGTTTAACATCATATATGGGTGATTCTTGCATAACTGTGATTTTTAATATAGAATTTTATAGCTGGCTTATCAATTTTCTCGCAAAAATAATTACAGAACATTTTATGAACGAATTAAATTTCTAGAAGAAAAACATGAACAATTTATAAAACGAAATAATATATTGATTTATGGAAGATAGAAAAGAAGATTTATGATATTTTTAATTCAATGATAGGCTTAATTTAGTGAGAGAGTATGATGTTGAAAATTGCTATAGACTTGGTAAATCTCTGGTGAATGGTGCAAATGGCAAACCTCGTCCACTTTTCATTCGATTTATTTCTCTTCATATAAAAATCTATTTTAATAAAAATAAACTTAAGGGTACCAATATTACCATTAGAGAGGAGTTCTGTAATGAACAGTTGAAATTGTTGAAATCTACTATTTCCAAATTTTGGTCGTCTTATGGAATAATATTTAAGAAGCTAGATGGAAATCATTATATTCAAAAAAATATGATCGGCGGCTGATTTAGATAAAATACTTATTAATAATTAATTGTTAAATTGATTTTTCGATGTTGTTTGTAAATTAAGATTATTTTTAGAAGCGCTTGTGCAGTTAATGCGTTACTTGTTAATGGCGAATCCTTATCGCTTAGAATTTTTGTTTTTGTTTTAGTTAGTCTTTTTATTAGAAATGATTTCGTTTTATTTTTTGCTCACTAATTAATTTTACTTAAAAATGTTAAAATATTTGAAAATTGGGTCTTTAAAAGCTAGATCCATGATTGTACCTAATCTTTGAAAGGTATAAAAGACAACTGATTTCTGAATTTAATATTGATATTTTGTTTATTTCTGAATCGTGGATTAGGAATGATATATTTGACGATTCAGGAGGGATACAGATTGTACCGTGTTGACCGTGAAAAGCAGGTTCTTATGTACTTGAATAATTCTATACAGGGTGAACAACAACATTTAGAAAGTAATAGTAATTATAGTGAACAAATATGGTTAAAAATCAAAAATTTCAAAAAAGCTTTTACATAGGCTGTATCTATGGACTACTGGAACATAATGCAAATGCATTTATTGAGAATTTAGAAAATATTCTTAGTTTAATACCTACATCCTGGAATCATCTGTGGGAGGGATTTCAATATTGATTTTTTTAGATTTTGATGAAAAATTCGTTCGCTTCTAGATTGTTTTCACCTGTGTCAAATAATGAATACTCCAACTAGGGTCCTAGCTACATCTGAAACACTTTTGAATGGTATTGTAGCTATATAGCTAGGGAATATTGGGTTGTAGAACGGCGTGCTATTGAGGTGAATCATACAGGGTAGCTGTTAAAGATGGAACCAAACCTATAGTGGTTCAACATACAAAACCCAAAATTTCAGAATTTCAACTAAATATATTTGCGCATATTTTAGCCCAAAAATAATTTTTTTATAATTACAAAACTTTAAGCATGGCCGCCATCTTGATTTTTTAAATAGCAACATAGGTCACGTGATATTCTATTTGAAAGGGTTTAATACCCTGATTACAAAAATGTATCACACATGGGTCTAAATACAACAGAAAGGATATTTATAAATGTTTTGTAAACTTAAGCCATTTTATTGAAGCAATATAATTTAATGTGAATCCTATTACATGTATTTTACATTTTTATGAAAACAATAATTTATAAATAAAATAAATTAATAATTAAAATAAACATTACCTAACTTTTTAATGAAGAAATTGTTCATATTTAATATTTGACGTCTTGTGTCAAATGCACAGCCTCCTACGCTCCCTATAAATAATATCCTTTCTGTTGTGTTTAGACCCCGTGTGTGATACATTTCTGTAATCAGGGTGTTAAACCCTTTCAAATGGTATATCACATGACCTATGTTGCTATTTAAAAAAATAAAGATGGCGGCCATGCTTAAAATTTTGTAATTATAAAAAAAATAATTTTTGGGTTAAAAAATGCGCAAATATATTTAAGTAGTTGAAATTCTGAAATTTTGGATTTTGTATGTTGAACCGTTTAAGCACTATAGGTTTGGTTCCATCTTTAACAGCTACCCTGTATATCGGATCAACGGCTTGCTATTTGTAAATTAAATATTATATTTGAACACCAAGGACCTAAATTAGTAACTTATAGTTTCTTGAAATATTTTAATGAAGATAATTTTAGAAGAGATTTGTATGACACCCCATCTTATAAAATTTAAGATTAGGATGTAGGTGACGAAAAAATAAACTATACAAACCAGGCCATAACGAGAAAAAAAAAGCTGTAATGTTATTTGAATTTAATAGAAAACAATCTTAAATATTTTTGGAAAACTTTAAAGACGAAAAAAATAATTCCAACTAAAATTTTTGATTTACCTCATTGTTTAATTTTTTGCTTGTAAACCGACGTTATCATATAACTACTTTTTTATTTATCTCACACTCCTACTCATATTTACACCAATTTTATAATTAAAAATATCCCCTTATTTTCTCATCTTCTATATACTTTAATATCTACTTAATTTATAATCTTGCTAATGTATTTATTTTGTGCATACTATCTTCATTCATCTTTCTTTTCCAACTCAAATTATCATTTAGGTACATTTCTTCTTTAAAATGTTCCCATTTTATACATTTTCTCATTCTCACTTTTTAATTACACATATTATTTAAAATATTGTTCTAAATCAATATTTTCTTTATACCTACCGCATTCAAATCATGTTCTGGATCTGGATGACATTTGGCACAAAGATTATCGTCTGGAATAGCACATAGGCTACTTTTCATCCCGAAAATACATACGGTTCCAGTGGGATAGATTTGTTTTTTGTTCACAGAGCATGGGATCGGACATGATTTTTTTGCAGTGGCAGTGGTAGTGAAACATGAAAATTTTAAATACTGCTACTGAGTATAAATAAATAAATAATGACGTGTTTCAGGGTTTTTCGATTTTCACATTTTAAGGGGGAGAAACGGGGGTTGAAAGGTTGCATGGAAGTATCGATTTTTTTTATAGGTAGGAACTTGAAAATTAGAATTATCACAAATAAATAATGGCGTGTTTCAGGTTTTTGAATTTTCATATTTTAAGAGGGAAAATAGGGGAAAGAGGAAATGGGGAAAATAAGAAAAGTGGGGAAATGGGGAAAAGGTGTGGGGGTGAAAGTTTGTATGGTAGGAACTTGAAATAGACATATTTCAGGGTATTTGGATTTTAACGTTAAGGGGGGAAACGGTTTTTTAAAGGTAGACACTTATTGGAATTGTAGCTACTCATAAGTAAATAATGACGTATTTCAAGATTTTTGGATTTTCACATTTTAAGGACAGGGGGAAATTGGGAGTATCGTAAAAATAAATAATAAGTAAATAAAAACAAATAAAAAATAAATAGAATTAAATAAATTAAATAAATAAAAATAAATAAGAAATAAAAATAAATAAAAATAAATAAAAATAAATAAAAATAAATAAAAATAAATAAAAATAAATAAAAATAAATAAAAATAAATAAAAATAAATAAAAATAAATAAAAATAAATAAAAATAAATAAAAATAAATAAAAATAAATAAAAATAAATAAAAATAAATAAAAATAAATAAAAATAAATAAAAATAAATAAAAATAAATAAAAATAAATAAAAATAAATAAAAATAAATAAAAATAAATAAAAATAAATAAAAATAAATAAAAATAAATAAAAATAAATAAAAATAAATAAAAATAAATAAAAATAAATAAAAATAAATAAAAATAAATAAAAATAAATAAAAATAAATAAAAATAAATAAAAATAAATAAAAATAAATAAAAATAAATAAAAATAAATAAAAATAAATAAAAATAAATAAAAATAAATAAAAATAAATAAAAATAAATAAAAATAAATAAAAATAAATAAAAATAAATAAAAATAAATAAAAATAAATAAAAATAAATAAAAATAAATAAAAATAAATAAAAATAAATAAAAATAAATAAAAATAAATAAAAATAAATAAAAATAAATAAAAATAAATAAAAATAAATAAAAATAAATAAAAATAAATAAAAATAAATAAAAATAAATAAAAATAAATAAAAATAAATAAAAATAAATAAAAATAAATAAAAATAAATAAAAATAAATAAAAATAAATAAAAATAAATAAAAATAAATAAAAATAAATAAAAATAAATAAAAATAAATAAAAATAAATAAAAATAAATAAAAATAAATAAAAATAAATAAAAATAAATAAAAATAAATAAAAATAAATAAAAATAAATAAAAATAAATAAAAATAAATAAAAATAAATAAAAATAAATAAAAATAAATAAAAATAAATAAAAATAAATAAAAATAAATAAAAATAAATAAAAATAAATAAAAATAAATAAAAATAAATAAAAATAAATAAAAATAAATAAAAATAAATAAAAATAAATAAAAATAAATAAAAATAAATAAAAATAAATAAAAATAAATAAAAATAAATAAAAATAAATAAAAATAAATAAAAATAAATAAAAATAAATAAAAATAAATAAAAATAAATAAAAATAAATAAAAATAAATAAAAGTAAATAAAAATAAATAAAAATAAATAAAAATAAATAAAAATAAATAAAAATAAATAAAAATAAATAAAAATAAATAAAAATAAATAAAAATAAATAAAAATAAATAAAAATAAATAAAAATAAATAAAAATAAATAAAAATAAATAAAAATAAATAAACACTCTGTATATGGTGATTCAATTAAATTTGCACGAAAAAAAAAAAAGAAATTAAAGTTGAAATTATCTGGTTAAAATATGCAAAAAATCATACGAATGGATGTCCGAAAACGCTTTGTTTCTGAGATATAGGGTGTTAAATTAAAAAAAGGTAATCTAGAAAACGCTTTATCTGATTTCAATAAATTTCGTATTATTTTAATGCCGTATCTTTTAGATCTATTGAGTTGATCCAGTAATTATTATAGGGACGTGCCTATGGGGAAGTCTGTTAGTTTTTGCACAAAAAAAGCACTTAGTAGTAGTAGTTTTTATTATTATTTTTGATGAAGCATCTAAAAATATAACTTTTTGTCTACTGATTTTCTTCGTAACTCATCTTGTTCTTATGAAAAAACAATATTGGAATACAGGGTGAATCCTAAGTTGTTACTTTTTTTTTAATTGTGTATAGAAGTCGTTAAAATAAACATCTTTTTTAAATAAACGAACCAAAAAACTCAAAAATAAGAAAGATATAAAATTAAAAAAAATATCGGGAGGATTGGATTTGTGTATCAAAAATTAGGCTAAATGAGAAGTTTGTTCACGTTTCTATCTTTTTTTCAACTAGTTTTTTATTATAAATCACGCTTCACCGGTCGTTATTGTAATTCACTCGGATCTGATCAGTAGCCTGTTTATATGACAGTGAAATAGTGAATATGTTCATAATGTGCAGTTAACTCTTTATCTTGTGTTTCAACATTTCAGTTGAATACATTATTTGAGTTAAACAGGACCGAATTAAACATTTTGGAATAAATTAATGTTTCTTATTTTTGTTTTTTTTTATATATATAAATAGTTAAAAAAAGTATCAACTAAATGTCGGATTATTAAAATAATATTCTTTTATTCCTATTTTTCAATTACGATTGTTGAAGTATCTTTTTTTTCCTCTAACATTTTGGTAGGGTCCGATTACAATTAGAAGAACACCGCTACGTCATAACCATTACTTCGAACTTCGAATACATATTATCTATAACTATCAATAAATAAAAAATAAGTAAGTTATTAGGTATAAAACAATATTTCCGATATTTCTATAATATTAACACTACACTAAACCTCCAAAAGGCGGCGATAACCAATTAATTACTTTGCCAAATGATGACGTAATCGTAACCTATCTCTAAATACTACAGAAAGAAAAAATATTTAAAAACGGTAAAAAGTAATTATTATTCTACCTACTTTTTAACATGCGTGAATCTGTTAATAAATCGGGGTTATAGATTAATAGGATTTTATTGTTTTGATTGTGATTTATTAGAGTTCTCATCGACGAATTTTCTGTTCAGTGTCGGTTGTTTATTTTATCTCGCTGTTTTAATCAAAATGTCAAGGATTTGATAATTTTTCAAGTTTTAAAATTAATTCAAATATATTCCGATTAGAAAAATGTAATAAATGTATATGATTTGAACACTTAATTTTGCAGATTTCCAATTATTTTAAAACACCAACTGTCTACAAATAAATAGTTATTATTCATCTTAAGTGGTATTTATCCTGTAGTCACGTCATAAGTCATATTATTCCGAATTTTTTGTAATTTTAGGTGTTCCACAAGGAAATAACTTGTGTCCGTTATTTTATTAATGATATTTTTGAATAAATATATTTTAATTACTTATTTTATAGATATTAATAACAATTTCGAGTAAATAGTTTAATAAATTGTGAATAGCTGTTGAAATTTTGTAAAATTATGATTTGAATATTATAATACATGTTTAATAATTATTTATAGTCCATAAATACATGCGATTGTCCAGTTCCGCCGAAAACAATTTAAACTTATTTATTCTATGAAACGACACTGGCAGGTAAACATTACTGCGAAATTCTTGAAGCCGTCCGACGTGGTTTGACGTTTACCCCCTCTCTACCTACCAAAAGCCTTTCCAACTTTTACTTTCGCTATACTACTGTGGTTTTGAGGTTACAGGGACGGATCCAGACCCTTTACAAGGTTCATAGCGTGGGCTGTTTTTTTTTTCATTAGATTTTAACGGTCAAAGGTATAGTTCTTCCATTATCAATTGCAGATCATAAAAACTCGTTCGGAACCTTTACTGACAATTTTGTTTGATCTGCCATAGGCGTAGATACCTACCTCATTTTATAAATTTATTTTATTAATACTTTTAATATATATCATATGCAAGAAAGTATTCGTTAAAAGGAAATCGAATAATTATAAATTGGACGTTATTAATTATACGCCCTTATTTAGACAGATGCACTTAATTGTAATCTTACTTGGACTTAAAAAAAAATCATTATAGCTCGTTAACTTGCTACAACTGAATATTAAATTATAAAACGTAAAAAAGCGAGTAAAGTGTACCTGCCTGTAAGGGCGTTTGGTTTAAACAGGGTACCAGACGTGAACTGAACCCTTTTTGTACCCCATTCGTTCTTTTTCTGGAAAACGAAATTTCAAAGAAAAAACCATAAAGGAAAATAAATTCTTTGCAAATAGAACAAAAGAAAAAAAAAACAATTCAATTCTAAAGTATCTTTATAAATAATCATGGCAGTCTGAATCCTCTGAACTGGAGTCATCATTTGGTTGAATTATGATGGGTTGTAAAGAGGGTAATACTACATACTCATCTTCTTCTTTGATAACATGTTCAACACAGTTTTTCCAAAGCTCTTGGCGGTCTGCTGCTAGAACTTTCTTTACGAGTTCTACAACTTCTTTACTCAGTTCTGGAGACTGATTACATTTTCGTAATTCTGATTTTAAGTTTGCCAATATTAACTCTATATGGTTAAATATGCAATAGTAAGGAGGTAGTCTGAGAAGAGTTTGCACAGCTTGTCAATATAATACATTTTTTCTAACTTTATACCTTTAATAACAGTAAGCAATTCTTTGTTTGTTGGTCCGTTTTTACTATCACTGGCAGGAATAGGAATATTTTTTTCAGACATAAAAGCTAAAATTTGAGCTTTTTTACTGCTACTATTTGGTATTTTAAGGAGTTGCCGCGAATGGTAGGATGCGTTGTTCATAACGATTACTGACTGTGGTGGAATGTAAGGTAAAAGCTGTTCATTAAACCGTTTTTCAAATAATTCTGCTGTCATATCTTCATAATAATCAGCTGCATAGTTTTTAATTTGTTTAGCAGATAATAATAAAGCATTAGGCACGAAACCGTCTTTGCTTCCAGCGTGTACTATTATAATGCGTTTCCCTTTAGAACATGGCCCATTCAAACAGCAATTTTTACTACTGCCAACCCAACCGAAATTTACTACATCGTGACTGTCAAACCATGTTTCATCTAGATAAATTATGTGTGTAGTAGAACTTCTGTAGCCTTTTATCTGACGCAAATAATCTTGTCGCCATTGAACTATCCTTGACGATTCGGTGATTGCCACCTGTTTATTCAATTTTTTGTGTTTAAAACCACATGCTGACAAAACTTGACGCAATGTTTCCAAACTGGTATAAGTGTATCCTGGAAAATCTGCCACCTTTTGCTGTATTACTTCCAATGTCGGAACCCTGTTCTCCTTATATAAACTATAAATTGTCCTTCGTATAAAATCTTGGGTAGCTCTGTCAATTGATTTCAGTTTTTCTTTACGTTTTTCGGTTTTATGAATAATCCACAGCAACCGCTTTCGTGACTACCGGATAAACGGAAAATTTATTTACTTTAGTTAATTCAGCAATTGTTATTATGAACGCATTATCAGACTGCTGAATATTTTCCTTTTTTAAACATTCGAATATATTTAAAATAACTTGTGTTTGTATATCCAAATCCTTATCGTTAAAGTCATACCTGTCTTTAATCTCACTACACTGTGCAATTTTATTTTCTTCATTCGCCCATGGTCTTTAGACGCCATATTTATATTTATTAAAAGAAATTTAAATTAAACCAACCACACATACAAAACACACCGCACGACAGTACTCCACTGATATCGCAGACTGTCTTCCAGGAATATTTTAGAACACCTGCCTTCCGTAAACCTTCGGCCAATACAGTGCATTTAAGTTTACGATTCTATGTTTTCATTGGTAAACAACTGATGGTTCGTTTAATATTTACCGCTTTGTATAAGGGGAGTAAACATTATTTTTCGTTTCTTAATTTGGCATGAGTACCGTGCGTATATATTAAATATTGATGATTCCCCACATAACTGTGTTCTGCAATTGATAATGGAAGGACTATATCAACTACTTGGGTTGTTAGTCTCAAGGGGGAAAGCAATTGCTCTGTTGCCTCTTCTTTGATCTACCGGTGGGTGATTATAATTGAATATTGGACTATAAAATTGTCGTAGAAAAATAACGCATTCTGCATTTTTTACGTCTTTTGTTTTCCTAAAATCAGTTTATTTACGTATTTGATATTTAATTGAACAAATTAATATTATTAGATTGATGGTAACGGTTCGTTAACGTTTCTGGGTCATTAAATTTAATGTTCGTTAAAGTTTTTAACGAAACCTTCGAAACTTATTGTATCGTTGTTTAAATAGGTAACGAATTTTACAGTTGGGTGATCAATAATTATTATTAAAATTGTCGGTACTCAAATGCAAATTTTGCAGGAAAAACAATCGAAAATAGAAAGTAATTGGATAATATTGTTATTTTGTGTGTATGAAGATGGCTACGATTCAGAACTTCATGTACAACACATACTTGCATATCCTTTATTTCGACACCAGAAAAGCGACTTATATTTTATATATTTTTTTTTGAGCTATATTTATAACAACACTTTTATTGCTAATCCAAAATGTCTTCTTAATGAATACGAGGTTTGTTCTCTTTCTGCTGAGCCTATCTAGTAGGCGATGCATGGAGCTGTAGAAAATGATATTTTTGCAACAATTTTGTTCTAACATTTCAATCTAACAATTATAACAATTAGTATATTTTGTATGAAAAATATAAAAGAAATGCAGTAAATAGTCCAGCCTGGGTTAGTACTTTTACAGAAATATTTTTTTCTAATTTTTACATATAAACTGACATTTTTTGTAATCGCAGCAAGTGTCCGAATGATATACTTTACGCAACTAGTTGCATAATGTTGAACATTAGGAAAATTTATTGTCACCAGTTGCGAAGAGAAAACAAATAAAAATAAACCTTTTTTGTTTCAAAATCAATATAAAGTACAGTTCAAATTTAAAATTCAAATTTTTATTCTTACATCCCGGTTTGTATACATGTAAATTATATTGTAATTAAAATTAATTAAATTGATAAATAGCTTCTTCGGAGGAGGCGTGACCTAGACCTAGTGTCCGTTTTGTCGTAGTCCTCTTCCTAAGTGGCCATATAAAAAGAAAAAAGATAATACAATGTAAACGACACAAATAAAACATGATATAGATTTTTTTTTTGGTAGGTAAGGAAAAGCTAGAAAATTCGGAGTACTAATTATGTTATAAATAAATGGAGGTATTTATTAAGGAGACATTAAAAGATTTTGAAAATATCAGGGTTTTTTAGAATTAGCTTTTTAACTTCGGTTTTAAATTTAACTGTTTTTGAATTTTTTTTATATTTATAGGAAGCAGGTTAAAAAGCTTAAGGCCATAGTAGAAAAAACTTCTTTGTGTTACCGATTTATTAAACAGATTAATGTTTAAATTTAGGTTAGAGGCAGCTCTATTATTTGAAGTTTTTTTGGGAACTGTTCTTTTTCAAAATACATTCTTAAGAGACATTGGTACAAATATATCTCTCTGATATTAAATAATTTTGTTTCTTGGTAAAGTTCTTCAGTTGAAAATAGTCTATTTTTATGAAGTATTATTTTTAGAAGCGTATTTTGTGTGGTGTGTAAATTTTGCAATGTTGTGGTAAAAGTACCTCCCCAGCTAGTAATACAATACCCAAGCATAGATTCTATTAGGGAATTATACAACATAATTAAGTTTTTGGTGATATATGTTATGTGTTCATTCCATCTGATATACTGGTCAAACATGATTCCTAAGTATTTGGTCACTGTGGTTTTTTCTAATACAGGACACGAACATTTATATTCATCACACGTAGGTTTATGTAGTTAAATATGGGCTGATCCGTTACTGTAGAAGAAAAAGTTATATATTTTGTTTTTCCCATATTTAAACTAAGTAAATTATGATTTAACCAAATTTTTATATTTTTTAAACATGTTTATGTAGTAGATTGAACTTCATTACAAGTTTTCCCAGTAATGATAAGTGCTGTATCATCAGCATAGCAAACTAATTTTAATTTGACATTTTTTATGTTAAAAATATTTACATATATTAGAAATAAAACCGGACCAAATACGGTCCTCTGGGGTACACCTATCTTAACACCTGATTCGGAACTCAATACATCCCCTATTTTAATTGTTTGTCTTCTGTTTGAAGAGGTCTAATACTATTCCTCGAATACCGTAATTAATCATTTTATCTATAAGTTTACTATGTGAAACAGTATCGAAGGCCTTGGCTAGGTCCAGAAAAATTGCTAGACATTTTGTTGAACTGTCTAAGGCTCCAATCACGGGTTCTAGCAGGCTCAATATGGCATCTTCGGTACTCGAGTTTTTAATAAAACCGAACCGATTTTTTGAAAGAATGTGATGGTCATCTAAAAATTCAACTAAACTTTTTTTAATGCTTTTTCAAATATTTTTGCTAAATTATTTTTAACCGATAATGGGGTCTATTCTGTAAAAATTCCTTTATATTTAACGGCCTTTAAAAATATGTTCTTCTTTAATTCGGTCACTATTTAAACGGATCTTTAAAATACATTAGAGGACTATCTTAAAGAAATCTGTTTAAATAACGACAGAAGTAAATTAACGAATACAAATATACTTTTAAAGGCCGCCAATATTTTTAAAGGCCGTTAAATATAAAGGAATTTTTACAGAATAGACCCCATTGGGGTCCGTTTAAATAGTGACCGAATTAAAGAAGAAACTATTTTTAAAGGCCGTTAAATATAAAGGAATTTTTAAAGAATAGACCCCATAGTTAGTTTATTATGTTCTCCTGCCTTATAAATCGGTGTTACTAGACATTCTTTCCATTGCAAAGGTATTTTACCGTTTGTGAAACAGAGATTTACAATATGAACCAAGGGGTGTATAATAGAGGTGTGTCGTTCGCGAACGATTCGTTCAAAAAGAACGAATCAGTGCACTGACTCGAATGAATTGATTCCCTGTTTTTAAAAGATTCGAATCTTTTTTGAGTCAATTGCTCGATGGCTCTGCGATCGATCAAACACGCCGAGTTCCGAGTTTGGTTGCTTCGTTCATTCGATTCGGATTCGGTATTTGTATTTTACATCGGCATCGGCAAATTGGTCGCTTTTGTTCTACGTTCTACGGCATAATACGAGAACTCTAACTGACAGGCGGTGGCGGTATGTGTCTTTAATGTTTTTCTCACTTTACAGGAGGTGTGTATTAAGCGTAGGTAAACAATTTATGCGTGTTGTCTGATAAATAAATTGAAATCAAAGTAAAATTAAAACAAAAAATGACGAATCGTGAATATATAATTTTGCGTTAATTTTGGCTATATATTTGGCATTTAAAAAAAATTGTGTTATTGTTGTTTATCTTAACGGACAAGGATGTATTTATTATTCAGCTGCCTTTTTTTTTATGAAATATGAAACATTAATTTGCTTTACTTTAAAATAAATCTGGTTATAATTATTTTACTCAACGACCTAGTAGGTAGGTAGGTAGGTTAGGTAGTACTCAAATTCGTAAAAGTTCGGTTCGATTTCCTTCGCCGGATCGGCGGAATAACATCGTTCGTGGTTCGCTAAAGTGAATCACTTGAGAACGAATCTTGAAGAACGAATCTTTTTAGGTGAATGAATCAAATGAATTAATTCAGTAAAAAGATTCGAACTTCCCACCTCTAGTGTATAATATGTGAATGTATATATTTTAGACATTTTGTATCAATTCCATCAGGTCCCGATGAGCAATTATTTTTAAGTTCTAAAATCAGGATGGTTACTTCCGCTGTTGATACTGGCTTTAAAAAAGTAAAGACTGTACGGTATTTTCGTTAAAATTTTTTTTAGGAAGAATTGTTTCTTTTATATCCTTGCCATTTTAAGTCCTAAATTAGTAAAAAAAATTGTTAAACAAGTTTGCTTTATCAATGTTTCTTTTAACGGCAACACCGTGTTCATTGATTATCTTTGTGTTTGAAATTTGTGAAATTGTTTTACCTCCTGATACCTCTTTAATAATATTCCATTTTTTTTGCAATCTCCAGCTGTATTATTTAATTTACTTTTATAATAATTGTTTTTGGTTTTTCTTATCAATGTATTTAGTTGATTTCTATATTCTTTATACTGTATTTCTAGTTCTACGGTATGATTTTTAATTAATCTTTTTTTTTTAATATGTTTCTTTTATGAATAGAGGTAATCAATGCAGAAGTAATCCATGGCTTTAGTTTTCTATATTTATTGTTTATTGTTTTATTTTCTATGCATTTATCAATATATTTATGGAGTTTATCAATGAAAATGTCGCATGATTGTTGAACTTCATTTTTTTCACATACCTCATCCCAACGCTCATTTTTTAACAAATTGTTTATTTTTTGAAATTAATTTTTTTGTATATTTTTTTATTTTCATTGTCAGTTTTATTAAGGTTGCGTTTAAAGAAAAGTAACCCAAATGGAGTAAAATGATCAGTAATATCACTTTGAAATACTACAGCATCTATTTCAATTTGACTTCCTAACTTAGTGTGTTGTCTTATGAAAATATGATCTAGAGTTGATTTAGAGGTTAAAGTGACTCTTGTTGGTTTATTAATGTAGGAATAGTATTCGTGTAAATTTAATATGTTTAGATATCTAGTTGTATCATTACATTCTGTTTTTAGTAGATTTATATTGATATATCCTAGAAATATTTCTAGATCTTGTTTTTCGATTTGATGCAAGTAAATATCCAAATCATCTAAAAAGTTTTGAATGTTCGTTGAAGGAGGTCTGTAGTAAGCAGTTACTCCTATTTTATTTGTATCTAAATAATTTGTAGTGAAAGTTATACGCAAAAATTTTGTAATATTTATTTCTACTATGGTAATTGATGGAGTAATATTATTTTTTAAATAAACCAGAGTTCCATTCAAAAAGTTTAGCATATAAAAGGAATAAATTCATTATAATGGAAGTAGTTGGTTTTTCGAAAAAAATGCTCGGACAGGTCAATTTTGTTTACTAAAAGCGCAATTTTTCAAAAAGAATTCAAGTTTCCCTCTCTTCCCATTTTTGGGCAGTGACGTCATTGACAATTTTTTAAATAGTAACCCCATTTTTTTTTTAATTTGCTAGTAGGAAATTGCAAGTCCTACTCGGAAACATAATATTTGCAATATCGTACATAACAATTTTTTTGAATAAAAGTCATTTAATGATCAGTCAGAAATTATTTTTTTAGCTAAATCATTTATAAACGAAAAAAATAAAAAAAACTTGTAGAATATAAACAAACTTTATAAGGGAATAAAGAAACGCGACAAATATTTACCGATAAAACACTGAAATGCTGCGCCATAAAAAGCGGAGATTTTGCAATAGCCATTTTATTGGTAAAACGTAAAATAAATGTTTGCTGAAACTGTTTAGAATATTTAATGGGTTATGGGAGCGCTACGAACATAAACGAGTTAAAATGGGTACAGGAATTTACAATTTATTTATTGGAAACCGATTTACTACTTTACTTTTCGTGCCAGTTTACTGGTGCATCGTATCGTCAAGTTACGACGTCGATGTTTCGATTTTAATATTTAATTGGATATATATTGCTTTCATTTCAAAACGCTGCCAGTCGAAACAACTTTTGATTTTACGTAAATTTGAGAAAAACAAAACACGTTAATTTTTGTATAAAAGCGAAGTTTAAAAATGTTATTCAACTATTTACACGTTTCACCCCTTCAGCGCATCCTAATCCTTATTAAGAAAGTTTAATGGTAACAACTATGGTAACAACTATAGCTTGTGATACATCAAATTAAAGTCTAAGAGAAATGCAAGTTAACCATATAAACAAACATGTATTGTTATGTTTATTCATTTTAAACAGTTTAATTTATATTCACTAAATACACCAACTTGTTTTATATCTAAATCATTTGTAATCAAAACTACACTGATTTATAATCACTTTTACAATTTATTTTTACTAGACAATATTTATTTCTAAACTACCTGAGTGACGGCAAAATAATCAACTTATATACATAAAGGTTAGGCCCTAGAAAATTCAAATCCAGTCGTGTCTCAAAAAATCTCGATGCTCCAGATGTTTTTCGAAACTCTTCCTACAAGAGTCGGCACTCGCGCAAAATAACCTTCCAGAGTTTCGAGGTGGTCAGCGAAAGCGGAACTCAGGCGAGGTGATGAACGGTGATAAAGATTAGAGCCGGACTTATTGAAAATGGTCGCACGACATTGTCCCCTGCTCAAGAGAACGGAACTGAATGGCTGTTTCTGTAACTGGGCCCTCTTTTACAATTTCCGTTTGCATGGAAGTTACAAGGGGCAGTCCTCGCTGTAACCTGGACACTGGGCGAATGGATGCAGACCAGTATTTGGACTTGGAATATTACTTCCATCATGTTTCTATTGATTCTCCAATCAAGCTGATTGCACTCTATCTTTGGCATAGCTAGTTTCTGTAAAGTGAATGAAAAGCGAATATATCTTAGAAAGTGTTCTTTGTTACCAGATATAAAAGGTCCATCTTGAAGTTTTAAAGCTTTTCCAGGGGCTGGTAACTGGCCTTGAAGTTCTGAAAATCGATCAAACTTCTTCCGGAACGCAGATGCCAGTCCTCGTGCGTCGTTGATGCTGGCAGATCAACGGAACTGTTCATCCAATAAAACCTTTCACGAACTTTCTGAAGGGGTTTTTTGACACCGAGATGTCCTCCTGATTCAGTGTCGTGTAACTGACGAAGTACTTGGACTATTCTAGTCTTTGGAGTAACCAAGTGTTTTCTGATTTCAGAACCATAATCATTTTCGAGTACTCGCTGTACTAAGCCTTCTTCCAGGATAAAAAAATTCTGAACTAGATGTGACAACCACTGGAGAGTTTTGATACTTCTTGCCAAGTAGGTCGACGATTTTCCCCTTTTCATTCTCGCATCTGCTTTAAAACGGGATCATTCTCTCGTTCTTCCCAAATTTTAATAGGGGATCACTCGTCGTTAACTAACGTTGTTCTTCGTAGTGCAACTTTTTTAGCAGATGTGGCCAACCCCTTTCCAATCAGAGTTCGTCGACCAATATCTTCATTGTGCTTAGAAGGTTCTATCATGACAGTCGTTCCTTCTACAGTTCCTTGCAGCCGCGTTATCCTTATCACTTCACTTCTTTCAGGTACCACTGGTCCTTCATGTACAGCTACCGGCACGGTTTTTGGATTCGTAGTTATCCTAGAAAGTTTGCGCGAAATGTTAAACAATTTGGCACATTTATTTTCCCATTCGTCCTCTTTAAAGTCCTTACTTCACTATATCCACCAGAAGCCAGCGTAGCCTCTTCAAATTCAAGAGCAGCAAACAAGATATCGATCAATGTTTTGTGATGGGCTAAACGCTGTGTTCTTTGCATTTCATGGTCATGGAGTCCATCAACAAATGTTTGGACTGCCAAACATTCCATTGTTTTCTGATCGATAGGCAAAGCGTACCAACCTGGCAATATCTTCTTCGTATTCTTGAAGAGTCTCGTCATGTTTCTGTTTACGATCCTTTAGCGGTGTTTGATAGAAATGATCTAAGTATTCGTGGCCATATCGCATGATTAGTCTCTTTTTAGGTTGTTCAAAATCATCCGTCTCTTCCATAGGTATAGTCTGAAGAATATCTACAGCGTTTCATCAAGACCATTTTGCTCTCGCAGCTGTTTCGAACTTCTTCCTATCGAAAGTTGAGGCTTTAACACGATCAGAATTTACAATTCCTTTCAATTTCAGCTTTGATTCCACCTCATGGCACTTTATTTTGCCGTTCGGGTCTGTTCTGTTTTCTCTATTTCTTCTATCTCCTCTTCCATGTCTTTTATTTTCTCTTCAACGGAAGTCATTTTATTTTCCACACCAGCAGAAATATCATTTTTTTAGGCAAGACATTTTACTGTCCAAGTCTGAAGAAATGTTGGTTTTCAGAGAAGATAAATCAGAAGATACTTTATTTTCCAAAGAAGAGATTTCGTTTTTCACAGAAGACGCCTTTTCTTCCAATATTTTCTGGTTATATTCACCCATAAGTATCTTGGCCTGTCTCAGCACCAAGAGATTGTCCAATTATTGGTTCTTCTACTGCCCAATTCTTTTTAATTTATCCTTATATTGTGTTACTGCACTGCTGATACCGCAGAAAGGCTCAGGTCCCACAAAGGGCCCTTTCCTTGCAAGACTATCGGCAATCCCGTTACCCTTCACCCCGTTATGTCCTGGAATCCAAGTGAGAGTAACTCTATTTACCTCGCCTAACTCATTCAGTATTTATATACATCTTTAGACAATTTTTGAGCTAATTACGTAAGAGCTAGGTGCATTGATGACTGCTTGGCTGTCGGATTGGTTTGGCTATCGGATTGGCTTGGCTATCGGATTGGCTTGACTATCGGATTGGCTTGGCTATCGGATTGGCTTGGCTATCGATAGTTTCTACCATAGTTTATCTGGATGTTGAACTGGATACACTTCTCAATGGTGTGAATTTCCTCCTGAAAGATGCTTGGGTACATACCCAAACTTTATAGTGCCAGGTTCTAGGCCCATAAACTTCCAGTTCCTTCTATGGTTTTTGAAACATCCGTTTACCACTGAATAGCATGTCTTTCGGTTGCAAGCACGATGGATTCTTGGCTCCATTTTTTCTTGCAGCCCAGTACAGTGGTTGAAATTTTTCACAAAATTGTACTTTTCATTTCGTTCTGGGACATATCCCAAGTATCTTCGGTTTCGAAGCTAATAGACTTTTGTTTGATTACTTCGTTCCTGATCATTCTATATCTTGTCATTTTTGCCATGTTCTCTATCATTAAATGTAGAGGAGTGAGGTCATAACCGGCTTATTGCTCGAGGATATTTGAATTTCTTGGTAGATACATGATTTACAAATAGTGTTGGAATATGTTCTATTGGCAGAAACACAAATAAGAAATGTCTGGTCACCCTGTATAGAAACAAGGACTATTATTGTTCATCTTTTATTTCAATTTTGACATTTTTTTACTTTCCCTGTACAAATTGTTGCAATACGAGTATATCTACCTAGTTTATCAAAATAATGAAGGCATTCATAATGATTCATTACATTTTTTTTATGAAAATACGTCAATTATAAATTTTGTGTATTCTCATGAACGATAAAACATTCCAAATGTAATAAAAATCAACATAAAATAAATAGTTTTAGTAGACTTTAAATTCTTATCTCGAGAAATGTTTTGAATATTGGTAACAAAACTACCTGACTGAACGAATAAAGTTAAGTTTATTTCATAGAAAAATTGAACCTTAGTTGATGATTCCAAGAAAATGAACTAATAATACACTTTTAAGTGCTATCTTATCTTTCCTAAATTGTTTTCGAGTCAGTAATTAATCTTATCCTATCAACCTGTATATTTGTTTTGGATTTGGCTTGGCATGGCTTAATCAGTATAAAGTTTTCTTTCTTAAACATAAGACAACTGAAAATAGTTTGAAACTGAAAATTAAAATCTTATTTATGTGAAAAGTGTATAATGTTGAAGACTTTTGTTTCTGATCATGTTTTTTATATTGTTATAATACTTCTAAAGCCTTGTTCAGAGTAGGAGCGTCGCGCGACGCGATGCGATAGCGTTGTGTCGAGTGTTGCTTCGTCGGTAAAACAATCTAGTGTTACCAAACGGAAAGATTCATATTCATAGTGAGAGCGACCAGCGATGCATCGCGTCGCTCGACGCTACGCTATCGCATCGCGACACGCGCCGCTCCTACTCTGAACAAGGCCTAACAGTTGTGTACTTTATGGTTTTGACCGTTTAAGATTTAGTATTGTTAACCATTCTTGTAATTTTATACAATGTAAAATGTCAGCATGCTGAGTATTTCTCTTACCTTCAAATACCGCTAGAGGGCAGCTCCAATCTGGATTATATTAAAACAAAAATGGTATGCATTACCGAAAAAAAGTAGATCATTGAAATTTTAAGAATATTAAGGTAGTTTCATTATATATCGACTCTTAAAGCTTGATTTAAAAAAACATCATAAAATAAAAACTTATGTAAAATTTTAAATAATAATAAATTTATTTACCAATTAGAAATTTACAAGTGTGTACATAATTATAACATAAATTCAGCAGTAAATACAAGAATACTTCGCTATAGGCAAGGCCTGTGCGTGAGTATAAAAGAAGGATAAAATAAATAAATACATGTATAAAGAGGCGCGTAAAATAGTAAAATATGCAGAGTTCTGATATAATTAATAAAAATTCTAATATAAAAAATATATTTAAATAAATAATAGAATTTCAACAGAAAACAGTATTTATAGTATTTTATGTCACTTCAAACTTTCATTTAAATATAATATACGGTTACATTAAAAATTACGGTGGGGTATGTATTGCTTTTAAGGATTGGTTTACGTGAAAATTTGCGCGAACTGCATGTAAAAACATTGACCCTGGCCTTTCCATTTCGTTTAAAATTTAATGATTTTGTAGGTTGTCAAATTATTTGAAAGTATTAGCTAAGTTACTGAAACGATTTGTATTCCGAAAATCTTGATTGAATGATTTAAAATACAATAAATTTATCACACTGTATTGGTAATAAATATTGATGCCAATGGATACGTCCAATGGATACGTAATAACTATAGAGGGTGTCCCAGAATATGTGGGCTATCTGCTGGATTCAGATAGAACACATAAAAATAACATGATAAATTCCTATACATTTTTCTCTTTTCGGAGATATAGTCCCGTAAAGGACACCACTGAAAATCTTTTTTTTAAATAACTTTCAAAGTCCTTGGTATAATTATTTTTTTTGTAAATACGGTTGATACTATATAAGTATCCGTAAATTGGACCATTAAATAAATAAATAAATAAATCCTTTATTCATCTATCAAATGTACAGATACATATGTTTGAATACACAACAAAATGTACATTTGAGACTTGTCAAAAAAAAAAAGAAATAGAACAATACAATAATAGCACTTCCATTTACAACATATATCTAAAATTACTATAATAAAAATAAAAAATGCTTATATATAAATCTAAAATTAAATTAAAATGATTAAGAAATCTGCAGGAGTTCTTCTACAGAATAAAACGCATTTTCAACTAAATATTTAAAAAGTTTGGTTTTAAAAACATTATAACTACTATTACCCAAAAGCCTAGTTATATGATTAAAATAGATGATGCCCTGATAACCCACAGAACCCTGTATCAAATGCCCTAGTTGGGTCATAAAATATGGCAACTGGGCACTGCTTCCCATTCAGATTGTCAATTATGGAGTTACAAAGTTCATCTATTGCTGTTGATGTTGATTTTTTCTGTCTAAAGCCGTGTTGGCAACTGGTAATTAACTTTTGCAAACTGGAACTGCAAACATACATTTCTATAATTACTTACCTCCTGCTTTGACCCTTTATTTTTGAAAATAGGCAGCGACTTAGACGTCTTTAGCTTTTCAGGCCATTTCCCTGTGATAAAGGAATGATCAATTATACGGAGTGGCCCAAAAGTCTGGAAACGGCCAATTATCTCGTAAATTGCTAATCCTAATTGTACAAAATTTGGGGGATACCTATTTTGGGATACGGAGATTTCAGATTTGATATTTGCAATGTTGTCAGATTTGCCGTTCTTCTTATATTATTAGTCACTTTGGTTTTTCAAATTCATCACTCTGTATATTCAGTCATTATTGGAATCTCCTATTCAACACGAGTTCAACCATATGTAACACTTATGATTTTATGTAGTCTGGAAGGTCTTAAATAAATAAAACAATCATGGAGAAATGTGGTAAACGCATTCTATCATCGATTAGGGTACTGTCAACTCACAAATGGAGCACATTTTGAACACTTGATAAAGTAACCATTATGTTAAAAATATTATAATCTTTCAATTATTACGTTTTAATGTAGTTGAAAATAGTTTGTATTAAAAAAATTATTGAGACAATTAGGCGTTGCCAAACTTATTTTATTTATTTAAGACCTTCTAGACTACTTAAAATCATAAGTGTTACATATGGTTGAACTCGTATTGAATAGGAGATTCCAATAATGAATGAATATACAGGATGATGAAGTTGAAAAACCAAAGTGACTAATAATTTAAAAGAAAAGGCAAATCTGGCAACATTGCAAATATCAAATCTGAAATCACCGTATCCCAAAATAGGTGCACCCCAAATTTTGTACAATTAGGACTAGCAATTTACGAGATAATTGGCCGTTTCCAGACTTTTGGGCCACTCTGTATAAGATAACTTGGGAGGAAAATGAAAAAATGGTACTTTTATGGAAATTAAATAATTGTCTCAAAACTAAACAACACTTTCTTTTAAAAACAACATGTTAAGATAATTAAATATATTTACCTCTGGCACACAAAAATCACTGCACAAAACTTTACAGAATAAGGTCATTCGGGACTCTATAGGCCGGACAGTCGTCCCTTACTCTAAGTCTTCTCTATCAAGTACCGACATTCTATTTAAATGAAACTTTACGTAAAAGGTTTATGTAACATATCTTCAATTTTTAGCATTATTATTATTAATTTGTCTTTCAGGGCTACAAAAATCCATCGGACGCCACCACGAGGCATGAAGCACCGAAAATCAGACAAATCAAAGAATCCTTCGAACCACCGACGCTGTTCACCAAAGCCATCACTCAAATGAGCTTCTACGTCCTGATGATACTCGGCTACCTCAGCTACTTCCTCTTTCCCCCCAAGTTGGTCAAAGAGAAGAACCGAGAAGGTTACAAATCCCTCTTGGATAGCTTCGCCGCTTTCTATTCGCGATACGTGTACAGAAGGATCAGGGATTGCTGGAATTACCCCATTTGTAGCGTTCCTGGGCACCAGGTGGTGCTGAAGGACAGAATTACCAGGGATAATTGTTGGACGTTCGAGTTCACTGGTTCCACCACGAAATGTCTAAACCTAGCTTCTTATAACTACTTAGGCTTCGCAGAGGCTTCTGGGCCTTGCGCCGAGAGTGCAATCAAGACGATCTACACTCACGGGATTAGCACTGGCGGTACCAGACAGCAGTATGGCACGTGCGAGCTACATGATGAATTGGAGAAACTAACGGCTGAATTTCTTTGCGTCGAAGATGCCGTTACTTTTGGAATGGGCTTCGCCACGAATTCTTTGAACATTCCTACTCTCGTGGATAATGAGTGCTTGGTGATCAGCGACGAAAAGAATCACGCTAGCGTTATTCTGGGGATCAAGCTTAACAGTCCGAGGATTAGGGTGTTTAAGCATAATAGTAAGTACTTGTAAATTTTTTTTATTTGATAACTGCATACTTAAAATCTACTCTCATTGGAGCAATAAGTAAATATTTATTATAATAAGTGACGATCTTCTTGGCTATGGTTGTTGGATAAAGATTATGCCATAATAGCATGGCACACCCGTTTTCTAGCTCTAACAAAGAAACAATATTTTATGAATACATAAATAGAATTAATAGTTATTTATGATGTAAGTGCTAAAAGTGTGAGAAGGGAAGTTTGGAACACGATGCCGAAGGCGGAGTGTTCCATCCCTTCAAACAAAATAAAATCACTTTTAGCACGTATATCATACACAATTTTTTCTACAAACACCATTAAAAGTCCAAATTAACGCATACCTATTTTACATTAATTAATTGATAAAATAATAGCCTCGAGATTATCAATTTTAAATCCAATTTCATCTAATCTATTCATGAAACAAGTTGTCAAGGTAAACAAAAACCGAATTTGTTGACTTGTCTTTGTTGACAACTAACGTCAATAAATCACGAATTATTCTTTCTCGTTTCTTCCTTCCTCGATGGAAAGTTATCAAGAAAATGAATTTCTACCGCCGGAAATTGAAGAAGCTACCAATAAAGCTGCTTTTGAATTATTGCCTAGAAAGTCAAAGCAACAGTACGAGTTTTCATACGATCATTTCTTGAAATGGTGTGATCAGAAAAATGTCAGTGGCCAGTGAAAAAGTGCTTTTAGCATACTTTAAAGAAAAGTCCAAAATATAGAAATCGTCAACGCTTTGGTCGAATTACTCTATGTTAAAGTCGACATAAGCAGATATTACAAGCTTGTGGCTTTTTTGAAGCAAAAGGGCGAAGGATATCGACCAAATCACTTTTAGCACTAGTGCTAAAAATTATACTTTTACTGACGTTTGTAGAAAAAAGTTATTTTTATACCAAATGATAGCAAAAATGTCCTACGTTTGTGAAAAGTGAAATTAAGTTTCCAAATTTGTGTTTTGTCATAATCAATTTGTGTAAATTCGCATTTTGAAGTGTAAAACTTGGGTTTTTGACGTTTTTGTTTTGTGTGGGTAAGTCAATAATTGCCAATAAAAAAACTGATAAATTAGAATGAAAAGATTCCAGTGGCGTAGCAAATTAATTTTAAATTTGCTTATTAAGAAGAAAATATGGAATGTATTGTAAAGTTAAAACTGGTCATCCTATTTTACAATATGATAGCTGCCAAAGAACTCATTAAAAAACTCATTAATAATAACAGAGAAAAATATTCCAAACTATACTTTTTTGAAATAGGCGATAATAATATACACAAAGTTTAATAAATATTTTGTTAATACTAAAACCTGGTGTAATTTAAACAATAATTTATACATACAATTTGAGAAATTTTAAATGCTTTCTATGAATGATCTATGAAAAATAGTTAACAATTTGGATAATAATTTCTTATTACACGAAATTTTAAACAGTAGAAGTATTCGAAACTATTGGTCATGTCATATTAAATCTAGTACATACATCACTTGATACTGGCATAATTCCCAAATTATTAAAAATCAGTACATTTATACCTATTCAGAAAATAATTATTACCAATAATGCTGATGAATTTAGACCTATAAATACCATGCCTCCTATAAAAATTACTGTTTATAATCAATTAATGAATCATGTTTCTAAAAATTTGATCCTGATATGTAACCAGTCAGGTTTTAGAAAAACATTTTCCTGTGAATCAACGCTACAACTTACACTTTGTAACATTCAAACTAAATTAGACAAAAATAAATATGTTTGAGATAATTGACAGGCAAATAATGTTATCTAAATTAAAACAGTATGGTATTGGGGATAGAGTATTGGATTATTTTTGTAACTATTTAAATATTCGCAAGCAGAGAGTCCGTTTTGCTGACCAAACATCCTACGACATAAATAAAGATATGGGGATTCCTGAAAGTAGCGTATTGGGTCCTCTACTTTTTATTTTATATATTAATGATATTGAACTTTTTAATAATTGTGAAGTTATTAATTTTTTTACTGGCGATACTTTAATAGTGATGCTAATTTGGATCAAGCTATAGAGAAAATAAATACTTAAATATAAATAAACTAAATTTAAATATAGTATTATCGATGTTAAAAACATAAATTTAAACATTAATAATGATAATAATAATGTCAAATACTTGATATTTCAACTAGATAATTATTTAAATTTCTATAGCTACTTTAACTATATTTATAAAACAAATATCTAAAAAACTCTATTTCTTTAGACTTTCTCAGAATTTATCAAAATCATTGTATACAATACTGTAATTCAGGCACATTTTCATTATTACATACCTATTTTGTACTTATTAAATTTAAATAAATTAAATATGCTTCAAAAACTTCAAAGTCGTGGAATAAAAATAACACTAAAAACAAATCTTATTCCAATTACTGTAACATACGATTCGAAAGCTTCGGCTAAATAATTTAATTAGCAAACGAATAGCATGTTACGAGGGGTTCCATAATTGTCCTAGTGACATTTGGGGTATTAATCGTCGATAGCTCTAGTCGGAGGTAGTGTAGGCCGATAATTAAAAGTTCTTAAGAGGGCGCCAGTATATTTTGCCACGAAATACCCCCCTGCAGAAAACCAGCCACCAAAATACCAAATTGGCCATACACAGGATAAGGTCAAATAAACACCACTAGGCAAAATAGGCTTAAATAAAACTAAACAGTTTAGTTGGTTTTTCTTTATTTCCAATATTCAAAAATGTCCCACCTCTATATTATTTTCAATGCAATGAATATATTATTCAATATATTATAACAAACACTTGTTTCCCAAAATATGTACAATGTTATTCACAGATAACGTAACAGTGCTACCGAACACTGAATTTTACTACATAGTTATAAAACTACATAATCTCACAACATCTTCACACGCTGAAACAGAAAGATGGGGTTTCTGTTATTTTAAAGTGTTTGTATCGTCTCCAAGTTTTATTAAATTTTGACTGCACCTGAAGATGGAAAAAATGTTTGCGAAACATGTAATGCTGTGCTAAAATAAAAACATGATCGAATAAATCTAGGAAATTTTTATTTATATAACCTCTCAGAATTTGACCAGCTTAAAATAGTTGAACAGGGATTACTTAACACTAAAATATTACTTAACCTTTAACGACGTATGAGCTCATATCGTGTTAGATCATCTATATTTACAAATATACCCAATAGCCCAATGGAATATACTAAACCTAACACGTTTAACAGGACCTGGTCCATGAGATCTGCGTATAAACAGTTAACAAACAAACTTGGCTGATTATGCTCGAGTAGATTTTAGCCGAAGGCTGTTTAAAATATATTACATAAATACCTCACTGTGCCAGGTGTAGGGAACACTCACTAAACTCCGCTGATAGGCGAATCTCGCCATCAGCTGATGGCTTCTTCACATTCGATAGAGCAAGTATGCACTGACTCCACACTGTAGTTGCAGTGGCACAGGGACAAATACTGCTTTCTTAGTGGCCTGGAACTAACAGCTACCGGTAAGAGCTTTGAGGCTCCAACCAAAATTGGGGGACAAAGAAAAACCAAGTCAAATGACAGGAAAGAGCAGGCTGCAGAAAAGGCCCTACAGAGTATTAGGTCATTCCAAACTAACCCTACAATGTAATCAACAAAAATGCTACGTTTCAATAGTATAACATTTTTAGAGGTACTCTCAAATAACCACTAGTTAGCTAGAATAAATTTCAGTTGGTTTTACACCTTCTGCGACTAAAAATCTAATGACTGAGCGCTGCTCTTCTAAGGTGCAATCTTCTAGTGGACTTGCCATGGATAGATGACTCTTCCTATGATTTTGAGGAACTGCAAGAGACATTCTCCTTGCCAACTTTGAGAATAAGAAGAGATCTGGCAGATCTGAAATTATTTTTTAAGCTCATTAATTATATGGTTGACTGCCCTACATTGATTTAAAGTACGTTGTTGGCAGCCCCGACTAGAAGCACAAGATCAATAAACAGTTTTCATCAGCCCTATATGAGAACTAATACTTGCCTCAATTCATTCATGCCTAGAGATTCACGAAGGGCTAATGCTTGTACTGATTTTTTTAATTCAAGCTTTTCTAATTTTGTGAGGGTGTTATAACTTACTGTAACTTAAATTCCCTAGTCTTAATATTAGTTGTTTCGATTTTGTACATGTTAATATATTTATGATTTTTGTTGTTAGTTTATTAGTTTATCATTATTATGACATATTATTTAGATTGATTCTATTTGAGGTTTTTTTTTTTGTTTTTATTTGTAACCTTTTACTGAAAGTGGGCAAAGCCCGTGAATAAATAAATAAATAAATATCTATATATCCCGACACCTTGAAAACGACATATTTCGATGTTCGACACCTCGACAGCCTATAAGTCCCACTCTGACTGTGTACGATCGTCGTTCGTGCATATCAAAATAAATAAAATTAAATAATAAACAATAATAAACAATAATAAACAATAATAAACAATAATAAACAATAATAAACAATAATAAACAATAATAAACAATAATAAACAATAATAAACAATAATAAACAATAATAAATAATAATAAACAATAATAAACAATAATAAACAATAATAAACAATAATAAACAATAATAAACAATAATAAACAATAATAAACAATAATAAACAAAAATAAACAAAAATAAATAAAAAAAGTTACAGCTCGCCCTGGCTTGAGCAATATGGAGAGTTCATTAATAAAAACAACATATCTCGATGTCCCGATACATGGTATCCTAGTCTCCACTTGAAGTACCATTCCGACTGTTTCATTTCTATCGTGCGTGCGATAACACACTCTTTTTTATTTGAATATTTGGAATTTGAAATGTATATGTATGTTATTAATTGTCATTTAGTTAACTTTTTGATTTATATATAAACTCTTTTTATTCTTTTTTTATATGTATATTAGGATTCCTAATTTAATAAAGATCTATCTTAATCATCGTCATATATCTACTGCATTAGGTCTGTGGTGGGCCACTGTAATCTTGTGACGTTTAGAGGGATGTACATTCCTATAATCCATAAGGCCAAATCGAAATTTATAAAGTAGTAATTTGATGTCAAGAGATAATTAGAAGCAAGGATATTTAGTTGTTGCCTCTTTTTTGAACATGCTTTTCCAATTTAGCTTTTGATCCAAGTATAACCCCAAACATTTTACTTTGGTTTGAATGAGAATTTGAATGTTGTTAAAACTAACATTTTAATTTTCCATTGCTCAAACCACACTTTTAATACATCTAGATGATATTGGAGTTGCAATAATTCAATAGCTGGATCAGTATGTGTTGATAGAGGAGCCTGTTTCGTCAGAAAACATTCCTATTTTGGTATTGTTAGTAGTAACTCCATTTTCATTAATTTATTTGATTTCGTCCTTTTTTTAGACGTTCAACACTTAGAAAAACTCTTGCAAGAAGCCATCTACTACGGTCAACCCAATCAACCAAAAAACACTCACAAACCTTGGAAAAAAATCCTAATCATCGTCGAAGGTGTGTATAGCATGGAAGGCACGATTTGCCGCCTTCCAGAGATCATAGCCCTCAAGAAGAAGTATAAAGCGTATTTATATTTGGACGAGGCGCATAGTATTGGAGCGATGGGTAAGCACGGCAGAGGCATCGTTGATTATTTCGATTGTGATCCCAAAGACGTGGATGTATTGATGGGGACTTTTACCAAAAGTTTCGGTGGTGCTGGTGGTTATCTCGCTGGTTCAAAGGTAAGAAAGACGATTTGTGATGGCGGGTGGGGTTTTTCTCTGATTTTATAACGATAATATTTTCAGGAATTTATAACGTTTATTCGAGAGCACAGCCACGCTTCCCGTCACGCTTGGGCGATGTCGCCGCCAGTGGCAGCCCAAATCATCTCGGTAATCAAAATAATCCTGGGCAAGGACGGTACGAACGAGGGACAAAGAAGGATAGAACAGCTAGCCAGGAACACTCGATATTTCAGGCGGAGATTAGAGCAAATGGGACTGATCGTACATGGTAATGAAGATTCGCCTGTGGTTCCTATTTTAGTGTATCTCTATTCGAAAATCGCGTAAGTACCGCACTATTTCTGCTTGGTGAACCAAAGGTTTTTATATATCACACTCAAAAATCAGTTATAATCTATCTAATTCTTCTTCCCTTGTGAAATATAATACGGGTATTTTAAGAAGAAAGAGAAGTTACACTGCCTGAATTAACCAAGGCTTTTTCTCTTTTAATTTTGTTTCCAGTAAATTTTAAAATTCCTGTTGCTCACATCTCTACAATTATGCAATGGTATTTGAACCCCAATTTTGGCCTCGTTTTTCATAAATTTAATTACGTTAGCTATGATTTCTTTTCCTGACTGCAAATGTCTTACCTTTTGAAATTTTGGTTAATTGGACAGTTATTACTATTACACGAATCACAATTCTAACCTGACTGCGCCCTAATGGAAATTTCAAGAAGGGTGGTATTTGTGATCATCGCTTCAAACCCCTACATCAGTGTCGCCCTCAGTCTACTTTGAATCATTCTTCAAGTTTAAGCAGTGACCCTACCTATTTCGAACTCATACTTAACTAGTTTTGAACCTTGCTGAAGGTGTCGCCAAAATTTTTCATGGATATTTCAATGCCGTCTGTAATTATCAACCATCTATCTGTCTCTGTTTCAGGGTGACGGTACGATCGCTGATCAAAGCAAAAATCGCCACGGTGGGAGTGGGATATCCGGCCACTCCTCTGACCGAGAGCCGGATACGGATCTGCCTATCGGCCGGGCACACCAAAGAGCATCTCGACTACGCTTTGGACGTGATAGAAAAAGTTGCCGACGATTGCGGTCTCAAGTATTCGAGAAGGAAACGAGACACTCGGCCCATAGAATACGACAAAATCAAAATTTATATGGACTACTAGTAATTGTAAAAAATAGGTCTTATCACAACTTATGGGAAAAAGAACGGTTGTAAGTGGAAAGCGGGAAAAAGCGCCGTAAAATATGTTTTCGATAAAATTTTCCTCATTCAATAGAATATTCTTTGTTTAATATAATGTTCTCTGCTTTAAAACGTAGGCTAAGAGAAATGCATATTCTGGATGATAACAGAGTTAACTCACAAAATGTTTTTTGTATATGCGAAGTGAAATGTTCTATTCTGCCTTACGAGACGAACAATTGCAACATAAAATATTAGATGTTTTTACATTGAAATATATTCTTTGAAAATAAAATGTTCCTCTTTCAATAACAATCTTCATTGTCTTATAAAATGTTCTCCGCTTTAAATCATAGGCATCGAGAAATAAAATGTTCCGGACGATAATAAAGTTAACGAAAAAATGTTCTTTATAAATGTTCATGCGGAGTAAAATGTTCTGTCCACCTATGAAATGAAAAAATTTTATAGTGGAACATCGCAAAATAACATTTTAGTTGTTTTCGCATGGAAAATAGTCTTTGAATAATACTCTAGTGAGACGTAACACGTTCCAAACAAAGACATAAAACGTCAGTAAAAAATGGTACTTTCCCTCGAAATGAAATGCCTTTGGAAAGATAAATGTTCCTAGAATGTCACATAATAAAATGTTTTGAGTAAACATAAATAAACGAAAAAGATATTCGCCAAATGTGTGCTAGCAAACTGACTAATTTTGTTTAAAGATTGTTCTTTGAGTACCAGAACAAAGTAAATTGCTCTCTGTAAAAGTCTAGTTAATCTAAAACATGTTCCCTGAAGGCTATTATTTTCTGGCTAAATGACATTTTCCTGGCAATATCAGTTGAGTTATAGTATTTTAATTAATTTACTAACGAAAAATGTTCTTAGCAAAAACAAAACTAAATATTGTGTACAAAAAACGTACAAAATAAAAAGAATTATAGAATGCATCAGTTTCTGAATTATCAAACAAAGTAAAATGTTCCCAGAAACAGATCACAAAAATTATTTCAATACAAAATATTGCTGCAAAATAAAATATTTCTAAATATTTTTAACTTATTAAAATTTTCGTAACGAAAAAATTATAAAATTAAATGGTCTTGGCAAAAAATACTCAATTAACAAATGTTTCCTGATTTAAATAAATATTTTTTATTTTAATGAATCACTAACAAAACATTTTTCGAAAAATAAAATGTTCTTAGCAAAGTGTAATTAAAGAAGAAAACATAGTTCTTAAAAATATAGTCTAGCAAAATGAAATGTTCTAGACAAAAAACGTTAGATATGAAAAACATATTCTTTAAAGAGGAAAACAGTTTCTGAATTCTCGAACAAAATAAAATGCTCCAAGAAAAACTTTTAATTAAAATGATTCTAAAAATGTATTGAAATGTTCTGTATATTAAAAAATGTTTTGAATTCTTGAAAAATGTAAAATGTTCCAAGAAAAACAGTTAATAAAAAATTATTTCAATACAAAATATTGCAGTTAAATAAAATGTTTCTAAAAAAGCATTGAAATGTTCTGTAATTTAAAAAAATGTTTTTAAAGAAGGCAACAGTTTTGAAGTCTTGAAAAATGTAAAATGTTCCAAAAAAAAATTATAATAAAAAAATTATTTCAAAAAATATTGTAGCTAAATAAAATGTTTCTAAAAAAAGCAGTGAAATGTTCTGTAAATTAAAAAATAATTTTTAAAGACGTCAACAGTTTTGAATTATCGAACAATGTAAAATGTTCAGACAAACGTTAATAAAAAAATTATTTGAGTAAAAAATATTGCAGCAAAATTAAATGTTTCTTTGAATTTTCGAACAAAAATGTTCTAAGAAAAACAGTTAAAAATGATTTTAATACAAAATATTGATGCAAAATAAAATGTTCCTAAAAATAGCAATGAATTAAAAAATGTTATAGCAAAATAAAATTGACTTGGCAAAATATACTAATCTTTAAGAAATTTTTTCATTATATAAGTAAATATTTTTGAAGTATGTGGTTTAAAAATGTAGCAGCTAACATTGACTTATCGCGTCATTCATATATTAATGGGCATTTTATATGGCGCGGTTTTCCGTCCGATTTCCACCGCTCTTTTTCCCGCACGATATTTCTTCTGTACAGCTTGTCGCTACTGCTGCTGACACCGGCTTGATTAATGTTTTTATAAACGATTTTTTATAATAACGCTGATAAATTTTTAAAATGTATTTTTTCCGGTTTTTGTTTCCTTTTATTTGTATTTTTATTTAATTTTGTTCACAAATAAAACGTACAGGATGGCGTTTCACTATAAACACGAGTCGTAATATTTTTGAGACGTCCTGTATAAAAAAACTACACAAGGGTCGTTTTTAAACCCACTTTTTTATTTATAGGAACGATTTGTACAAGACTTATTTAACAAATTAATAAAAATTCTACCTACGTGCAGGGTTTTACATTAATAGCGTTTACAGTCGAACTTTACATGATACATAAAAGACCGTTTCTCTATTTTAAAATGCCGTTATTTCCTTACTAAATTACTTAATAGATGACATAGAAGTGGAAAGGCGCCTTAACTTAATCACCAGTAATGTTTGGAATTTATCTTTTTTGAATTGATTTGTTTCCTTTCTGTTATTTGAGCGAAATTTCTTTGGTTTTGGTGATGGGTAGCAGTTTCGTTTCCAAAAGTACTTTCATTATTCAGTTGAGTTTTAGTCACCCGGGACCAATCGGGTGAATAAGGAGGCTGTGATATAGCTGACACTGGCATAGTACATCTAATGACGTTTCTGTGGCATATATCGCTTTTCTTCTATTTCAAAATGGCGTCCTTTCCTTATTTAATTGAGTTTTGGTCGCACGGGATTAAATCAGGTGAATAAGATGGCTGTGGCGACGGTTAAATGGCCTACAGATAGTGTGGAAATGAAAAGCTGCTTTAATTTAATCATTAATAAATATTTTGTTGTGCATAATTTCATCTGTTTTCAGAACGTTTCAGGAATTTCCCTTTGTTCATATTGATTTATCTTTTGATATTGATCTTTTTTTTTGTTTTGTTAGTGGAAGCAAGTCTTTTATTGTTCAAAATGCTTTTATTTAGTTGCGCGTTGAAGTCACCCGGGACCAAATCGGGTGAGTAAGAAGGCTATGGCTTCGCTGAAACGATATAAAACATCAAAAAGTTATCTAAAGATAGTACAGGATTGGATGGCGGCTTATAAACATCTGAAATCGTTAAACCAACACGTAAAGGCAGCTATATACGCCAAACGTGTCGTTTTCGCCGTCAGCCTCATCTAGTTAAGAGATAGTTATCATCGCGCGCCATTACTGACATTACATCTACTTACTGACGTTTCTGTAGGATATATCGCTTTTCTTTTTTTTTTTCAAAGTGGCGGCCTTTCCTCACTAAAATAAGTCGGTCGCGCGGGATCAAATCAGGTGAATTAGATGGCTGTGGCGGAGGTGAAATGTCTGAAATCTCGAAAACGTCTATAAATAACGTAGTGAACAGGCGTCTTAACGCAATCGCCAGTAATATTTTGTCGTACATAATTTCACCCGTTTTCAAAGAATTTGATTGTATTGATTTGTTCTCTTTCCTTTATTTGAGCGTCTTGGTAACGCTGGCAAGTTTTGTTGCCGTTTCATTATGTGCTTTCATTATTCAATTGAGTTTTTGTCACGCAGGACCAAATCGGGTGAGTAAGTAGGCTGAAACGACATAAAATGTCAAAAATTTGTCTAAAGATAGTGCCGATGTGGATGACGGCTTATTATAAACGTCTAAAATCGTTGTAGCAACACGAATGCTTTTGAGGTCTGTACGATATAAACGTCTGAAATCGTTTTATCGATATGTAAGGGGCAGCGTGATACGTCAAACATGACGTGGTATAGTAAATCTACTGAGGTTTTTGTAACATATATCGCTTTTCTTCTGTTTCAAAATGACGTCGTTTCCTCACTAAATTCAATTTGGTCGCTCGGGATCAAATTAGGTGAGTAATATGGCTGTGACGACGGTGAAATGTCTATACAATTTCAAAAACGTCTATAGATAGATAGCTTGAAAGTGAAAAAGTGCCTTAACGCAAGCGCCATTAATGTTTTGTCGCACACAATTTCACGCGTTTCCAGAGTGTTTCCATTTTTTCGTATTGATTTGTCCTCTTTGGGTTATTTGGGCTATCTTTTAATTTGTTTTGTTAATGGGAGTCTTTTGTCGGTTTAAAATGTGCTTTCATTATTCAATTAGTTACCCAGGATGAAATCGGGTGAGTAAGGAAGCTTAAACGATATAAAACGTCAAAAAGTTGTCTAAATATAGTGCCGAAATGAAAGGCGGCTTATAAGCTTACAATAAACATCAGAAATAATTGGACCAACACGAATGCTTCTATTTAAAAAAAAAAAAAACTGCAATTGTTTTGATTTGCTGTTTCTGAGAGGTACTTATTATTTTTGTGAACTTTCTTCGGACTTGGTAGTCCCAGCAAGTTAGTTTACTCTTGTTTTAAAACGGTATTCTTCGGTTTTTGAATCTATTATACGTAGAATTTTAGATCAGGTCAGTGTGAGGGCTGTGGAAGCGATGACATGTTTATAAACCTCAAAAAGACGTTGCAAAAGTCGATATCGGCTTATAAAAACTTCTAATCGTTGGACAAACCTAAATACTGCTTTGGAGTATTTTAGAAACTATCTGTGATAGTATCTAAGAAGTACCTCTGTTATTTCTACTAACTTTGGTATCGGTTGTCCTAGTAAATCTTCTCCTAATTCAAAACGGTATCTTTTGGTTTCTGAATCGATTTTTTAGACATACAGTACAAAATCAGGTGAGTAAGAAGACCGTTACAGCATTGAAATGACTTAAAACGTGAAAATGTACCTACTTTTTGACATACAGTTTTAGGATCAGGTGTGGAAGAGATCAAATGCATATGAACGTTAAAAAATTGGTCTAAATACAATATGGAAGTGAATAGTGGCTTATTGTATAAATCTGCAATCTTTGGACAACCACAAATTGATTGATTTTTTCTCTGAGAGCTAACTGTCATTCCTGCAAGGTTTATTTAGTCTTGCAGCAACAAATAGTGTAATTTCTTTACTTAATTGACTTTTAGTCATACAGATCTAAATCAGGCCAATAAAAAGGCTATGGCAGTGTCGCAATGCATTTAAGTGGCAAAAAATTGTGTACAAATATTGTTAAAATGGTTGAATGGCTGTTTAATCACCGAACAATATTACTTCATTATGACACGACCAAATTCCTTGACATAGATGCTAAACAAACTTCTATCCAGTAATATCGACATTAAGAATCTGAGCTTGGTATAATCTTTATAAATCTCCCGCATCTATTTTTAATAACAGCAATATAATTGTGGAAACTGCCAGGGCTCGATTATTTTGGCAGAAGAATATTCATAAGAATCATGCAAAGTTCTACTTTTAGATCAAGAAAACTGCAAGTGTTCTTTCTATGTGATGTCGTCTGACCAATTCTCTTTCTAAAGCTTTCGCGTGATTCTTCTGTGTCGCATTTTGATTGGCTAAAGAGTATAACGGTCTAATATCTTGTCGGAAGTGCTGCAAGCGCGATGTCTACGTCAGTGTTGCGGTTTTTAATTCGTAGAATTGATTGTATAGAGCTGGCCTTATAAGTTTGGATTAATGCAATATGTTGAACGTTTTTTCAATATGTACTTAAGTCCACTAAAGTTTGGAGCTGTGTGACTGACGTTGCGCCTACAATCTTAATTTGGATTATGCGCGTAGGGACAAAACGACTAGACTAGATTAGAAGAATTTTATTTACATGTTAAAAATCTTTATTTACATATCAAAAATAAATAAAAAAAATCGCCATAACCGAGTTTGGGGACTTTTAATGCGGGACCATGAATGATAAATCCGCCTATTAAAATCATTTTTGATTTCTCTCCTTACCTAAACGGTATTATTAGGGGAGTTATGTTTATTTTGGGATCGGGAATGGAAATGTGTTTAGGGATTTGTTGTGTTTTAATTATGGATTTGTCCCCTTAAAATGCTAATAAAAATAGGGTTGTTCTCGTGTGTGCGTTGATCTTGTGTAAAGGACGTGGGTGATTAATACAGTTCACATGCTAAGTAAGCGATGTGCTATCCGGGAGAGCCCCGATCGAGAATGTAAAGAGTTTCCGATTGGTGTTCTGTCGGCCAGCCCACCGCCCATTATTCTTTTGAAAACAATCGAGTCCTAGTTGTGGTCGTTTACAAGCATAGAGTTTGATGTACTGGCAAATTGGATACCTTCCAATTCTATACAGGACTTGGTTGACTGGTCCCACTGTGTCTATAAGCGACAATGTAAGAAAAACTAAAATCAAGCATGGTCTGTCGTTGAGTTAGAGAAGGAAAGTGAGTTTCATGCTTTAATCTTTGTGGCTTGTAAAATCAAAATAAATCTATTTAAAATATTTCCTATCGGAATTTTAAGCGCTTGATAGTAAGTTCATATCAATTAAAAATAAAATAAAAATCATAGACGCTACCTGGTATATGAATTTTCACATATCTTCAGTCTTCAACAATACACGTACCTCACGCGACTAAATTGATGCCATCAGTTTGTTAAAAATCACGTTATAATGTTACTGACCTATTTGACAGAACTGATACTTCAGTTGTCATAAAAGTCTGTAAGAAAGGCGAGTATCATTCAAGCCATATTCTGGCGGTCTCTTTGGTTTAAAAATATTTTCAACAACTTTTAGAACTAGTTTTAATACTACGTCACAGATTTTGAAAGCGCTCAAATAGATGATTTTAAAACAGTGATGTCACTGACAGATAACGATTTGTGAGTGTGTAAATCTCTAGCAATAGATAATATTTTGCCTTTGTCAACGAGAAGCTCATATAATATTACCACAGTTTTATGAAAAATAGATCGGTATTTAGAATCCGACTTCAACCAGTTATTTAGAATTATAAGGTCAAGTTTTCAAAACTTATAAACCTTCATAATTATGCATTTTCAAATTTTTCTTATAACCATGAATATTCTTTTTTATCATAAATTTTATTATGTATGCTATGCTTTATGACGTTCGTTACTATTTTTGACATTAATGACATTTGTATTTCCTTGAACCGTTCTTAATGAAACGTTTCAAAAATAGATGCAGGTGGTTTAAACCTAATTCAACGTGACGTCATTGTTTGGTTAGTCGAATGGGAATAGTTCAAACCGTTTTCAAACCAGTTGACCGCTCGAATATGGCTTAAATTTCTTGTTTTACTAGAACACATGAAATTGGGGTATTAGTGAAGACTCGTTACATATAATTTACATTGTGTTCGTTTTATTGATAAGTATAAAGAATACTTTTTTGGTATTGTAGATCTGAACAGTTTTAGGATCGATTGATGAGTACAAAAATTAAAATGTTATATTATTATATCGAAAATTTTAAATATTAATAATAAAGTTATTGCCTTTTCTAGCATGATAGCTAATTAACTAATTATTGTATAAATAAAATTTATGTATTGTTCGTCTGGTCCCATTTTATTACCTTCTTTGAAAAATATAAATTTAAAAAGCCAACTTCGTTTTAATATTTTATTTATCTCTATAAGCGTTATTGTTTCCACATCATCATCTAAAATTGTATGTTTATATAAACAGTTAAAAATTTGTTAAATACATTGCCAAATCAGAAGTGCCGCAGTGGTCGAATCTAGGGCCTTTATTATTTTCACCGATAGAAAGTTGACGAAATCGAAATGTGAACTTTAAATTTTAATGATGTCATTTAGACTTCATCATAGGTTAGTCACATTCAAATATGACAGCTCTTAAAAATAATTGCCGAATGAATTGTTCTTGAAGTGAAGTGGCTGCTGAATTAAATATCAGTATATTTTACGTTAAGAAACTGGCAAGAATAACAAAAATTCCGAAGACCTTTAAGACAAGATGAAGAAAATCTCTCGGGACTTGCCCAATGAACTGGAGTGGGGTAAGAATGCTTGTCATAAAATGTTTGTGTAAGATCTCTTTTAGGTATGGTTTCTGCAGTTTCGTTTTGTTTATCTAATATTTTCTATCTTTTTGTTTGTTGCATAAGTCAGTTATGAAAGGACGAAGTGCAGTCTTATATTTTTGATTGTATGTTTCATATAGGGGAAGATCACTCAGCGGTTGAGTGCCAACTAAGCGTGTCTCCGGGTGGTGGATATGAAAACGGCCAAGTTTCCCTTGGTTAGTGATAGACATAAGTAGAGTGCGAGAGCCTAAAAACCCTCAAAATCTTTTGCGAAGGCTACCGCCGCGAACCAACTCTCCCAATCTAAGGTGTAAGGTAACGTGCCGACGGATGAATTGTCGCAGGGGCATATGCGGCAGCAAACACTCCCCTGAAGGAACCTGGCGACACCCTCTTGTATCTAGCCTTGCCGGCGCATGAGGGGCTTTGCGTCGATCGACCTTTCCTTCCCTAGCTACTCGTGGGAACCATATGGATTCACAAAAACAAGAACCCAAAGAGGCTGGACGTAAACGCTCACCTCTAGCAAAGGAGACTGGACACCAAAGTCCAACTCCGGCGCAGGAGGCTGGACCGCGACGATCACCTCAAAAAAGGAGGATGGACGTCAAAGCTCGCCTCCTGCAAAGGAGCCTGGACAAACAAAGTTTAACTCCCGCACAGGAGGCTGGACATCGACGCCCACCTTCAAAAAAGGAGGATGGATGTAGTAGTTTACCTCCAACTAACAGGCCCCGGAGAGGCAAAAGAATCTCTGGGTCTGAAGCAAAGAGGAGGAAGAGGGATAAGCTGCAGACAGGCAGTGCTACGATAACCGCCATCCTCAGCAAACCCCCTCACTCCAAACAAAACAAAAGCGGCCTAATCAAGTCCCTAGACAGCGATGCTAGTTCTGCCTCCACAAGAGGCCAGGAACACGACGCAACTGGAGACAAGAAAAGGCCGCGATCTTACACCTCTTCCGAGGTAACGCCCCGGAAGGGTAAAACACCCAGAGAGGACCACAAAGTTCTGTCTGGATGCAGCTACGAGCCATCTGAAAGTAGCTATAATAGACAAGGATAACCCTTAGGGTAAAATATCTACCGAAAGAGAAATCCTTGTCAAAAAGACACTGATGGGAGATATTTACATCAAGGAGCGCTCTGACGACAATGACACGTCTCCGCACGGTTGGAATAGAACCTGATGTAGGATCTGGTGATGTGAGACGTCGCTTTTGGTAGGAGGTGATCGATACGCACTCACTGCTTCAAGCGAACGTAGACTCCATCTCACCGATATATATCTTCCATAAGCCATATAAAGTTATAACAGAACAAATAGAAGAGCCGGAACTGGCAGGTACGATTCATATCTACACCGACGGTTCTAAAACAAAACGAGGCTCAGGATATGGAATATACTCCAGATTCTTAAACCTAAACATAAAATGGGCTCTGAGCAATAGTGCCAGTGTAGTTCAAACAGAGCTAACGGGAATTCTCATAGCAGCAAAAGAAATCACCAGAAATATCACTGGGCCTCAATTCTCGACTTCACCGGAAAATTTTCCCATGGATAAATATTCCCATGCTTATATTCCAGTGGTATTATAAAATGGTATTCTCGATTAGGTTAGGAACCTTCTTCCTATGGGAATTTCGATTATTCGTATGTCTAACGTATGTTGGGTATTAAGTACGTAAATATTGGAAACTGACCAATCATAATCAATATTATATTTCAATACTTTCAAGTAATAATGTTGGGATCATTGATTCTATCAACTTTTGACTCTTGTTTTGCCACTTGCCATCTTGTCAGAGAAAACTATCAACCCCCTTTTGTTAGAAAATAACGTGAAAATATATCATGTGCTGAACCTAGTACAAGGGGCACAATAAAGCCAAAACGAAGAGTAGCTGCTACAAGGTCAACTAAAACCTTGAATACTAGCCGAAATATTGAACGCATGTTACAAAATAAAAACTTTAATAAAGAAAATTATTATGACAAAAAATTCAAGTTATTAGAGATAAATGTTTTGGCAAAAGAACGAATAACTTGTGCCTTGGAAAAAATAGCAGAAACAAAGGAATTTTAAGGATTTTTAAGAGTGTTCAATATTTTAGCTTTAGGGGGTGGGTGGCTCAGTGGTAGAGTCTCTGCCTGTGGATCCAAGGGACCCAGATTCGAATCCCACCGTTGGCCGGGATTTTTTTCTAAGGGTGCGTTAAGTGAGCGGTCGGACCGGTCGAAACTGTCTAGCGAAAGAGAAAACCGACCAACACGACCAGTCATGACTAATCAGCTGATCGGTCAGAGTCAGTCAGAACAGTCGAGAAATAGAGTTTGACTTGTTTGGTCAAAACTGTCTAGTGAATGGCCAATTGTCAATTCATGTTTTTATTTAATTTAAGGAGGTCCTTTCGCCACACCTCTCGCCTCAAATGTTAAAAAAAAAGTTATTAGATTATGACTAAAATTAATTTTTTTCTAATAGTTGAAGTCCTTATTTATCTAATACTGAACTTTTAACTATACCTTACCTTGCAAATTTTTGAGAATTTTTTTTTTAAAATGTGAGTATTTGTACAGTGCCTCACGAGAAAGTAAGTCCTCAACAACAATTCTCGAATTATACTATTATTTATTGATTAGATGGAGTAGAAAAAAACTAAAAATAAGGTTTTTGAAATATATAGATTTTGTTTTATACAATAAAATATATATAGTAAACCGTGGAACTTATTGAGAAATTAATATTAAAAAATCACAAAAAATTTTCAAGTAACCTAGTTGAAAATTTTTTGTGATTTTTTAATAATAATTTCTCAATAAATTCCACGGTAACCTATATATTTTATTGTAAAAAACAAAACCTAAATATTTCAAAAACCTTATTTTTAGTTTTTTTCTACTACATCTAATCAATAAATCTCAAAAATTTGCACGGTAAGGTATAGTTAAAAGTTCACTATTAGATAAATAAGGACATCTACTATTAGAAAAAAAATTAATTTTAGTCATAATCTAATATTTTTTATTTAACATTGGTGGCGAAAGGACCTCCTTAAACACACAAGAAATTAATAGTTATGGATAAACTAATGTTGTTGAAAACCAATTTAAAACATGAAACGGAAAAAACCAAATATTATGTAATATTATAATGGGATTAGTCACCAGTTACTCTAAAATAGGCGGAAAATCAACACTTTTCTATTCAAAATGATGATGCTGGAACTTTTTACACTTTCAAAAGAATTATTATATTTATTAATGAAATTTCATCATCAGTTTGAAAAGCTAACAGACAAATAGCCATAATAACTTTATTTCTCTTTCTGCTGTTCATATTATTTTTTTAAATGCCTTCGTCTTGAGTTTACCGCATTCTTTAGAACTGTCGATGTGTCGAGGGACTCACAAAATACAGGAGACAGGAGGGACTGCCTGGTCTTGTAATTTTCGGTTATGAATTTTACAAATTAGGACTACATCGCCTAGCGAGCGGTCTGACCATATCAGTCAACTTGACCGTTGACTTAACGCAGCCTAATTAACAGTGCTGTTCCTAAAGTGGCGCAAGGAAACAGTAACAAGGCCTGTCTGTAGGGGTGTAGGAGTATTAGAGTACTAATACTCCTGCACTATGGAGTACTAGACTACTAGTACAATCCATAACCTACATAGAACATTAGGCTAATGACCTTAGATGTTGAAGCCGTACACCAAAGAAAAAAAAATATATTTTAGCTTCAAGTTTTTTAACATCTCATTATGTTATTAACAGTTGCTATTTATTTTGCGTAATAAAACAAAATTTATTCTGAAATAGCCTATTCCTAATAATGAAACAAAATATATTCTGGGATTGCTTATTCTAGAAAACTTGCGTTGATTATATTTGAGAAATTGTCTATCATTTAAGGATTCAAAGGGATCCCCTGCCTCATTTTTCCACTTAGACCAAAAATCTCTTGGGACATTAATTGCTCTTCTTTCTGCCTCTTCTATATTGTTTAATTGGGAAAGTAAAATAGCTTCATCCATTTTGGGAAAGGTATATTAGTAATAATATACCATGAGTAATAATAATATATAATTATTATTTGAAGTAACTAGCAAATGTCACCGGTGACAGATTTCCATTGGAAATTTGATTTCCCATGCCAAATACCAGGTGTGTTTGCTCCCATACTTTTCGTGAGAAAATATTCCTAGTGGATGTGTCGAGAATACAAAATATAAATTCCCATAGGAAAATTATCTTTTTCCCATGGGAAAAAAAGTCGAGAATTGAGGCCCTGAAGGAACATGCTCATCTATACAGATTACAGACAAGCACTACTCACCCTGAACAGACCACGAATTTACTCAGGGTTAGTACTAGAATGTCACGAAGCTTTGGCCGAAGTATCCATCAACAATGTTGTCATCTCAAGATGGATCAAAGATGAAGCCACATCAAAAAGTAACCGTCTTGCTGATTCACCCGCCAAGAAGGCAGCCAACCAAATACTTTTTGGACTTGGCCCTTCTATTGGCCTGACAAAATCGGTAGTGACAGACCTAATTAAAAAACATTCCCTTGTGAAATGCAAGGAAAAATGGGATAAAACAAGAAACTGCAAAGTTACCAGGGAGCTCTTAAGTTATCCCAAAAACACTGCAGCAAACAAATACTTGACTATGACTAGACATAATCTGCGCCTGGTTACAGGCATTCTGACTGGTCATTGCCAAGTACGGAAGCATCTCCATATCATGGAGCTGTCAGAATCCGCATTCTGCAGGGGGTGCGAACAAGAAAATAAGACCATTGAGCATATCCTCTACGATTGCTCGAAGCTCTCATTTATTAGAAGATTTGTGTTCGGCGAGTATCGGCTAACACCTCTTGGCGACATTACCAACTACATTAAATCTGTAGACTGGCTCACGAGCTAGGAGGTGCCTATCATCTTAGGAGGATGCACAATGGGCCTTATGAGGCCTAAGTGCTGTGAGGTAACCCACCTTCTACATGTTACAGATACAGAACCCAGCCCAATTGAGATCCTGATTGAAGGTGTACTTAAGGCACTTCATATCAATACCTAAATTTAATTTTAATGCTATATAAGTAAATTGTTCAAAAATATCGAAAAACATTTACACCCGAAATTAAATATAACCAGGTAAATTGTTTTCAATTTTAATAACACGCAATCCTTTTAAGAAATGATATGCGTGCCATGTGAAAAAAACTTAATAACTAGTCATTAACGAATTGTATGCTTTGAATTATAAACAGAGTTAAAGGTACAAAATATAATATTATACGTATAATTTAGATGGATGTGGTTAAATGTTATGTCTCTCGAATAATTGCAAACATCAATCAGCCCTATACGGGGTGGGGTGCTCGTATTGTATATTATACTTACCAACCTTGGTACATACCATAGATAAATTATGGTACATACATAATTAATGGGTTTCTTCAAATACCAAAATTTATTCTGACACCAATAAATATTTTGGTAAATTTATGATACTGGTTATGGCCTAATATATTTACAGATGATTGGTGTTCTTATACATAAAAAAGGAAATGAAGTGGTAACACATTAGAAAAATATATTTATCAAAGATTTTCGAAAAGCTCTCAAAAACCGGTCAAAAAGAAATGCAATATCTATCAAAATATTAACTGCTCTAGATGAAAGTAATCCATGTCTATGTGTACATACATCTAGACCTCTCGAAAGCATTTGGCACTGTCAGCCACCGTTTACTATTGGATATCTTAGAAGAGGTAGATTATAAGAGATACATGCATCACTCAAATTATTTGAAAACTAGTTTATAAACCGACAAGTTACAAGAGCATATGAATCTATAGTGATTTAAGCTCAATAACTTAAGGTACCCCACAAAGAACTGTACTCGGTCTAATTCTATTTAATCTTTATATCAACGGATTATTTTTTATCGAGAGTTTAGGAGAAGTTTTGGGATTTGCATGCGAAATTTAAATATTTTATAACGCTAATTCATGGTTAAACTACAGTACCTTCCAAATCTGAATAGCTGGTTTGTCAGTAAATTACTAATATTAAATGTAGATAAAAGCCATTACGGAAACGTATGGATAATCTGTACAAAAAGTTTGCAGATCCCGTTCGGTTTATTAAAACTTTCGGATTATAGAATTCATAATAAATTATATACAGTGTCGGCCACTAAACGTTTTTCAATAAGCCTTGCAAAAGTGCATGTGAAAACTACAGAAATTTAGGCGTAGATCGATCATGAAACGAATATTATCAGCATTGCTAGTTTATACGGCTCGACCGCGCTGTAGCGTTAGCATTAAGGCGGGTACAGATCTGAGCACGTACGCGTATGAGGCAAGCCGAGGCAGAACCAAAGGCCTCGTGCGACGCATTTTGTATACACGAATGGTGGACGCATGAGGCGCTGTTTGCCACTGATTCAGTAAATTCGCGAGCACGCAAATGTGTACCCAGAACATTCGTAAAATTAAAACAAAAATGAAGGATGAGGATGACGTCGCGGAGTTAAGTGCATGTTTTATTATTTTATCCGACACATTAAAGAAAAAAGTAGAGAAAGGAATCGATGGCCGATTTCCTGCCAAGGATATTCTTTTTTATTGTGATGTAATAGAACTGGCGTTTTGCTCTCTTATGATATCACGCTGATTATTTAAATCCAGGAGAAGCAAAACTTTTTCCTGGTTCTATTCCATACAAAATAAATACTAAAAACTCGCTATAATCTGTACGGTGCTGTATGATACAAATTCACCGTCCAGACTGAGCACGTACTGCGCATTACCTCCCTTTGATGTACCGCCAACAAACGGATCGTACAGCGCACACAACGAGGCACTTTGCCGCGCCTCGGAAGCCCGTTCACATCTGCATGCTCATGCGTCCTCGACTTGCCTCATATGCGTACGTGCTAAGATCTATACCCGCCTTTATACCTGCCACGTGCGGCTCAGACATTAAATCTTGTCATTAATGGCAATGCCAACTCCAGTGGTGAAATTTCTGTTTACTTTTTTGATATGCATTTATATAATTACTTTTTTGCGCCCCCATATCAATATAATTTACTGAAAAAGAACATGTGAAAAGTCTAATTTTAAAATCGTTAAAAGAAACAAGGTGGAAAAGTCGTATCAAGCTGTTAGACCTCTAAAACAAGACCTAAGAAACATTATTACCGCATTAAATGCCTTAATTGAAGATATATTGAAACATTTAAATTTTTGTGTTCAATTTTAATTTGCCCATATTTATCAATAAATAATTGATGTATTAAGTAAATGATTCAAAATACTACATTAAACATCGCGGAATGCATTGAAGGTTTAGATAATCTTAAAAAATATTAAGTTTCCCAAACATCTGACGATAATTTTAAAATGTTTGTCGATTCAGCAACAACACTTGCTAAAGATTTAGGGTGAGATTACAGAACGTCTGCAACTTTGCAGATCTGCAAATATGGCGGACTTACAAATGCAAGTATTCCAAAAAATATCTGCAAATTCGCAATATTTATTGTGGTTTATTACCCCCAACAACACTAAACCCAAATTTGCCATATTTGCAGATCTGCAAAGTTGCAGACGTTCTGTAATCTCACCCTTAGGATTTAGGTCCGTTATTTTGATTACGAGGGCAGTGAGGAAACAATTTCAAATCCAGTCCAGCATTTCAAGACTGCTTTTTAAGAATGATGATCTTGTGAAAGACTGCATGGACTTAGATATTAAATTGCAGTTAAAGAAGGAAGTATTGTGAAAGATATAGTCGGTATACAACCAATTATGAAATAACTTCATTCAAAGATATTTTTCGAGGTAAAAAACAGCCAATTGAGATAACAGAAATTATCGTCAATAAAGATCTTAGTCTGTTTTCCAAATGTTGCTCTAGCAATAAGAATTTTTTTAACCTTACCTGTTTCTGTGGTTTCAGGTTAAAAATTATTAAAAATTACTCGAGAAAAAATATGACACAAGAAAGGCTTTCAGATTTTGCCATTATCTCTATTGAATCCGAAATCTCTGAAACAAATTTGCTTCTCAGAAAGCCAGACTATTTTATAGTAAATTATTAAGTCGTCTTTGTAGGACTGATGAGCAATCCGATTTTCTAATACATACTGGCTAACCGACCGCCGGCGGTGCTTGCATTTGTTGAAAAGAAAACCGTCTTTCGGCGGCATATGGTCTTCTTCATACAGGAAAGCCGCCGCAAATCTAAACTGATTTGTTGATCAGGGCGGCATGCTATCAGTAAATTGAAAAATGCCGCCGGACGACGCGACGGTCTACTGTACATTGAATGCCGGTGGTAAGAAAAAATACTTGTAAAATCGTCTACATTTTTGTGGCAAATGATCATATGTCGTACGCGTTTTATTTGTACATCGGTCTCCTTTTGACAGAGTAGATGAGGCCGTTGGTGTTTATGCCGGTTGACGTAGCCAGGTATGTATAGAAATTTTATGGTGGCGGCGAAGTCGCCACCCTACGAAAAGTCGTTACTTCGTCTTCTTGTTGTCACGGCATTATTATTATTTGTTCATGTATGTGAAATTTGCTTCTAAGGTTTATAAAATACTACTGCTAGTCACGGCGTAAATGAAAACAAAAAACGCATTCACACAAACACCTCCCACCACAGCAATTACAAATGATAAGTGTTGTCCCCGATATGCGAGTTTTTTCCGACGGCATTTAATGTTTCAAATACAGTAGACCGTCTTCCGGCGGCCTTATCAATACTCTGATAGCCTGCCGCCCTCATCAACAAATCAGTTTAGATTTTCGGCGGCTTTCTTATATGTGAGAAGACCATGCCGCTGGAAGACGGTTTACGTTTTATTAAATTCAACTACCGCCGGCGGTCGGCTAGTCAGTACGTTTCTCAATATAAAATTGTATTTATAAGCGTGCCACTGGGAATACTTCGCGATATTATGTTTCTCGAGAAAACAGGAGATTTAAATTTGTGCAATGATAAGGCAGCAGTCTACGGAGACGTTTAAGAAAAAAAAGTAGGAAATCCTCATATTTAAAAACTACTATAAAACAAAAAGCAGCAAATTTTCATAGATTTAATACAGAATGGCCCCTAAATTTTTTTTTTAAATTCCTTTCAAACATTTTCAAAATAAATACTTTTCGGAGGTTTACACAAAAATCAATGTTTCCCCATCCTAAGTTTTATTATTAGTTTTTCCTAAAAAATTCACAAAAATCGGACTAAAAATAAAGGCTCCGAGGAAATTATAAATTTTCAAGGTGTTCGGTTTGTTCCTAAGTACTTTTTTTTTATTAGATTATATTTTCTGAGTAATTACTGTTGTTTTGCATTTCTAATTATAAAATATCTATTTTTATTTCACAGGTAATATTTTTGTTTTGTTTATTATTTTGTTAAAGCATTTTGTCGCTATTATAACCTATTAGCTGGCCAAAAAATAAAGCTTTGGACATTTTTATTAATGTTTTACTTTTTACTTTCCTGTCTGTATACAGATAAGCAAAGTATTGGAATCATGATTTTTTTCGACATCGAGTTTTTGATGGATTTTTACGTTTTGGGGTCCCCTCAATCCGCTTGACTATTTTCGCTATGATGTCTGTGTCTGTATACTCGATAATTCATGATCGGATACAGAGAAATACATCAAATTTTAAACTTAAGTTTTATTCCGGCCTAGAATATATATGTTATTTGAGGAAAAGTGTAAAATTTAAATTTTTCAGTATTTTCGTTGACATTGAATATATATAAAAAAATGTTTCGTGTAAGATTATGTGGAAAATTTATACATTTAGTTCAGACTCTAAACATTTACAATAGGTTGTACAAAATAACCGGAAAAAGCCTGTAATAAATTGACAGGAAAGTCAAGTTAGACACATTAGATATTTATATTATTGTCAAAGAAAAAATCACGTGTGGGGCATGGAAATTTTTGAATACTCTGTATACCTTTTAAAAAATTTTTAACAACATGTGTAACCAATTATCCTTTATTACAAAAATATAAAAATTAATTATAATTAATAAAAGTGAAATATATAAAAAAGGTTATCCTTATAAAAACGTTTAGTTAATCCAAGGGTAACGATATTACATACTGGGTGTGCCTCGTTTCGTTTAGGATTTAAAAGAGGAACACAATTATAAATTGTGGATTGCATAACCTTATTATATCTTTTTAATTTAGTGGTTCTCAAACAGATTACTATACAATACAGTGAAAGAAAAACAGATTTGACACAGTAACAGTTTCATTATCGAAGCCGCCATTTTGTTATCGTCTCGCTAGAATGTATTGATTGTACCCAAATGTGAAAGCTCATTGGTTGATATTGGAATTTTTACCGAAATTAATTTCCTGTAAATCTGAATTTGCCCAGTGGTATTAGAAAGAGATGGAAGACTAGTGATAAAAAAATGTATTAATTCTATTAGTGCCGTTTGTTAAAAAATACATAGGGTCAGAAACATATAAGAAAATTCCATTGGTTTTATAGTCTTAATTAAAATGTGTATAAACAATAAATTTAACTACTACATAATGCCAAATGAGACTTTATTTGTAAAATTTAAAATATGTTGTAAAATTATTTAATATTAATTTAGCCATGAATAAGCATAGACGAGCCTGTGTTCGTTTGACTGACAAATATCGAGAAATATCGAACACTCAACTGTCAATAAACTTTGTTCGTTTGATAGAAATAATCGATATTTTGTTGAATCAATTGTAGATACTAAATGCAACTATTGTTAATGATACTAAAATTTGAAATTTCAAAAGTCGGCAAAGTTATTAAGAAGTTTCAATATCTTTAAAAGATTGACGTCAAAGTCATTTGTATTTACTATTCGGGGTGCAATCCAGGATAGCAGTACTCATTTTTCTCAAGATTTTCACGAGAAATGTTATATGTCAACGTGGAGACAGTATTAAGCCAGTAACTAGCAGTACATCGGATGTACGCCTTTTATTTGTACATCGGTCACCTTTTGACAGAGTAGGTGAGCTGTGTCCAGGCCGTTGGTGTTCATGCCGGTCGGCGTAGTCAGGTATGGATTGAAATTTCCTGGAGGCGGCGAAGCCGCCACCCTACGAGAAGTCGTTGCTTCGTCTTCTTGTTGTCACGGCATTATTATTATTTGTTCATGTATGTGAAATTTGCTTCGAAGGTTTATAAAATACTACAGAAAAATACTTAAGTCTTCCACTTCATAATCTGAAATAAAATTTAGGTTAGAATTATGATGTACAAATAATGGGGGATACATCCGATGTACAAATAATTGTACATCCGATGTACTGCTAGTCACGGCAATTTTTTAAACCAGTGAGAACTCACTGACTGTTTCTCTCGATTTATTTCGAGATAATTAAAATTCTTTTACTAATTTTAATCCTTATTGGCTTTAAAACACTGTTTCCACGTTGACATATGACATTTCTCGTGAACATCTTGAGATAATTTATTTCTCTCCAGTTTGAAAATAGCCAGGCAAAGTTTGGCAAAGTCCGGGGTTCACTTTGAATACCTCTATAGAGGTGTATGCCCAGTATCTGTTTATATGGGAAGGGGTGATATCTGATTTTGATATTTAATTTTGATTATATTAAAAGTACAGAAAACGTAATGTTGATGTTAATATTGTTACGCTGGTTTTTGGTATCACAATTTATTTTAATCCAACTTTTACAATAACTCAATTCAACTGATACAATAACTCTAACTGATAACATTAATATGTAACTATCATGTAACGTCTATCATCAAAAACTGCCAATTGACGCCAGGTTGTCGACTTATATAGCTTGCCTTGACCTTCTCGAACAATCCGGATTTTTCTTTGACAAGGAATGACATTTCGAGACATTTCTGGAATATTCCATCTTCTTCATTTACTCGTACCTTTACTTATGACGACCGCAGCACGCTGCAGGGTGCTGCGTAACATTGCTCCCTCCTCTCTAGTTATTCGCCCCGAATAACTTAATTGCTGGGATCTAGCTGGAACTAATGGGGAGGATCTGGACCATGGTATGGAGCTATCTTTCAAATTTACGTTGAATTTACTTCCCGCTGACAGTTGAATGCAACAGATCAGGTCGTTGATTTTCCTTAAGGATGGAGTAGGGGTCTTCCCAGTTCCGTTGCGATTCCTCGCTGTTTGGGATTGCACAGCCATACCTTGTCGCCCCTCTCAAAATGTGTATGTGTGACACGCCTGTTGATTCTAGCTTCTGCTTTATCGGTGTGGGCTTTCAGTCGTTCCAGAGCGAATCCATATACCTTTGTCCTGCCATTGCACACATCACATTTTTTACCCCAATTCGCTACATCCCGTCGGCAATTGACCCAATAAAATCTTTCCCGAACTCGTGCCAGTGTCCTTTTAGTATCAAAGTGTCCTCCTGAACGGCTGCTATGAAGCTCCCCCAATACATTTCTCACCTGTGACCTCGGCAGTATCACTTGGCGGACTACATGTAATCCATCAGGGCTCTCTCACTTCCGGTACAATAGGCCTTCGTGAAGATACAGGGAATCCCACTGGGTCGAGTAGCCTTTTATAGTTCTACTGTATTTGGCTATCTCTTGCCAAGTAGGTGTGACTTTATTTTTGAGCCATTCTCGGACAACTATTAAGTCGTTGTCTTTTTTCTGTCCCTGTCTCAGACTTTCAAGGGTAATTTCTTGTTCGTCGCCCTCTAGCTTGATAGTGGTTGCCCGAAGAGTAACTTTATCAACCGGTTCTTCTCGTTATTCGAGCAGTTTACCATACCAGCATTGTTTCTCTACACGGGGTTGCCCGGAGAGAATGTCTGCGTTGCTATGGAAACCTCTTTGATGCTCTACTTTCTGGTTATTGTTAGAAAGCCGGCTCGGTGTGGGTGATTGGCTTCTTCGAGACGCATAGCTGCTGTAATTAATTCTTGTTGGTCTCAGTGATGGGCTTGGAAATATTGATCTACATTGATTCTCCGGTATCATTTGCTGATTCTCGCTTTATAGAATGAGCCATGCTTCTACAGGTTCTTTGAAGATGCCCGATTCTTCCACAATTGAAGCACCTTCTGCATATTTCGTAGGCCATTTAAGATTTGGGAAATAGCATAAGTATTGGCCTCCTCACTTTCCTTGGTTTTAATCTCCTTTACTTTTGCGCAAAAAGAACTGGATATGAGTTTTACTGCTTCATATTCCTGGGCTGCAATCAGTTTCTCCCTCAGCGTCTTGTGATGTGGACGTAGTACTTGCTGCATTTCCGCATCTTGTAATCCATCAATGAATGCCTGTATTCCGATTTGTTCTTCGAAATCTTTGGGCGCCTGTGGATAGGCCAGATGAATCAATTTTCTTATGTCGGCCCCGAATTCCTGTAGACTCTCATTATGTTTCTGACTACGAATTTTTAGCTGGCTTTGAAATACCCGTTTCAAATGCTGCTGGCCATATCTTGTCTCCAAAGCTTGGACGAGAGATGAATAACTGGGTTATTTTATTAATTATTAATGCAGATTGAAATAATTTTATAAATAATTGTAAAATTTCTACAATTAATTGGACTAATTATGAAAACATATTAGCAATTTAATAAAATATTTTTACGATGATATTTACTTTGAATTATAAGCATTCATCCAATTAAAAAAAAAAAAAAAACAAAAATGTAATAATAAGAGATATGTGGAAAAGGGACAATAATTTTTTTTGTGAAAGTTCGATTAGAAATAATCTGTGCTGATAGTGATCAACTACTCTTCTTTCATTATCAGATTGTCTTCTTCCATGGCTGTGATATATTATCTATTGAGGAATTTCTAAATTTAAGAGATCTTCAAACCACTTAGTAAAACCCTTGTGTAATGCGTCCAAGTAAGTGACATATGATAAAATAACATCATCTTGAAGCATTTCTGGTAATTTTGATAAATGCGGAAACGGAATATTCTTTTCTTCCTAAATTTTGTTTATTAAGGATAAGTTTAGCCACAAAGGCCGATATTATTGATTTTGTTTTAATCAAGTTGAGATCGTCACCCTGCAACTGTAAATTAAATTTTTCTACACCCACATGGATATTATCTTATCTACGCACAGATTACAAAACGAAAAAGTATGCTATTGCTTTCAACTGAACGAATATATTTCATACCCATTCTAGATAGTGACAACACTGCAAAAAAATTAAATCCACCAATCACCGTTTTTTATTGTTATTTAGTGGATTATAATTTTATTTTTGAACTAGTTTCTAGTATTAGAATTTTTATTATATATATATTTTTACTTTCGGTTTTGGAGCTTGTCTTTCAAAAAACCATTTTCTGTCAACTCATCTCGATTTTTCATTTTGTGCCATCACACCTCCCTCCCTAGTAACCTGATGAGGCTACGTTTCAGTCTCTGAACCGTGGGTTCGCCTTTGCCGATTTAACATGGATGCAAGCAAGTTGATTTCATGACTAAATGAATTTTAAATAATTTTACAACACATTTTAAATTTTACAAATAAAGTCCAATTTGGCATTATGTATAGTCTATTTTTATGTATGAGAGAGTATTAAAATAATAAAGCGTTCGTAAACCATAGGCGTACCACTTCTTTTAGTAGACAGTTAAAATATTTTTTGAAGTTATTCCTCGAGTATACACTTATATTTTCACCTAATTAACCTGCTTATAACTTCTAAACAGCTGAAGGTAAAAAAGTGCAATTTTTTCTAAAATGTTTTATTTTTCCACAAGGTATGTTAAGAACATTGTGTCAAACGGGTTATGTAGGTATAAGGGTTTAAACTTTGACTTTTAAACAACGTTACGTTCATAAATAATAATTTTAATATAAAAACTAGTTCTTACCTACAAATCCAAATCAGAATCGAAATCAGAAGATGAACTGTCGCAACCAATATTTACAATGAGTGGCTCGATCATTTCATCAGTAATATTGTCCAACTTCCACATTTTCTCTTCTTCTTTAATCGTATGATTTACTGCCTTTTCCCAGTTTTCAGGCTTCACATTATTTACAGCCTCCAAAAACAACATTTTAAAAGAATTATTTTTTCTTGAAACTTCTCCCTTTATCTGTGCCCATATCAGTTCAATCGGGTTTACTTCGCAATGATATGGTGGTGATCTAACCACCGTCATCCCACGATTTTTTGCAATTTCATCAATTTCATATTTTTTGAATTTCTCTTTATGAAGGGAATACAAATCATACAGTTCTTTTCTCACAGAACCGGGATGGAACTTAATATTCTTTGAATTTAGCCAATTCTGTAAATCTTTTTTTAACCACTTGGTTTTGGGCATTTTTTCTATAAGTCTCGAGTGATAACTTGCATTATCCATTACTATTAGACAGTTCTGAGGAAGATTTATAATTTGTTCGAACCACTCTTTAAAGACATCAGCATTCATGTCCTCATGGTAGTCACCGGTACGAGTAGATTCAAAAGTCAATAAACCACCTTTAACAAAACCGTTTGAACAACAGATGTGTACTATTATTAGTCTGCGCCCCTTTCCTGATGGTGGATTTAAACCAGTAGATAAATTATTTAAAAAAGTCTGTCTTCGACTTGTAACAGTTTCATCTTGCCAAAATTTATTTGGTTTATGTCCCTCGTTGATCCATGTTTCATCTAAATAAAATATATTTCTTCTCTGGTTTCTCATTTCTTTTATAGTCCTTAGGTAATTTCTTCTCCATACTACAATATCGCTTCTTTCTATTAAAATAGACTTTTTGGAATGCTTTTTCCATAGAAAACCTATTTATTTTAAAAGTTTCAATAGTGTGCTTCGACTCATTTCAGGGTAATCATTATCATCTCGAACCGTGGCAAGAACTTTGTCTACTGTCGGAAATTCTTTTTTAAAGAAGAACGCATGAACTTTCCTTCGAAGTCTTTCTTTCGAAAGATTTTCTAATTGAAATTTTGGTTTTCCTGGAGCTTTACGTGCTGTTTGAAACTCGCCACATTTCTCTTCTTTAACAACTCTGTAAATCGTAGATTTCCCAACACCAAGCGTACTAATAACTAATTCCACTGTGTCATCAACATTTTTACATAAATGTTTGTCTATAAATGATTTAAAACAATTAAATATTAATGTTTTTTCATTAACTGTTAAAGGACCGATTTTTTGTCGTTTACGCGGCCCTTCCAAATTTTCCATGATCACACTAGAATTCACACTGCACCTTGCAAGTTGCAACTAAACGACATTTAGTAAACTATCAAGAATACACAACTTGGACCTCCTTACTAAATGGAAAACCTATAATCGCATTTTCGGTGAAATTTGTTGGGAAGGTATTTATCTACTTATAATTCGATTACTGTAAGAAAATCTTGAAATTAAAATAAAACATAATTGGAAAATAGGTACTTATTGAAAATAATCTTAAGATACAGCTATGAAATCTTTAATACACAGGGCTTTTGGCCTGTCCAAACCTTTTTCTATTGTTCTGTACAGCTTATGTTTATAAAGGACCAATAAAAGACCCAAAACTTGTAATAGCTCAGGTACATTTATTACAATTTTAGGAAATATTTAGATTATTCTGTAAAAATATTTAAAATGACCGTACTAAGTTTTGCATTAGAAATGCTGTTTTATTACTCTCTCATACATAAAAATAGACTATAGTAATGTATTATTTATACACATTTTAATACGTTTCTGACGGTTTGTATTTTTTTAAAAATTACCTTTTCAAATTTCTTTGATGTTTATTTAAATTCTACAGCATTATTTCATAATTTTCAAAATAGTCATTATTTGATTTCTAATGTTTTATTATGGTTTTATTCACATTAATTAATATTAATTATGATAATTACAAGGTACTTTTTTACAAAATCACTTGATTTACAATATGTACAAAGTATGCTTTAATAACATTTCAATTAAAATAATACAGAGGGATTTCTTCTTGAAATCATCTGCAAGTGTTCCACAAGCTGTTTTATGCCGTCTAACGAGAACATGACCGATGTTGTGGACGACAAACAAATGTTATTAATTTTAATCGTGATTGGCATGACTTCTTGTTACAAATAACATAATAAGCCAATGTAGGCTGCTAACTAGATCGAAAATTGAATGTATATAGTTTTGTCTGATTTTAATTAATTCTGTCTTCCCTGAAAAACCAGTATGAAAAAACAGGGTTGTTCTTGGAGGTACTATAACCCATCACAGATTAAAATTTTGTCGAAATTAATACATTTTACAGCAGAGTAATATCCTTATTCATTTAACCTTTTTATCAATTAAATTTTATGTTGTCAAAATCAAATTTTTTTTTCAAACGGTTTATAAATAATTTCTCTGTTCAATTTTGGTTTAATTTTTAATTATTGTTTAACAAAATGTATTTTCAGATTACGCACTGATGACTCTGCACATAAAGTTGATTAATTTTTCAGTTATAAACATTTATGAGTATACTAAACTGATTTCCTACAAGCTGCAAGGTAAAATTGTCAGGAACAAATTAGCCTTTTCCTGGGAAGATTTAAAAAAGATCCGCTAGGGGCAGCACCGGTGGGGGGGTACATATGTTTTGAATTTTCTATTAACAACCACGTCAAACGTATAGATTTATAATGGAAATGAACGGAAAATGATGTACCTGGAGCGAAATTAAAAGTTGCAAAAGTGCAAGATCAGAGGCTAAATGATTCAACATCAGTAACAGTAGAACAGATAAATTTTTGATGTTTATTTTTTCCAGTGCTTAAGTCCTCTTCAATACATCGTTGCTGTCTTTTATATTTCATACACAATTAAAAAGAAGTTTAAGTTCATTATTTACTATCACTAATGATAATAGAGAGTTATTGCAAGTTCACTTAAGGTCACTCACTATTAGTGCCGCTCTTATTTTGACATCTGAGCATGCGCAGATCACTAACTTTAATAAAGATTGTGCCCGTCCTTAATAGAGAGATATTGCAAATTTCTATAAAGCCAGCCACTAATAGTGAAATCGTAATTAGAGTCAAATAAATTCTATAATAATACCTAATATTAAAAAGGCAGTAGAAATTATAATTTTGGAAGGTTTAAATGACGAGCGCATCCGAAAGCTATAAAGTCGCTACTACCTGCTGCCCTTAAACATCCACAATTAAGGACAGGCACAATCCTTAATAAAGTCAGTTTTAAAACATAAACATCTGCGCATGCTTAGATGTCAAAATAAGAGCGGCACTAATAGTGACTGACCTTAAGTGAACTTGCAATAACTTTCTTATTAAGGACAGACACAATCTTTATTAAAGTTAGTGATCTACGCATGCTCAGATGTCAAAATAAGAGCGGCACTAATAGTGACTGACCTTAAGTGAACTTGCAATAACTCTCTAACAATATGTAGACTGATATAAAATATAACCTCTTTAAATAAACAATTACTAACCTTTGAAACTGTCCCTGGCAATGGATTTGTGTTTTCTATTGTTGGTCCATTTGAATTAATAAAATGTCTTGTACAAATAAAAGTATGTATTTTTATTTTTTTAACTGTTAAATCTGCCCTTCGTGATAAATGTATTCACTCCAAACACTTTTTTTTGTCAACTTGTGGTGTTATAAAAGGCACAAATTTTACACCATCTTGCTTGTAACGATTGTCAGACGTACAATTTGCAAACGCACAATGTTTTGTAGGCATGACAATTTGTTTTTTAATTTTATTTATTACAATATTTATTTATTCTAATAATAATAAAACGTACGTTTGACGTTGTTGTCAATAGAGAATTCGAAACATATGTACCCCCCCACCGGTGCTGCCCCTAGCGGATCTTTTTTAAATCTTCCCAGGAAAAAGGCTAATTGTCTTACTTATAGTACCGTCACATTGTCTAATATGTGTATGTAATGCACGGCTGTTAATCGACCATCAATTTTCCAGCACATTCCAGGACGGTTTACGCTTATCCACGCATTCAAACATTGCCGGAAAAGCGTCTACTATTATTAGTAACCAAATTGGGAAAAATTTGCAAATTTTGCAATCAAATCAATCCCATTTAAGAACATTTTTTTAGATTTTCCTTTTCTTAAAATAGAACTGAGACATCGAGTTTCGCTCACCCTGTATACATTAAACCATTGTTAATTTATAAAGAAAATAATGACATGGTTATTTTGTCAATGTAAAAATTGCACAGATGCATCAAACAATTATACATTCATTACATAACATACACGATAGAATTAAGAATTCTCTAAATTATCAATAATTATACGATTTATTTTTTTTTACTTATAATTATAATCGCTTTATTTGTTTTGGAAATGAACCTATATAAACGCTCGCTATTCAATAGACCAATTCTAGTTAAAATATATTTGTTCGTAAATATATACAGACACAGATCCACTCATTGTTTTAAAATGGGTGTAAATTCCAAAGACGTTCAAAAATGGATAGATGAGGTTATGGCCAAAGAGGGTATCAGTAACTACAAGCTGAATATGTCTGGATCGTCTTCCAAAGGCGATGGATATTTAGGAGAAATTAATTTCGTTAAAGTGACTGCAGACGTGGGGAAACAAGATGACAAAGAGTATGATATGGTTATTAAAACTGCAAAAAGTAATGATGAATTAAGGAAGAAATCTCCTATTGCTGAAACGTATCTCAGGTAAGTGGAATTAAAGTATGTTGATCTGTAGCTTCAAACCTGATCTATTTAGGTTAAATTATGTTGAAAATGAGTAGAATGAACTCATCGTCTTCCACTGCGACTCAAATGGATCTATTGTGGTTCATGTCTAACTTATAGTTCCATGTAAAAGCCACGCCTTTTGATGAAGACCATAGATAAATCAGGTGAAACTTGTTTAAAATCATTGGGCTTCAGTGGGGTGAATACGAAGAGCTGGAACCCAATTCGCTCTGTAGAATCCACAGTCACACGTCTGTTGCGGACCTAGACCTAAACTATAAAGTCCTGTCATCAGTTTCGTGAGAATGAATGAGCAGATATTTCTTACTTCATTTCCAGATATGAGCAAAAGCCTTCTTGGAAGGGTTGGTTGTAACTGCAATCGAATGAGTTAGCCCTAAAATATCTCTCCATTTTGAGATAATTCCTTTGGCTGTGCTCTTTGCAATGCCCATGAATGGTTCTGATCCTATAAAGTTAGATTCGGTTCATCGGCTTTCTCAAGGGTATTTGTACAGTTCCAAATCAGCTTTGAGTCAACACGATTGGAGCTCAGGTTGATCTTTGTGCCCCGCGTCCTTGACCAGTTTAGAATAAACAGAATATATCTAGAGATGTTCCAGGAATTCATTAGATTGACGGACAAAATTTTCTACAATTTCCTAAAAACAAATCATTTACGACTGACAACATCATTGACACAGTCTATAGTCGCCATGGGCCAATAAAGAGGATATTCTACAAATTGGTATTTTGTATTTTTTCAGAGAAATCCAAATTTACACGGAAGTCTTACCAGCTATAAAACAACTACAAAAGGAATACAGTATAAAGAACCCATGCGCCAGTTATGTAACGTGCTACACCACCTGCAAAGAAGACAAAAAGGAATCCCTAGTCCTGGCAAACTTAAAAACCCTTGGATACACGGTGCACGATAGGACTAAACACCAAAATTTCGATCATGTTCTGTTCGTTTTCAAAACATACGCCAGATGGCACGGAGCTAGTATGGCGTTGAAGAAAAAAAAACCTGATCTGTTCAGAAGTATTACCAAAAACATGACGGACCAGCCGGATTTATTGGGCCAGTTTTTTGTGATGTCTGGTATGGTGCCCGTGCTGAAGAAGTATTGCCAACAAGGGTTGGATTTGTTGAGAAAGAATGGTAAGGAACTTGCCGCTAAGAAAATTGAAAAGGAGGCGAACAATGTTGAAGAGATGCTGGGATCTATGACACTAAATAACGATAGAGAAGCTGATACTGAGGCTGTGATTTTGCACGGGGATTGTTGGAACAATAATATGATGTTCAAGTATAAAGTAAGTAATTCATTCATTTAATTATACTGCTTATTTTTCTCTTATTGGATTTACCAACTACTATTATTGAAACAGTTATACAATCTGGAGTGAGGGTAGCCATATGTGAGTAGTAGGGATTAAGTATAAGGGATTAAGAAAAGGTCCTTTATTTTTCACAAGTCAATTGACTTGTGAGAAATAAAGGACCTTTTCTTAACCCCTTATACTTAGTTATACAATCTGTAAAAAAAGTGATAATCTTACCGCAGAAATAATTTATGATTGATATCGTTGCTCCTCCAGCTTGCAAAGGACTCTCCTAATTTCTTATTACTGTCCAAAAATTTATGTCTCCATAACAACCCTGAATAGATTTTTAATTCGTACTCCAATATTGCTGGTGACAAAATGTTGACGAATAAATATATTTTTGATATAATCAATTTTTCTACATTTTTTTAGGGAGACGACACATCAAAACCAATTGATTTGGTTTTCATTGACTACCAGCTCTCACGAGTGGCTTCTCCAATTTTGGATCTTTCCTATTACTTGTACGCCACCGCCGACAAATCTACATTAGATAAATTGGACTATTTGCTGGAAGAGTACCACAAGGAACTGACTAATTATTTACGCCAGTTCAACATTAAGTCCGATGATATTTTAACTCTCAAACGATTGAAGAGTTCTTGGAAGAAGTACGGGAGGTTCGGTCTTGGCATGGCCGGAATGATTACTAGAATCGAGTTGTGTCAAGAAGATGAAGTCGTTGATTTTACGCAAAAAATCGGTGATGGTTCTATGGTTGATCTCGAGATTACCGCCATTAGGCTGCAAAAAGAATACGATACCAGATTGTTTAATGTTTATTATCATTTTGCCGAGAAATTTTTATGATTTATTTGAAAATTGTTGTTCGTAGTACATGGAATAGACATATTTTTTTAAATTGTTTTTTAATATTTAATAATGATCTCACCCTGTATACTATAGATGACTGATTAATGATATTTATGTATTTAAAGGGCTGATAAATCATGCATATTTGTTTTATCTACATGAACGATCAGTGTAGAATAAAACGACACATATAACGGATTTGAATTGGAAACATGAACTGTTATGTTAACAAGTTATTTATACAATTTTCTTAAAAATTCAAATTTTTGTCAAATTTCTCGAATATGGACCATTTTAGTGAAATTATGTACATGACAAAAATTATAGAGATCGATATCACAAGCAACTTTTATTTGATAAATTTTCTTCTCCAAGCATAAATAATAACAGATATATTCCTTAAAGTGAAAAAAAAAACAATGGGCGTGTTTAGTGTAAACGAATTTAAAGAATCTAATACTATTAACTATTTAAGCACAAAAAGACTTTTTTTTTTCATGCAATAAATTCTTTAAATAGATAATAAATAATACAGTTATAGTACTTTAAAAAGTTCACTTTTAAATCAATTATTTAAAACACTTTATTTTTGCGCCATTAACCGTGTCATAATGAAGCGCCTATTTCTATTGGTCACTAAAGAATCTGTGATACCATAATACTAGACAGTTGATCGTTATCTTTTTCTAATAGTGACATTTATGATAGTTATCTCTTTCTAAAATCGGATTAAAATGATTTTTTCATTTCTCATGATACAAAAATGTCAAAATTTCTAACCTCAAATCGATTGTTGGAAACAAAACATTGAAATTGCTTTTAAAAAGTGTGATAAAATAAACATTTGTTTAATTTTGTGTTACATTAAAAATATCTGGTGAAGTATATGGTCCCTATGAGAAGTAAAAAAAAAACAGTCAATCTGATCAAATGTTTATAAAGGTTCCTCAAAATCTAGACCTAGACATTCAAAAACGATAGTGGGATAGGGACCGTGCGTGAAATATAGAGGCAGCACTACTGCCGAAGGTAGCCCTCTCTAGTGTTTAATTTTAGAATTAATTGGGGTAAACATTGCAGGTAATTAATACAGGATATTTTTTTAAATATTAAATATAGTTAAATATAGATACCGGCCCGTAACAAACAATCATATACATGGTCAAAATGATATAAAATGTGAAAAATTATTATTATTAAAATCTGGACATGTATGTATAAACATTTTGAGCAAAAAAATTTAAATGGCTAAGTGACAATAAATTGTAAAGTTGTACCTTAAGCAAGTGTATCCAATGTCAAAATATTGGTATTTAGTAACACTCAATTTAAAAGTATTACAATAACATTTAAAAAATGTAAATTAAGAAAAAAAAAAGATTGGTAATAATAATAATAATAATTATTCTTTTTAGCTTTATGTCATTCGAAACGTCATTCAACCACCTTTGACGTTTATGAGACACCCAATGTATTCATAATTATATAGATTCCTCATCACCTATAAAAAAGATTACGAAAAGCGTATTGATGAATTGCCTTTCCTAGTGCCGTTCTAGCCCAAATGTGTTTTTAATATTTAGAAGAAAAAAAAAATTAAAGTTTTACTTCAAGACACGTTATTATATATTTTGAAAGTTGAGTTTCCGTGTAGTAAAATAATATTAAGAAATCTAAACAATTTTTATAACAGTGAGATGAATGTAAATAATTTTAGACCACTCTAATTTCAGAAAATACACTATAGAAACACATCATTTCAATATGTAATAAAACTTTTAAATTTAATGTAAACAACTTTGATATGAGATAATAAATACCTTTGTTAAGAGTTGTAATTGGACATTTATCTATTATTCTGAGTAATGTTTATGTAATGGTAATGTTACTAAAAAAATTTACAAAAATCAGTGGATTTTTAATATTTTAAAGTTTGTCGCAATCTCTTTTGACAGTAATTAAAATATGTTAATTATGATTTGTTTATTTTAGTGATAAATGAGAAATAGTTAATAAATTGTAAAGAGGGCCATGATATTTTTGTCAAATTGGACATTCTAATTTCACAGTAACATTCTTCATTAATTTTAATTAACAGAATAAACCATTAATTATCTGTAACATTATATTTATATAAAATGTGTATTTAAATATGTAAAAATCTTAATGACAAGAAAACACTAAAGACTCTAATTTCTAAACCGGTTCTGTAAATGATTTGTTTACAATTAAGTGCTCAAAATTGATTATAGATAAAAAGAAAACTTTGCCCAATGAAATACGCTTTTCGTCGTCTGATTTACGTATGGATAAGCAATATATGTAATTATGTATATCATTGGGTGTGAGGCACTAAGTGTGCTCTGTGGAAATTTAAAAAATTTCTTTACTATCGAATCAAATCCAGGTTTCCAAAGTGATGTGTTTGTACATCCACGAATGCAACAAGTTTTTTCGATAATGATATTACGAAAATAATTCGACTTTATCTAATTAATAATTACTAAACAATTAATGCCGTATAAAACATTAATAAATCCCCCCCATAAAGTTCACATTTTTGTCACCAGTTAGCGTTAAAGTCATGACGCACGGTCCCTATAAGGGCTGTTGCAAAATACAAACGACCATCGTGCTTTTGTATTTAATTTGATGTAAGTAAAGATAATCTTGAATTGTTTACAATGTGATATAAATTGATCAACTGGCAGGTCAATATAGGTACCTACCTTTTTACTTAACACTGATTCTGAGAACTAATTAGTTTGCATTATTTTTAGGTCGAAGAAGATGCAGAAAACTGGATGTTTCAAAATTATGGGTAAAAACTTGACAACAAAATAAGATGTGCTTCATAAATATACCACCTAAAAGGTTCTTTAACAGACCCTGCCAAAAAAAGATTGAAAGTTTGAATAGTATTGTCATTTCATATATAAATGTTATTAATTACTTAAATGATTATAATAAAGCTTGCCTGTTATTTATTGTATTCTTTTTAAACAGGAATGCATAAATAAATTATCTACAATAAGTACAAAAACTTAATTTATTAAACTTGTGTTTCATATATTGTTTCTATTATTAATATGTATTTAATAAAAGCTAATAGATGTATTTAAAAAACAATTCCTTTTAAATATGCAAATCAATTTAAGTGTTTTTTTTTATTCTTGTAGTTTTGCGAAATCTATGTAACTCCACAAAAGTAAATGCCTGGACTATACCTATACAGAAAACTGTCAATGTCTTACTATAAATAAACCTTAAAAGACTCGGTTAACGGTAATATAATAGGTAATTGATAAATAAATATGAAGGAAACGACAAAACTTATTTTTATTTGAATTTATTATTAATATATAATACTTCCAAAAAATATTTGGCGGCTTCATAATATCATTTAGTTCTGGTTCTTGAAAAATAAACATCTATTATTTGAACGTCCTTATTTATTTCAAAATTTGGATATTCCACACAGAAACCCATTGTTTATTAGAAAGCAACATTTGCAGTTAAATATGGAAGTATAATTTTCTAGTCACTTTACTTTCGATATAAATCTATTCACTCTTATTATTTACAAAAAGCACACATTTAATGTTTTTAATTCGAAGAAGAATCAACATCCTCTAATCATTAGAACTTTAAACTTTTGACAACAGTGGCATTTTCTAATAATGGAAGGTTATTCACTTCGATGGTGTTCAGAAGCCACAACATATCAGGTTAGCGGTCCTAAGAAATAAAACTCTTTTCCTTACTTGCTCAATATTTCGCCATTGTTTAATAGCTTCATCAGGAGCGAAAGGATTTGAGTCAATCGAATAAAATTTTAAATACAAACAACATTACACTTAAACAAACTTTCGGACTGTCAAAGTCAATGTTAAAGAGAAAGAAAGTCATAAAATGTAATTTAAATGGACCGCCGAACAAATTTTCCTATTAAGTTACACGTCTCTATTGTCTGATAATATCGTGCTACTTATATTATTTTTGAATAATTTAATTAGAACGGATAATTTCATAGGGATTACTTCGGCAGGTTCAATAGTAGTTTTTTCGAGATTATTTCTATTATTCCGTTGGCATTTTAGAGATCAAATTATTTGAGTAGTCAAAATTAAAGTTTTTGATTTCTATTTTTAAATTGCATAGGTTTTCTACAAAAAGTCCTTTGATAAGTGAAATATTCTCAAAAATAAAGTTTAATAAATGTTTCAGAAATAAAAATTAAATTCTAGAATTAATTTCTACTTTCTTTCACAATAAATATGTCACTAAATTTAATGGGTGGCACAAAATTAATAGAAAACATTTGATCGAAAAAACATTTTATGGAAAACCTAATATACATAAAATTAGATAAAATAAAAAACTCAACTAATCCTGTGCGGCCCAAAGCTATCGCTGATTGCATCGCTGGTTGCTTCGCAAAAAAATATGCAAGAAATGAAAAAATAAAAAAATTAAAAAAACTAATTTACCTAACCTGTGCGATAGCAATCAGTTAAATTTAAATGGTTTCAGGCCGCACAGGTTAAGTAAATTGGTTACGTCTTTTTATGTTTCTCATTTTTGTATATATTTTTTTGCGAAGCAACCCTCGATGGCTCCAGCTCGCACAGGTTGGGTATCTTAGTTAAGTTCTTTTTATGTTCCTCATTATTGTATATTTTTTTTATAAAGTTACCCTCTATGACCCTAGGCCGCACAGATTGGATAAATTTTTCTCATTTTTACTTTCCTGTCTGTATACAGATAAGGAAAGTATAGCAATCATGATTTTTTCAACTTCGGGTATTCGACAAAATATAGAAAATTCAAATTTTTAAAAAAATTGTTCAAATAAAAGTTGTTTATTATTATTATTATTATTATTATTATTATTAATATTATTATAATTTGATAAGAGCAGGGGCCATAAGACCAATAAGCCGATATTAACTGAATATAAAACAATATTACTAAAAACTAAATCGATAACAGGTACAACCGATGAATAAACAATGAAACAAATGAAACGTTAATTAAAAAATAGAAAATTATCAAGTTCGTTCTTGAAAACATTGATAGATGGAGCATTTACAACATTCTCCGGTAGAGAATTCCAAGTGTGGAATATTCGATTAAATAAAAAATTTTGCCTCGTTTTCGTAAAAAATGGTTCTTTCTTCAGCTTCCACTTATGGCCACGTAGTCGATTTTCACTGTCCACGATGAACATACATTTTAAATTTCCAAAATTATATTTTAAAATACGAAAACAAATTATCATGTCACCCCGCAGACGGCGATTTTCAAACGTTTGTAGTTCAGCCATATGTAGTCTCTCTGCGTAATTAGGTCTCATACGTCCGAAAAATAGTCTGGTTGATCGGCGCTGAACATTTTCAAGAATATTTTTATCCCGCACTAGTTCCGGACACCACACAGCTCCGCGTACTCGATAATCGGACGAATGTATAATTTATACAGCCGGATAGAATTTTGAAAAGACACTTTTGCGAATGTTTTCTTTAATAAGTACATTTTCGTGTTCGCCTTTTTTGACACTTGAAGAACGTGCTCAGACCAGCTGAGATTTTCAGTAATTATAACACCTAGATCATTGTAAGATTTAACTTTATTTAACGTATGACCGTTTAGAAAATAATTATGACGAGGATTATTTTTACCAATATGGAGAACTACACTTTTATTTGTATTTCGAGGTAGCATCCAATCTGAGCACCAGTTATAGATGGAGTCAAGGTCATCTTGAAGCTGTTGGAAGTTCAGAGACGGGTCACTAAATATTTTAGTGTCATCTGCGTAAAGAATATTGTTGCACTTGATATGGAATTGAAGGTCACTGGCATATATTATAAATAAGAGTGGACCCAGAACTGATCCCTGAGGAACCCCACTCAAGACTGGTCTTTCAAATGAAGGCGAATTTCCAACTTTAACACAGTACTTTCTATCAGTTAAAAATTACTCGATCCATTTAAGTAAATCACCACGTATACCAAGGTGTTCTAACTTATGTAGTAATCTTCGTTTCGGCACACGATCAAAAGCTTTCGCAAAATCCAGGTAAATAATGTCTATAGGTTTTTTCCTGTCTAATGAAACTGTCCACTCATTTACACACCAAAGCAAATTGGTCATGGTTGATCGCCCTTTTACAAATCCATGTTGCTGTTTGGGAATGATTTCTTCCGCTAAGAGAAATTGAGAAACGTGCTCTGTTATTATGGATTCCATAACTTTACAGATTATGGGTGTGAGGCTGATAGGGCGGTAGTTATTAGAGTCTAGTTTGTTTCCTCTCTTGAAAATGGGTGTTGCAGAAGCTGTTTTCCAGATAGAGGGTAATGTGTGTGTATTAAAAGACAAAGACATTATAATAGATAAAGGAACTGATATGGTATTAGAGCATTGTTTTAAAAATAGAGAAGATATTTGATCTAGACCCGGAGAGGAATTGTTTTTTAATTTTAAAAGGTGACGTTTGACAATTTCAGGAGTAAAATTGAGCCGTTCTAAGGAAGAATGGATTCTTTCGGGTGAGATATCTGGTAACTGATCCTGGGGAGGTTCATTGGTGAAAACTTTTGTGAAGGTATTAGCTAAAAGTTCAGCCGTTTCGAAATTATTTTGGCAGGGACTTCCATCTTCTTTGTTTAGTAAAGGAATGGATACTTTTGATGACAGTGAAGATCTAATATATTTGTATAATTTTTTACAGTTTTGGCTGCATGCTATTGACTCTTCATATTCTTCTCGGGCCTCATTTATAAATTTCTTTAGGTCCTTGGAAAAATTTTTGTGATATTCTAGATCGACAATACTATTTGACCGCTTATATTTACGCCATAATTTACTTTTATGTCTAATCAATGATATTAGTTCTCCGTTGATCCACGGTTTTAATTTATTTTTATAAAACACCTTCTTTTTAGAGTATTGCATTTTATGAGTAGCAATAAAAATTGCGAACTTATTCCATACTTCTTCCGGATTTCCCGCGTCCCTCAATGTTTATATCCAGTCGATGGTAGATAAATGACGATTTAAGTTATCGAAATCGATGATTTCATAAGATGAAGTATGATCTTTGTGAGATGGGTTTTCTATGTTAAACTATATACGACTTATGATAACTGCATGATCCGATATTCCTATCGGAGATTGAATGATAGGGTCAGTTAATAATTGTTTATCATTTACAAATAAAAAATCTAGCGTGGAAGGAATATTGTTGACTCGAAGTCGTGTTGGATCTGTTATAAGTTGTTGTAAATTAGAGCTTAGAACAAAGTTCAAAAATTTATTTTTTGAATTTACAACATCACTTGGAGTGAGAGTAACTGGCCACGAAATATCTCGGAAATTGAAATCACCAATAATAATGACATTTTCTAGTGAAGACAGATATTCAAGTTTTTCAATAAGGATTGTATCTTCAGCTAGTTGAGAGTCTCCGGGACGATAAATACAGACTAAATGAAGAGTAATAGAGCTAGAATAAATTTTTAAACCTAATAATTCCATATTAGGGACACTAATGTCAAGAGGAGTAACAAAAAAATGTTGTGTAATATCTGATGATAAATAAATACAGACACCTCCACCGCGACGGTCTCCACGATCGCATCTGTATAGAGAATAATTCAAAATATCATACATAGAATCAGAATCATTTAAAGTTAACCATGTTTCTGTGATAAGAATGATCTTCGGTTTTAAATTTTGTACAGAGCATAATAATTCATTAAATTTAGAGTTGAGGGTTGCCAAGTTCGTTTGTAGCGTCATTCTGTATAATTCTTGTTTTTTACATAATTTTTCTAAAATGGACCATATTCGAGATATTTGAGAAAATCCGTAAATTTTGAAGACAACTTTTGAACAAAATTTTGGTCATAGTCGGAACATCTGGTGGGATACTTTATGGATAGTTTTTTCTACTTTATGGAATATATCTGTTGGGATAGCAAATTATTTTAATAAAAGTTGCTTGTAATGATCCGTATTCGAGAAATTTGACAAAATGTGTAAAATTCAAATTTTTAAGATAATTTTTCAAATAAAAGTCATTCTCTATAATTTTTATTCTATACATGGACTATAAATGGACTGTAATGAAAAACTTTGACGAATAGTATAAAATTTAAATTTTTCAGTATTTTCTTTAGCAATGAATATATATAAAAAATTTGTTTCGAGTAAGGTGGTTGTAGAAAATGTATTTAGTTTATCCTCTAAACATTTACAGGGGTGATACAGTAGATTGTACAAAATAACCGGAAAAGCCTGTAATAACTAGACAGGAAAGCAATGCGTTGGACACATCAGTTTTTTTATTTTACATTTAAAGTGTTTGTATCGTTTTATATTTTGTATTTCTTCCGGTATTTTTAAAAAATATTCTAGGTGCTAGATAAGAACAACATTTTTGACCTGCAGTTTTTAAGCTTCTTGATGTTATAAATGCTTTTCTCTTAATTCTCGTTTTATACTCATGAGAAATGGGCTTCAGTTTAATTAATATTCTCAAACAAAAAATTTGTCGAATATCAAACAGCCCTGATAATTTAAATAAGGAGTTTCTGGGGTAAGTATAACTTCTTCCGTATATTATTTTTATGATCCATTTTTAAATAATGTCCACAATTTGTATTGGTAATGCATCTTAATATGAGCTTCAGTTAAAACTATTTTGAAGTATATAAATATTCCTGACATGCCTCTTAATTTTTGTATGACCGATTTAATATGTAAATCCCATCTTAAATGTCTATTAACTATTATGCCTAGATATTTAACTGATGTAGCAGCTGGAATCTTAGTAAACTGATATATTTCTAATGTATCTAAATAAGGTATATTATTTTTTTCTGATATAAATGGCATTTAATAAAATACTACTCACACCAATTCTTTTGTTATTAATGGAACTATTTACTACAGTTTTAAAGTATAGGTAAAAAAAATTCAAATATTTATTAAAAAAAAATGACTAGGATTTTTGTATAGTGTGTCACTTTTGTTTTAAAGGTGCGAATACGATTTAATAACGTCCTATATATAGAGCATTCAATATAAAAATCGATACACGTCATCAATCAGTTGTGAAGTCATAGCTTTGCAGTGTTGCCCAAACTTCAAAATAGTCTAAGTATGTAGGAATTTGCTTCCTTTTCTTCTGTGTATTTTCTTAAAAATTCTGCCCGTTTCACGGCAATATCTGGAAGTTCCATAAGACCTCGCCTTGGTTCATCTTTCTGCCATTTGAAACCTATTTCTAATAATAAAGTATGCAATGATGTGCGACATCCATTGAACAACTCCTTCTCATTAAGTTTCACCAACAAAGAATCTAATCTGAATCTGAATCTGAAATCATACATTAATTTGTAATTGTTTAATAATAATTTATATACATATACACTTACTAGACTCTTACATGCTATAAATAACAACTCGAATAGCACTGGTATTCAGAATTCTTGTGTTGGTAACTTTCTTTTGCCTAGGGCGCTTTTTTGGTGGTGACTTTAGAACTTCACTATTCTTTACAGCTTGTAAAAGAGAACTAACAGTAGAAAAATTGAGATTAAGTGCTTCTGCGACACGCTGAAACAAAATAATTATATTAATTTGACGGTGATATATTATTAATCAACCCACTTCTCTTACAGTTGTTAAAGGTAACAAAGGCCCATTATTATCACGTTCTTTCTCAAAATAATTTATTAGAGAAGCCACTAGTTCTTTGCAGCGACTATTTAATTGTTTTGGCATTTTTCAATGAAAAAATACACAATAAACGAACACAACTATTAAATTCCTAATAAATTTGTTCTAAAAAGAACAGTTTGTTAATAATTTAATCTAAAATATAAATAATTTGTTGAAAAGAAATCGATCGATGCAAAATAATACAAAACAAATAACAATTGACAACAATGTATTAAAATTGAAAGCTGACACATTTGATGCCAACTTTTATTATGAAATTCACTAAAAAGTATTCCGTTAATAATCTGCCTACAGTACATTTACTACTGTGATATGATAAAAAATACATTTTTAATATGCAATTTTATAAAAATGAACTCCATGCGTCTAAATTTATTCATTTATTTGCAAAATAAAATTTAATTATTTTTATTAGTGTGTGTGGTACCAATGACTGTCACTGACGTCATCTCTGACGTGCACCGGTTTTTATATTGAATGCTCTATAGTAGATCCTATCATTTTTTATTAACTTCTAAATTTCTAAATAGAAATCGTTATTATCTCGCCTAATAGAAAAGTTAATTAAATAAATTACCTAGATGGCAAATTATGCTAGAAAAAAAAAATGGAAAAAGTTCAATATACATACATATGAAAATAAAATATCAGATCTACAAAAAAATTAAGTATTTTATGTTTTCTTAGCTATATAAAGTTAGCACAATATATTTCGTCAAATTCACTTTGTTTTTTGAATGAAATAATAAATACAATTTCAACTTACTTTAGGTGCGGAAATATCAAAATATCGTATTATCAATCATTTATTTTAAATACATATTTTATAAAAATAAAAAAATAAGGTTTTTATTAGATCTAACATCAAAGTTGATAGCTCTACTAACTTTCATAATATTGAGCGGCGTTGCCTAGATTACTTTTATGTTAATTAACTGAAACTTTTTTAATTTCTTATTAATTAGAAAATGTTATAAAACGAATGATTTGGCAGGAAATAACTGAAGGAAACATTTCCTTCCCACAAAGTTCCGTTTGTCTTCCAACAGGGACAATTAGCGCGAGAAATGAAATCTCGAACCGAAATTAATTTTTTTAAAACTTTTATTTTACTTAATTACAATAAATATATGTTAATGACTTGAATAATAACTAGGAACTAACTCTGAACTGACTACAACTGCTTTTATATCAAGCAATTATTTAGAATGCTAACTATGCAAAATATTATCTTCTATATGTTCTTCTATACTATGATACTATGGGTGATATAACTCCTCCCCCTGAAGATCCAGGTTTCGAGGGCTAACAAGGAAGATGGACTTCTTGTAGGTTGAAACTTTCTTTTGTCCCTCTTGGATTTCCTTTAAGTTTTTTACATCTTGTAAATAGCCAAAAGATAAGGATGGAAACTATACTCGGACAAAATATTGAAGAAGGTGATTCCTTCCTGTTCACGTACAACAATCATACTATACCAGAGCATAATGAATGGAATCACGCGCTTAAAACTGCAGAAGTTATCGGAATCACGTGCCAACTAGTCATAAATGCATGTTTATTGCCAAAATGAATTACGCCAGTGGCGTATAAAAACTATTGGCAAATTAAATGCGGTAATAGTAAATAATATTATATGAAAGTAGGTTGGATATCTATTTTTGTAGTAATAATCATTTATGTTTATAATTTTGTTTTGTTTATTGTTAAAATATGTAAATATTATGCAAGTGGCGTAGAAACACTATTGGAAAATTAAATAGGGTATTATACTAGAACAAAATATTGAAGAAGGTGCGCCTTAAAACTGCAAAAGGTATCGTTATCATATCAAAATGCACTCTTCCAGTGTCGCAGAAATACTATATTGGCAAATTAAATGGGTATTTGTGAATATTACTAGATGAAAGTAGGTTGGTTATCTATTATTGTTATAATAATTCATCTATGTTTATAATTGTATTTTGTTTAATAAAAAAATATGTAAATTAAGCTTGGTATCACTTATTTGAATTCTAAATCTATGAAGTTTCGTAATCCATTGATTCTGCAGAACTATCACTGGAATCATCTTTATCGTCAGAACTTAAAGTTATGACTAAATGTTCAACTACCGTTTCGATCATATCGTCCAAGCGCCACATATTATTTTCTTCCTTAATTACATGGGAAATAGCATTCTGCCAATCTTCAGGTTTTATACCGGTTTTTAATAAACTTTGAACGTCGGTTATTTTAAAAGTTTTATTTTCTCGAGCTACAAACCCTTTCACTTGCGCCCAAATTAGTTCAATAGGATTGAATTCGCAGTGATAAACTCTTTAATATTTCGTAAATAACGCCGTCACCAGGACACTATATCTGACCTCTCAATTAAAATTGATTTCCTACATCGTCTGACAAAACGAAATTTTATGCCCCATAAAATTTTTCGTAAAGTTTCATGGCTCATTAATGGAATTTCTTCATTTTCTCTTAATTTCGTAAGAGCAACTTTAAGTGTTGGGGCTTTGTTTTCGAAAAAAAAAAAAAAAAAAATTATGTACAGTTCTTCGAATGATTTGTTTTGGATATCGTTCAATTGTCGAAACAGATACTCCTCCAGTTAAAAAAGAACTGCGGTTTACAGCTTCATTTGTAGGAAGTGTATGTTTCAGTCCTTCATACACTTTCCATATAATGTTCTTTTCATCCTTTGATAAGGGCTTTCGCCGACGTAATTGTGTTTCACTTGGACCCGCCTCGGAATCCATTACTATTGTCTACTATTAAATTGTTTTTATTAAATTTATAAAGACACCAATATTTTACTATTTAATAAACTTTTAAAGTACCTACCTAATATACTACACAATAAATATAACTCCTCGAATATGCACTAACACTATCAAATTGTAAGGCACAAACATGAACACCTACTCGTATATCAGAAATGAGCACTTATACAAAAAAGTGTTTATAAAATATAAAATAATTATCGTAAATAGTTAAAGTTTTCAACTGTCTTTGTGCCTGTGCTGACAATATTCAATCTGTAACCCGTCTGTCGTTTATTTACTTGAAACACATTTTAAAACCATTAAACATAGATAACGAAGTTATTAGGGAATAAATATATTCATTTTTTGAAAACTATCAAAAACGTATATTTAACGCATCTTCTTTGTTTAAATAAAGATGTTTACAAACAAATTTAATAAAGTGCACTAACAAATATCTAATAAATAATTATTTGGTATTTGATACGCAGCCTATGCTGACTCTGTCGGAATTTTCATTCATAGACAACAGTGTTGATTATGCATATGACTTACCTTCTCCAATATTTTGTCCGAGTACAGTATAATGTAATAATAATAATAGTCCATGAGCTTGGTATATATGGATTGGTTTTGGATTCCTAAATGGTTGATTTTGAATAATGGTTTCTCGTAGAGTTTGAAGGTCATCTAGATTTATGGGTTGCAATTTGACATTGGAAGTGGACCATTCTTTTTGTCAATTTGTTCGTCCATTTTTAAAAATAGAATAGGTTGATTTTCAAATGTATTTGACTCGGCATTAACAATTTTGTTTCTTCCTCAGTTATAATTTAACAATTTGTGGGAATTACTGCTAGGAAGGTTCCAAACAGCTTAATTATTTCTTCTTGTGAATTACATTTAAGGGTTAGTGTAATTTCTTTGAGTAGGAATCCATTGATTCGTTTGTTCTAACCACGTGATAGAAGGGGGTGATACGGCTATGGATACTTGTGGCCATGTGGTTTCGTAGTTTAGAAGTTGGATCTCGAAGGAGCTGTTCTGGTTGACTTTTCAAATGTAATTGTGGCTGGACAACTTGGTGCAGGAGTTACTCGAATAAGCATAGTAGAATTAATTTTGTACAACATATTTATTTTCTGGGCTAACTGCCTTAAACCGACCTTTTTTCAAAATAGGTATAGGATATAAATTATATAGGGTTAAATCTACAGGTATAATCATTGGAATATGTAATATATGCGTTATTCTATTATTAGAAAGAAAGCAAGATATTTTTATTATCTTTTGCAGAAATAATAAATTACATAAGCTTAAACTAACTGGTATTTCTTTTTTATTATAATCTATAAATACGGTTTCCAAAATTCTGAATAAATCTTTGATTATAATTATGCTGGGATAAAGTGCTCCAAGTTGTACAAATAATATCGGATTTTCAATATCGAGCAGTATTGAATTTAACAACTCATACATATTATTAATTTGGATATTTGTATCTTTTATGTAAATACTATTTTCCCATTTAAATTGGTTTTGTACCATATTGGTTATTGCATCAATTTTACTAGCTAATAAATCTTGATTATGTTTTATTGTTGGAACTGTTTTATTGAAACTATCTACTGCTAATGAATTTTTATTCTGATTTTATTAAAGCTGTTTAATCAGTTTCTCGTAATGTTCTCCAGCACTGGCATCTATATTTCCGGTGATTGCTTTAAATATAGAACCTACTCCATTCATTAATCCTCTTTTATTCTTTAGTAATGCGGTATAATTTCATTTAATCTAATCTCTTTTTTTATCTTCTAAAAAGTATAGTTATTTAAAATAATATGAATTATCTGTCCTATAATCTTTATTTTGTTGAACTGACTTAGTTATATTCCTAGATTTAGTTTTTAGACTATAGATTTCGTTAAGTAAATGATTATGTCCAGGGGCATATTTTATAAAGCTGCTTTTCACTTTATACTTTGTATATTTTACTAAATTTATGTTTTATAATAGAGAAATTCGATGAATTAAAAAGCAATTTGAAATTTGAAAAAGTATTTTTATGAAATAGGGCCCTGGTCTATATTAAAAGGTTCATTGTCTCTCATATATCCATTAATAATGTCATTGGGTTTTAATTTCGTTGCAGAATAAATAGTTATAAAAAACCTTGAGTATTTAGTAAGCGTAAATGCTCACCTATCGTAGAATGGAATCTTCCTATTATTCCATTAGATTCAGGATGGTTTGGGGAACAAAAATTAAACATAATTAAATCTAAACAAAAACTTTTATTAGGCCGATAAGATGTAGTAAAGTTTCAAGTTGAAGGATGAGGTACAAATAAAATGGCTACCTCTTGAATCTGTACTACGTTCTACAAATTAAATTACTGCACAGGTGACTGTACACTGCAGGCATTATAAAAGCACTGTAGACGAAAAATACAAAATATCTTAAGGGTACTTCTCCAGTACCAAATTGATAATATTATTGTGTGCTTCTACAGCACTTTTCCAGCATTTGCAAGTGACGGGGAATCGTATGCCTGAAATTCGTCGGCCGCCTGGACGCGGGGATGCTGACATTGTAGTCTGATACAAAAATGCTTTGCCTACACCACAGTATAGGATTGATACCTATAATGGACCTACACTTCAAGAGCATACAGTCTGTTCGCTATACTTACGCGGGTTTCGGATTAACAAAATTATGCAAATTAGTCATTGACAACCAGTTCCAATAAGCCTCTTCCCAAGAAATTAGGTAAAATTGCCTTAATGGTCAGATTTAAATTAAAATAACATTAGGGTAGGTCTAAATTTGTTACAAATATTGCAGTTGAATTGATTCTTTGCAAGTGTTGACATTGCAAGTGTTGACATTGTATGTGTATTGTAAATTTAGTGAACATTTTAAAAATGCCTAGACGTGTGTTAGATGTAGATAATCTAATTTGTAGTGTACATAAGTATTTTACGGATGAAAAAGAAAATGGCGGTCCTTTAAAATCGGTAATGTCTGTACAACAACGCGTATGCGATGCTCTAGGAATTAGTGACACCAAATTAAGAGGAGTATTACAAAATCACAATAGTGAACTGCCGAAAGAAGATCACCGCAAAACTCGCCCATCATTGAAAACGAAAGATGTTCCAGATGGAAAGAAATTTGAAATTCGTGATTCTATTTATCGAATGAGGGCCAACAAGGAACATGTGACCTTAAATACAATTCTCTCGGAATTAATAGATAGAAAATTTGACGACATTGGCAGAATAAGTCTATGGCAAGTGATACATAACTTGGGTTTAAAATTTCAAAAGGAGGATAACAAAAAGGCCCTTTGTGAAAGAAGTTCTGTCGTGCACAAGATAATTAACTTTCTAAGAAAATATTCTAAATTTAAAGAACATGGATATTTTCTAGGGGTGCAACCAAGAGAATATGGCAAGATGATAACGTAAAGTCCATCAAACATACCGATGGAGAAGGGAAGCGACACATAATTGTACATGCAGGAGGGAAATCGGGTTTTATAGAAGGTGCTGATTTAATATTTTCATCTAAATCAAAATCCAGTGACTATCACGATAATATGAACACAGAAATGTTTGTAAAATGGTTGCATGAAAAACTTCTTCCTGGTTTAAGTGAGCCCAGCGTAATTATTTTAGACAATGCACCTTACCATTCTGAAGTATTAAACAAAAGTCCAACGAATTCTTGGACTGTTGATACAATTAAAGAATGGTTGACAAAGGAACATGTATTAAAATCAGAATTATTACGCTTGGCAAATATACACGCAAAACCAAAAACCTTTGTTGTGGATCAGATTATTGAAAGTTACGGTCATCAAGTTTTACGTCTGCCACCGTATCATTGCCAGTTTAATCCCATCGAATATATATGGGGAATAGCAAAACAATATTATGACAACCATATTGGGCCTAATGGTTATAGTGACGACGCAGTTCGGGAAACTTGGCGAAAAGCACTTTCAATTGCAACTCCAGAAGTGTGGCGGAACTGTATATCCAAGTGCGAGAAACTAATAGAAGATTGGTGGACTCGTGAAAATAAAATAAAATTAACGAAATAAGTCCAATCATAATAACAATTAATGGTGATGACAGTGATGATGATGACGATTATGATATTTTGGATGATAATGACTGATTTTAATTTTTGTTGGCAAGTTCAATTTTTTTATTTTTCATTTGAAATTCTCTACATGGAACAAATTTTTATTTTAGAAAATATTTTATTTGAGCTAAATAACCCTCTTATTATACATAGACCATATTTTCAGTGTGAAGTGTAATATAAAATTATTATTACGTTTATAATAGCCACATTAGACTAGATTATTATTTAATTAAAAAGTTGTACATTTCATTTAACCAGTTGATATTTCCCCAAAGAACAGGTCAAACTTTCGGGTACTTACCTGGAAATACTCATAAAAATTTTAATTCGAAACCCGCGTATAGCGAACAGACTACATTAAAATGCAAACATGCCCAGCCAATCAGAATTCATAATGCTCCAGCCGATCGAATGATTCTTCGTTTAGTATCGCGTCAGTTCGCATTTCGTTGGATATTTGTCATTTGATGGCAATTAACCTAACCTTATCTTAGATTTTAGATTTCAGATTTCGTTGGTTTGGTAATATTCACGATAATCTAAATCTACACATCTTATAGTTTTTATAATTTAGTTGAGCGCATATTAGAGTCGAAAAAAATAAATACAACAGCAATTTTAATTGATAATTTTAATATTTACTACATCTGAGTGGGGTTAGTTTTTATAGTAGTTTTGAAATTTACTAAATAACTTACTTAACTTTTTAGCATTTTTAATTTTAAACATAAACTAAACATTATTTTGCAGTTAACAAGAAAATGTGATTTGTGAAATTGGATTTTCAAGTACATCTACCAGATACAGGAAATTTCACCAAGAATCTACTCGAGAGGAACAAAATAAATAAATATGTCCAATGTGTAGCAATATAGAGAATTTTTATTATAATAATTATTTAAAGATATATTTGCTTGATAACTTGATATTAAGGAATCTGTTTTAAATTTTAGGAATTTTGAAGAATTTACATCTTGGAGAGCACAGGAAAATAGGCAAGTTAATTATGGTTAATAATGGTGAAGAAGGCATAGGTATTTCACAATAATTATAATAGAAGTGATTTCAATGGTTTTACCAACTTTTACATGTTAAACGTGTTTTTCATATATTTATTTTTAGGATTTAGTAGCTCATGTGTCTGAAATATGAAATCTGAGGGGGAGTATTCGCATCCGAGGAATATGAATTCTTCTAGTGAGTCTCAACAAATGGTAATTAGTAGTATTCATTTAATAATTTTAATATTGTTAATTTTATTAATATTTTTTATTACGATTAATTTAGGTCAAATTTCTTAAAACTCATGTCCGACATGCAGATGAGCTAAAAACAAAGCGACTGTCAAATGCTGAAGAAAATATTGTAGTCAGACAATTAGCTGCAGGGGTGACAATCAGGATACTTCAAGATGCCAGAAAAATCCAAAATAATACAATAGAAAGAATATACTTGATAACGAGAGAAGATTTAGCATATTTAATAAGGAAGTATAATACATGCCAAAAACTTTGATGATATGACAGCTACTACAAGGAAAATTGAAAAATGGAACTGGCAAGGAAAAAACCATTCATTTTTATTCAATATAACTGGTAGGTAATTTTTATAGGGTGTAGATGATGAAGGAAAAGAAACTTTAAAAGGATTATTTGTATTGATGGAACACATAGAACAAACCAAAGAAATTTGGATCTTAACAATACTTCTTATTAAAAATATACATACACTTTTGTTAATTATTAATTTTAATACATTTGTATTTAAATGTTTTAAATAGACCTAGAAAACATATACGCTCTATTGTATTCGTTTTTATTTTCCCTCCTATTGGTTTTGTTTATTTGAAAATATACCTATAAAAATAACTTCCATCAGTAATAATTATCAAAATATATATTAATTATTAATTCTAATAATCACATTCTTATAAAATGTGGAAACTCTCCATTATCTTGAGAGTTTATTATTTTCGGAGGTAATGGAAGTAATACTTATTTTTTGAAAAAACAAAAAAAACTAAAATAAAAAATTGACCAATCAGAGTTTTAGCTCTGCAAATAATTAACTCTTAAGATAATGATCGGTTCCATACTTTAAGAACGCACTATATAATTTACTTTCTGTATGCTATGTAGCTTTTTTTTATTTAAAATTTAAACTATTTGAATATATCACAAAACCTACCTAAAAATATTCCCTTGAAACAAAAATTCCGTATAACTACATAAATGAGAATTTTGAATTTGGCGGTACATAGGCCACGCCCCTGCCAATGCCCAAGCGTTCTCATTGGCTGGGCACATTTGCATTTTAATGTATGCTTCAAGTGTCCTTAAATACTGCCAAACGATTGGTTAAGGAAATCATTAAAAATTTATTTTTGTAAATGATACAAGAATACTGTTAATTCAACAAAAGTAAAAACACAAAAACATTTAAAAACACATGTCCGATATTGACAAATATCTAAATTTCTCAAAAATATATTGGATGGAACGTTGCCATAATTCGTAAAATGAAACACTGGCGCCATCTATCAACAAATAGTCCCACTATCGAGTTGCACCTATTACGACATAAATGGCGCTGCATTGAAATAGATTATTCCTAATAAAGAAAAAAGAGTAAGAAAAAAATATTTTTTTAAAGCCACGCCTAGGTATATTAAAGTAAAGAATAATTTTTCGGCCAAAAATAAAAACGTGAGCGTCTGCGGTATTGAAACAGATTACAGAATTCTGTTGTTATTTTTGGATGAAAATTGATTTTAAATTATAATAAGAGACACACTTCTCTCTTGCTCAGGCGCCACAACGAAGTCGAGATCGGCGTTCGGCATAACAAAAAAGCTACTAAAAAGTTCCAAAAAATGAGGCGGGCCCAAGCTAGTGTCGCTACATACACTCACCGGCACGAAAAACGGGCACCCCATAATTTTTAATTCAAATGCCTCAATTTTATATTTGTTGTATTGTAACTTTTGTCAACGATAGGCACGGATTGGTACATGATTTTAAAATGTGGTTTCTTCAAGAAATGTTTTCGGAAAGCTTTTATTTCAAAAGAATAACGTCTGTAAACAATAACACAAAGAAAATAAATTTATTAACAGTTACACAATTATCATCAGAAACACAAAAAACAATTTAAAAAAAGAGTATTTAACACTTGTCTGTCTAATTAATACCTCGTATTACCTCCACGAGCCTCTATAACAGCATTCATTCTTCTATGCATACTGTTAATCAAGTTGAATCATTCATTCTGTGAAATTCCCATTCCTCTAAAAGAGCTACTCTGAGCTGATCCAAGGTAAGAGGGGCAGGTACCCGGCTTCGAATCCTTCTACCGAGCATATCCCAAACATGCTCGATGGGATTTAGATCGGGACTGCGCGCTAGCCATGCCATTTAAGGAGGTCCTTTCGCCACCAATGTTAAATAAAAAATATTAGATTATGACTAAAATTAATTTTTTTCTAATAGTAGATGTCCTTATTTATCTAATAGTAAACTTTTAACTATACCTTACCGTGCAAATTTTTGAGAAAATTTTTTTTTAAAAATGTGTGTGTTTGTACAGTGTCTTATGGGAAAGTAAGACTTCAACAACAATTTTCGAATTATAATTAATTTTACTATTATTTATTGATTAGATGGAGTAGAAAAAAACTAAAAATAAGGTTTTTGAAATATTTAGGTTTTGTTTTTTACAATAAAATATATAGGTTACCGTGGAATTTATTGAGAAATTATTATTAAAAAATCACAAAAAATTTTCAACTAGGTTACAATAAGTTCCACGGTTTACTATATATATTTTATTGTATAAAACAAAATCTAAATATTTCAAAAACCTTATTTTTAGTTTTTTTCTACTCCATCTAATCAATAAATAATAGTATAATTCGAGAATTGTTGTTGAGGACTGACTTTCTCGTGAGGCACTGTACAAATACTCACATTAAAAAAAAAAAAAAATTCTCAAAAATTTGCAAGGTAAGGTATAGTTAAAAGTTCAGTATTAGATAAATAAGGACTTCAACTATTAGAAAAAAATTAATTTTAGTCATAATCTAATAACTTTTTTTTTAACATTTGAGGTGAGAGGTGTGGCGAAAGGACCTCCTTAAGTAATACCAACTTCGTTCAAATATTCCGTGACAATGCGGGCGGCATGAGCCGAGAAATCGGTATTCTCGGGCATGAGGGCGTGCATTGTCATGCATCAGTATGAAGTTGTCACCAATAAATGGCGCATATTTGACAACATATTCTTGTAGGATCTTATTTATGTACCTATCCGCAGTCACAAATCCCCTAGGGACCATGTACAATTCTGTACGCGCCTCCGAAGATATTCCAGCCCACACCATAACTGAACCCCCTTGAAAACTTACCCTAGGGCTAAAAGTACATTCGGCATATCGTTCACCTGTCCTTCTCCAGACTCTTTTGCGACCATCTGGTGATTGTAAGCAAACTCTGGATTCATCGATAAACAACACAAAGTTCCAGGCGTCTGTATTCCAATTTTGATGCTCCCTAGCGAATTTTAATCAGGCTACACGATGGTCCTGGAAAGTTCTGGTCCTATAGCGGGTCTTCGAGATCTCAGATTAGCTTCATTTAACCTTCTTCTAACTGTTCGTTCACTAACAATTACGTTCCTGACATGTTCAAGGTTATTTCTAATCTCTACAGCAGTTGTGTGACGACTTCTTAGTGCTGAAGATATCATAAAACGGTCACCTCGATGAGTAGTTCTTCTCTGAGGACCGGTTCCAGGACGTCGAGTATAAAGTCCCGTCTCTATAAAACGTGAAAATACACGTTGCACGGTACTGCGTGATACCCCGAATCTGTTAGCCACGTAAATTTGACTTCTTCCGTCTTGAATAAGAGCAACAATAGATGCAACAGTTTCTGCGCTTAAAGACATCTTAAAATTCGCACTAATTGACATCACCAAGTACTAAACCGTAGAACATAATAAACATTTAACTTAACCTTTAATGTCATCGTGAAAATCATTGAAAATGCATAGCCTACTTGGAACACTGAAGTAAGGGCAATATGATAACTTTTGCATTATTGAGATTATCGTTCAATATCTGGAATATATTCAATTTGGGAAGGCATTTCAATCATTTCATGTTAAAAAATCTTTAGGGTATTTTACTAAACCGTGTTCTCTGTTGGCCAAATGATTAAAACCGAATCAAAAAACAAATTAAAAAAATTAATGCATTCTTATAAAACATTATCGAGGTGCCCGTTTTTCGTGCCGGTGAGTGTATATCATTAAGATAACATATCAGCGCTTTTCTCACTCAGTACAAGCTACAAAAGGGAGACTGGGATAACAAAGAAGCTACAAAAAAGTTACGAAAACAAGCTGGGTCTCAATCTGTGCCGCTACTATAGAAATTCAAATTAGCAGTTCCGATTTTTTTTCGGACCCCGGTTAAGCTACAAATTCGCAAATAGCGTAACAAAAAAGTTACAAACCAGCTACAAAAAGCTACAAAAAAGCCCACCCGGTGTTGTATGGTGCCTCCACCGAGTGTCCGCTAGCTTGATATAGCTCTTTATCAACGTATAGGTACATTATTAATCGATCGAATATGCCAGAAAAATCAATAATTGGTATTGACAATTATTTATTTGCCATCAATAAATTTATTGTAAATTTTCGATATATATTATAGCAGATTTCTGCGTATCAATCGCTGATAAATAATTTAAATTCGAATTACATTGCAACCATCTCGTGGGTGTATGTTTCGTATAATTAATTATATATTTATATAAATGTTTATTTTATAAATTTTGAAAAAAATAACAAAACCGATAATGTGTAATGAGTAGACGACTGAGAACCCTGCTAAATACATTTTGACCTTTTGGGTCAACTGATACTCCGCATGTCAAAACGATTATATCCTATGTTTGTCTGTTTTTCTTAAATATTCTCACTGTGAGTTTCAACTTACGATAATTTCGAAACGCACACCTCTCGCGGATTTTTTGGAAAATAAACGAACGGGCGGTATTTTTTGTTTTTCGTTTCTATTCGCTAGTTTTTTTCGGGACTTATACTAATAGGTATATTTGTGATGAATCAGTGATAGTTATAATTAGGTCATGTTAACTGTAGGCTGATTTTTATCTGATGTATGTAACACAAGAACGCGTGCTCAGTTCATAGTTCAATTATTCTAAAGATGTTTAAAATAACTAGGTAAGTTTGATTATTTCCAGATATTGTATAAGTATATAGCGTTCAGAATGTATCTTACATACAGGTTATTTTAGAATAAAGTACCATAAAATGTCTTATGTCTATAATAAATACTATAATTATAGGTCTGCACTATTCGCAGTAACCTTTCTGGGGGTTGCAAATAAATGAAATGTGAAAGGAAAACAAATAATTTGATTAGGGTAGAATAAAGAAAATTTATCAAGGATATTGAAGATGGGATAGATATAGATATAAATATATTTAAGAATTTGTAATGTTATTAGTAACCATTACTTATTTAAAGGAAAAACAATTATTAAGTGTAATGAAACTGCAAATACATTCGCAGAATTCTTTGCATCAGTATATTCAACGAATAAACCTTTTTATAATATAACTTATGATTCTGAAAATTTTACAAATTTAAAATTAATAACGCATGTAGATTACACGCAGGAGCAGTTCAAAAAATTAAACCAAAAAAAAACCAGCGGTACCAGACGGAACCCCTTCATCTGAAGTGAGTGGTTAAAGAGACCTATATTTTCAATTTAAGTATCTCAACAAATGAGTTTCCATACTTACGAAAAATTGCAGTAGCTTCTCTTATATTTAAATCTGGAATAGAATAGAAATCGAAAACTTTCGGCCGATATCGGCCCATGTCGAGAGCAATAGTATCTTAACAGCAGGGTTACGCCTAAAAAAATGTATCAGTACAAATCTGTTTAGTTTTTTAACTACGGCTTGTGAAGAAATCCAATTTCATGTAAAATTGACATACTTTGAAAAATCATTTAACAGTGCAAATGATGATGTTCTGTTTTTAAAACTGAGTAAATTGTGTTAGTTACCTAAAAAGTAGATATTATATGTTAAGCATAATGAGAACATATAGGGGATAACATATAGTGGAGTGCTACAGGGCTGTAATTTGGGATCCCTGATTTATTAACTTTTTATCAACGGTTTAGTATCTATCCATATGTGCTGATGTTTGGACTGCACTGGTTTATAAAACACACAAAAAATTAACAAATAATTAACAAAACAAGTTCCGTTAAGGTTTTAAAGAATATTTTTTATTAATTTAACATAAATATAAACATTGTAAAAAACCGTTAATATCATAGTTTATTTTTCGTTGGTAGTAACTTGCTACATTGATGTAATAAAGCCTACATTTTTTATTAATCATAATGATTTTGCAAAATATTATCAAATTATAGTATTCTTTAATATAATAGCAAATTTATATCAGTTATTGACAACGATTTAATAGTCGGAATAAAAAATGTTACATTCATGTTCAATCAAATTATACTTTAAGATAATTTTATTTAATCTACTGTTAATTTTATTTATATAATATTAAAACAAATTATTAACTTTTACGGAAGGATATTCTTGTCCTAACAATAATATTCTTTTAAAATTTAACAAATAATATAGTATTAATACTTAAACTGCAGATACTAATATTAAATGAAAGAGAAACCATAGTAAATTACCAACGCTAACTGTAAACTTGACAAAAGTAATGTTAAATTATTAAAAACAATATAATGTTGACGTTCTCCTACTTCAAGATTTTCGATAGTTGATCTGCTTTATTTGTCTTCTCTTTAGCACTAACTGTTTAAGCTACTAACTTTTAAATTCTATTGTAATAGTAAAAGTGAATACAGAGTAAAAGTTATAACTTTAGACTTATATTAAATGATCAAGACCAATTTCTTTGAATATCAATTAACAATAGCATTATAATTTTTATTTACAACCATATATGTAATGTTGTCACCTCTACTTCCCGCCCTCACTTCCCGCCCTCATTTCATCTATTCTAGATGAATATTTTTCATATTTAAAAAAAAAATAACACAGTGTTTGACAAATTTTATAATACCTATTTAATGGCAAACAACAGTGATCTAAAATATAACAAACTACTTATTGATATTTATTATTCGCGAATTTAATATCCGGGCTTTATCTGACATTTATTTATATTGGTGACAGTTGTTTACCCCGTAATCACAGTAACAATATATTTACCTACTTGATTATTCTGAGAAAACCACGCGCTTGGTAATTTGTCGTTAAATGTAATATTTTAGGTATGTTCAGAACAAAACAGAGATTTATTAACTTTGATCGAAATATGATGGTTGTAAATAAAATAGTATACAAACCTCGGTAGGAAGTTTCATTCCTGTCTCGAGATCATAGCTAACCTCGACGCTTCGCGTCTCGGTAATCTAACTAATTTCACGACAGGAATGAAACTCTTCCCACCTCGGTGTGTAATATACTATTAACCGACTTCAAAAAAGGAGGAGGTTATCAATTCGTCGCGATTTTTTTTTATGTATGTTCAGCGATAATTCTTTAACACGGTGTCCGATTTCAATAATTATTTTTTTGTTAGAAAGGGGCTACTTCAGGGGTGGTCCCATAAAAATTTGGTCAAAATCTAATAATTGGGTCCATGAGAAAATCCTCAAACTCTTCATTTTTTATGTATGTTTAGCGATAATGCTTTACCACCTTGTCCGATTTATATGATTCTTTTTTTGTTAGTAAGGGGGTACCTCAGGGGTGGTCCCATATAAATTTGGTTAAGATGTGGTGATGGCATCATCACGTTTTTGAAGTCGGTTTTTTTAAATTTTTAATTTCTAATACTTGTAGTTTTACAGGTACAATTTAGGCAATTAACTAAACTATTTGGCATAAAAACTCGTTTTTTAGAAACAATAAAAATTGAGTAATTGAATGGAACTAGGGCATAAAAATCTACCACTCTATTTATTTTTATGTTATATTACGTACAAAGGCACATGCTCTAAAAAAAAACGAAAAACCCTTAATTGATTCAGACAGTCACTGAAACAATAGCTTTATTATATTATATTATTTTACAGGTATGTCAAATCCGCAACTGTTTCCTCCTTTTTTTTATGTAATGCTTCCTCAAAACTGTAGTAAACGTCATCCCTAGATTAAGGAGCGAGAGAGGGCTTTGGGGCTGCAGCCCCCTGCCCCGGCACGTAGGGGCCTCTTTTAAATATGAAAAATGTTTTTACAATATTATTTAAAAAAGATTTTTGTTTTTCTATTATTTATCGATTGGCTTAAATCAATTTTCTAAAAAAAAAATTTCGTTTTGGCAATAAAAACTGAAATGTCAACCCTCTCTAAATCCCTTATTACCTGTACACCACTCAAAATTGTATTAAAAAAAGTAATTAGCTATTGGTTGACATAACTAAACATTTGGAAAAACAAATTTAGTTTTAGCAATAAAAAAATGGAAATTTTAACCTCCTTCTAAATTGATTATTGCCCATATAGCATTCAAAATGGTATTTAAAAAAGTTTTTTTCTATTATCTATCGAATGGCTTAAATAAATTATAGAAAACAAAAAAGACATTTCATTCTAACAATTAAAACTTTAGAATTTTAACCTTCCCTTTATAGCATTTAAAATGGTATATGGAAAAGTTGTTTGTATTTTTTGTTCTTTATAGAATACAATTAATTTAAAACAATAAGAATTTCCTTTACAAACACACGCTAAATATCTTGGAATGATTTTCGATAAGAAGCTCAAGTGAAAACATCATATTGAATATGTGTTGAACAGGTGTCAAAAGGGTCCAAATTTTCTAAAATCTATCTTGAAAGTTTGGTAAGGTGCCGATGTTAATACAGGTTTACTATTTTATAGATCCTACATTCGATCTATACTGGACTATGGGTGTATTTTGTATGAATCGGCCAACAATTCTTTACTGAAAAAGTTAGAAGTTTTTTAAAATTCTGTACTACGCACATGCTTGGGTGCTATGAAATCTACTGAAACTGAATCCCTTTATATCGAAGCTGTAGAGCCACCCATTAAATATAGAATAGAATATCTAAGTCAAAAATTTCTCTTTAAGGCATTCTTACATAACTCAACCTTATTTTCTGAAATTATTCAACTTGATACATATGATCTAACAAATAAATACTGGATTTATAAAAACTCACCGCCGTTATGTAAGGCTGTTCAAAATTGTGAGATAGCGTTCGACTCCCTAAGTTCTTTCCACCAATTCTTTATTACATCCGACTTTCCTTGTTCCTTTACTAAAGTCTTACTTAGACAACCCAATTATGATGAAAATCCTCATAATTGTTCAAATCTACTCCTTCGTAACCTAAATAGCTTTCCTGAACATATTGTTATGTACACCGATGCATCCAAGTCAAACCTAGGCACTGGTTGCGCCTACTACGTCCCGTCTCTTCATATTAAAGCTCTTTACAAACTACCTGATAACTTTTCTAGTTACACTGCAAAAGCGATTGCGACACAGAAGCCTTACAATTTGTAACAGAATCTAACACTAAAGCAGCTCTAATTGCTTCAGATTCTTTATCTGTTTTAAAATAGGCTGTAGCTCTGGATATTCCAAATTTTAATTCAAATCCATACATTTTCTTGAACAAAAAGGCATTGTTCCAACTAATTAATAATAACGTAAAGATATGCTTTGTATGGGTAAAGGCTCATATTGGACTTAAACACAATGAATATGTTGATATGCTAGAAAAATCTGTAATAAAAAAAGGAACTAACACCATTTATAACATCTGTAGCCCAGATATTGTTGCCTTGATAAAATCCAACAAAATGAGAAAATGGAGGCATGATTGGTCACAATTCTGTTCCACTTATTCGAATCAGTACACTAAAATTCAAAGACATATTCCAAACTCATCCTGGTTTAAAAATCATATAATTCCAAGACACTACATTACATCTTTAATTAAAACCAGATTTCGTCATGCCAGTTATCCCAAACACTTGTTTAAAATTAATGTAAAAGAAGACGAACATTGTGACTTTTGTGAAACAACTGGAGACCTTAATTACGTTTTCTTCGAATGCAAGAAATACGCAGTACATTTAAACAGGCTTTATATGAATCTTATAAGAAATAACATTCCATCCCCCTTAAATATTGAAACAGCTACAACACATTTTTCTGATGATATTATCAATTGCCTCTTACAATTTCTGAAAGACACTAAGATTCGTCTATGATTGGAATCTTAATCGTGTTTACTCTTTATTATACCTATTGGTTTACCCTCTTACCGAGGCCTAATTTTGTTGTCTATTAAAAAAAAAAACGTTTTGAAGGGTCGAGAAGCGAGTGTTCCCGTCCTATATTTGCCGCGTTTGAGAATCCACATCGGATGCATCTGAGATGTAAAAAATCTTTGATCACGTGATTCAGTATACGTAAATGTAATGGGACAGATGTGTCCGATGTGGATAAAAAAACGCTCGAGATGTAAAAAATGCATCCGATGTGGATTCTCAAACGCAGCAATTGTTTATTGTTTTTCTTCTTCTTACACCTCTTGCTGTTAGAAATATTCTTGGGTAGTTCTAATTATGGACGAATCTGTGTCTGGCTGAATGACAATGTGCCTATGCAAAAAAAAATATATAGCATTTGAAACGATAATACCCAAGTATTAATATATTTATTATAAAGCTTTGACGTTACAAAAAATATCTTGATATGAATTGAATTAAGTCAAAAATATGAAATATAAAAACTACTAACGACTATGAAGACTAGTCTTCATACTAACGACTAACTTAACTTATGTTAACTCGGCAAAATATCTAGGTATTACATTAGGTACAAGACTTTGCTGAAAAGTTCATGTTAAAAAGAAAAGAGAAGAATAACATATAAAATTCAAGAAAATGTACTGGTTACTTGGTAGACATTCCAGCCTATCTATAAAATTCAATTATATAAACAAATTCTCAAACCAATTTGGACCTATGGCATTCAGCTCTGGGGTTGTGCCAGATACAGTAATATTCTAATAATCCAGAGATTCCAGAACAAAGTATTGAGGAACATTGTCGATGCTCCTTCGTACATTAGAAACAGCAACCTTCATTGAGACCTTCAGATAGACATTGTTGACCAGACTATCATCAGATTCGGCTACACCAACATGTGAACGTTGAGGCGATCCAGAATCTTGACAACACGAAGTTGACAGGAAGACTCAAGAAAGTAAAATCTTTTGAGTTAGCCAAATGATTGTGTTAATAACATAGCAAAGCATTATGCGGTTTAGTGTTACACGTTAGTTTAGTGTATAATTAAGTTATCAGACCCTAAGGTATACTAGCGAGTACAACTTTAGTTTTTGAGATTGCAACCCTAGTTAATTAAGGTTATAACAAAATTACTCATTGATTAACTCTTAATCAGATTATAATATTAATAATTTCCCCTTATGGAGTGTTTTTTCACAAAAAAAATATCGAATGGATTAAATAAATTTTTGAAAAAATAAATTTCATTTTGATAATGGAAACTTTGAAATTTCAAGCCTCTCTAAAACCCTTATTACCCATATAGCATTCAAAATGTTATTGGAAAATGTTCCATCGAATGCCTCAAATAAATTTTCTAAAATATTAAATATCGTTCCAGCAATAAAAACGTTGAAATTTGAACCCTATCTTAGTTCCTTATTATTCACATAGCATGCAAAATGGTATTTAAAAAAGTTGTTAGTCTTTTCATTTATATTCTTACGGTCAAGATGAATTTCTTTTAGATGGAAGGAACGATTTCAGAATACAAACATTTTTATCGATTATCGACAACCTTATTTCTATATTTCAGAGAAGAAGTAATTCTTAATCCAAAATTACTGACCTGTTTGGCTTATTGCAGAAACTTAACAGAATTTTGATGACAGTTTTACTAAAAAACAAATAATTTTTTTCGAAATTATTAATGAATTCCGACGAAACTTTAAAAACTCCTTTTGATTTTTATATGATTATTAAATCACAGTACCTATAGGCTACATTTCGAACCTTTATACAGTTATAAAAGTTTTCTTATCAATACCGATCGTTAATTGCGAAGCAGAATGTTCTTTTTTGAAGTTTGCCTATATAAATAACAAATATCGGACCATAATGGTAGAGGAACGTCTAGTTTCATTATCCTTAAAGCGTATTGAATGCGGCATTTAAAAATTATAGTTTGAAGATATTAGTAAAGATTAAGTTCAATATAAAATAAAGAAGTCTGATTTTGAATATTTTTGCTGTTTCTTTAGCATCCTTCTCTCCCTTCATACTTTGTTTGGGGGGCCCATAACTCAAATTTAGCCCCAGGCCTCGTAAAAGCTTAATCCGGCCCTGGTAAACGTTAGTCTAGTACTGCCGTCCAGGGTACGTTCCACTTTCAGGACTTTCCATTTTATACCTGAATGTGTAACCTTTTATTCTGCTTTCGAGATTTCAAGTATATTTAGAAAATTAGATATAACTTTTACGCATTCGGGACTCGATTACATGAGGTCCTACCAAGTACGAATAATTATAACTAAATTCAATAAAACTGGTTATGAAAGTGAATATTTTATAAGTCTGAAAATTTGTCGATTAAAATGCTATTAGGAAGTACAATTATTTTGTTATCAAGGCCGCCATTTCAGTGTATGATCAAAACAGAGGTTAACATTTTTTTTTACAATTAGCTGATGCGGGTTTGGAATTTGTAATAGAATTGACAACATTAATAAAAATAAAAAAAAATTGTTTCGACAACTCCAGGCAAAAAAGCATTGGGATAGATCAGAAGTTTAAAAATAAGATATTTCACTACCAGAAAGAGTAACAAAAGATTTTTTCTACACCAATGCCCTTAGGAAAACTTTTCCTGAAGCAAATTTAACAGGGTGCAACTTCCACTTTAACCAGTGCTTGTAGCGGAAAGTGCAACAAATTGGTTTAACTACAAATTAACTGGAAGGTTGGCTGGGTTTACGTGAAAATTGGCGCGAACAAAATGCATGTAAAAACATCGACCCTGGCCGATCTAATTTATTTAAAACGTAAATGATTTTGTGGGCTCTCAAATTTGTTGAGAATAGTTGAAAGTATCAGCTGAGTTGTGAAACAATTTATATTTCGAAAATCAACCGAAAAAGTACTAGTAGTCAATTAATTATTGAAAATACAATAAAGGACCCCGCACTTTTCTTATGCAAAGTGGCGACCCGTCAAATATTCTGAAACTCTGGTATATTGTTGTAGTCAACCTAGTAACCAAAAGTGTCAATGGGCCCAACTCAATCCTATGACTAGTTTTCGATATACAGGGTGTTAAAGTTGAAAATTGCCCAGTTTTCGTGAATTTTTATTTGCAAACTTACGAGCTAAATTAAATTTCTGATGCATACACACGTTTACTATGAGTTTTATTAACACATTAGTACATACGTCTAATTAAAAATATGTATAATTAGAGGGTGATTCACAAATGTATGACGATAATTTTTTGAAAAATCACACTAATTCTACTGTGCGGTCAGAGAAGCATATTTTCAAAAAGTACTACTTAATATGGTATTTTGACGACAAAATATATCACGGTACATATTTCTTTTATAGAGAGAAGCACAACATAAAATTATTTTTTTTAACGATTAATTCAAAACCCTGTAGGGGAGATCGGGGGGCATTCGGCCACTTATTTTTTTTTTGGGGTTAATTAAATAATTTTATGAAAAAAGAATTAAATATATATTCCTATATAATTAATAAACAATAACCTAAGTATTCTATAGGTTATTTAGACAAAATATTGATATGCTGAGCAAAAAAAATAGTTTTAGTGACTTGGTGCATTTGGCCGAATGCTCCCCATACCAAGGGAGCATTCGGCCAGTACATAGGGAGCATTCGGCCATAGCTAAAAACTAATACTTTTATGGGAATAACCAAAGAGAGGCAACTAATTTTACAAAATAAATTTATTCGCAAATTAACTCAACAAAAAATACTGCGAACTTTAATGTATCACAAACAAAAAACTGATTTTTTTTCGAAAATTAAACAAAAATATTGCGAAATTTAACACAACACAAACAAAAAGCAGAATTATAGTCAATTAACAACCAAAAACCCAAAATTGTAATTAAAGTGATAATATGAGGCTGTTCTCGCAGTTCCAGCATTCGAAGAGGGTACAATTTTGCCAATGATATAATTAATGTCTATTTCTGTTATGTCGTCAATGGGAGGAAAGTAAAAAGTTGTAGAAAGTCCTTTTCGTCTTAGAAATTTAACGCGTGTCATTTTTTCGTTTTTTATGTCTAAAATTTGCCCAACAAAATGGATAAAAGAACTACGAACATTAAATTTTACAAGAACAAAGTCTCCTTCACTTAATTTCTGTTTCGTTAGTTCTTCAATATTTTTAAATTCTTTATCATCATTTGCATTATCATGAACTGATGACGAGTCACTGTTATTGGATGATGAATCAGAGCAATTTAGTTGATCCAATTTAACTTTCTTTATTGGCTGTCTATTGACATTCTTCTTTGGCTCATTTTTATAAAACAGATCTCGTTTTGGGCACTTATCTTTTTTCCTTTGTTTTTCCCGCTCCTTTTCCTCAAGTCTATCTTTTTCAGGAGTATCAGTATAAACCCTTGAAAGGGCAGGCTCTCTTTTACGTTTGCCCTCTATTTTAACTGCTTTAGGATAAGGTTTGACAGATTCGGGCGTTATCTTGACTGTTTGAATTTTTTTGTAAGGAAAAGACCACTGCACGACGGGGACGGCGAGATGGTTGTGACATTCAGGATATTAATCTTTGGATTCTTTTGGATAATTCTGTTTTGTAGTGTTTTGAGAGGTACATTTTCAATATCATCGTCTTCTAATAATAATTCCTCTTTACTTCCACACTCTTTTTCTCGATCCTGAAGGGTTTCCGCTTCTTTGTTTTCATTGTCCAAAACTTCTTTGTTTTCATTTTCCGGAATTTCTTCAGATTTTGTAGTCGAGGGATTATTGTTCATAGCAATTTCGTTTTCATTTTCCAATTGATTATTTTGAGGTAATGGCATATCGGTAACATAACTTGAATTAAAGTCATCATCACTGAACGCCAGTCTATTAAATGGCCATATTCCTGGTTTTTTAAATCCACTAATTATGTTGCTGGCCGTAAAAGCTCTTAAATAAGCGCGATTAGTTAGTTCAGCAATATTCCTCACACTTATGGTCTTTCCTGGGTTCGATGTCATCCAGTCATTGAATGCTACATTACAGAACTGCTTGAATGGCCCATAAACCGCAACGTCTAAAGGCTGCATCCTGTGAGTTGTGTGCGGCGAAAAACTTAAAAGAACTATCCCATTTTCTTTGCAAAACTTGACACTTGCAAGATTCACATGTGACTCATGATTGTCAATAAGTAGCAAAATAGGGTTAGCTATAGTGCAATGTGTATGAGTTTCTATATGCTTTAGCACACTGGGAAACAGTTCTGTGGTCATCCAACCACTTTTATTTCCAAGAGCTAAACTTGAAATTGGGGCGCCATGCATGAAGTCGTTGATATTTCTTATCCTAGGGAACACATACACAGGTGGAATACTTTGGCCTGCAGCATTAACAATACCAACGAAGGTCACTAGCTCCCCCCTTTCTGCTGATGCCGCTTGGGATACCTGCTTTTTACCGGCAGTTGTTACAACTTTTACTGGTTTCATTACTGTTGTTACTCCTGTCTCATCAAGGTTGTATATTCGCTCAGCAGGAAATTTATAACGGTCATACACCTTCTTAAGGTTATCAAAAAATTGTTGAACCTTAAACTTATTAAAAGCCGTACTGCGACTTAAGCTCGTGCTTTCCGGTTTCCTTAAAGAAAGCGATTTATGCCTCTCCATGAAACCCCTTCTCCATCCCTCCTTAGCCTGTTTTGATTCGTGCCATTCCCTGGGAACCTTCGGCAGGTGGACGAATGTACCCCAGGTATGTGTGGACGAATGCTCCCCAGCTACCAAAAAAAATTTAAAATGCTACCATTTTAAAAACGACAATTTTTAGGTTAGAAATCGATATCCGTTAAATATTTGCATTATCTAAGCACATATTTGCTATAATAAAGTTTTTCAATAGTGTCCATTAAATACAGATTTCAAGGAATGCAACTGTTATAAAATTTCTTACCTTAGAGCTCGTTTTTCTTGTTAAATTTATAAAATTCGGCTCCTCCACTAATCACCACTCAAACACACTTCAGGTTGTGAATTATTATGTTGACAACACTGAATTAATAGATTAACCCGGGAAATTCAAATTATTTTTGAAATATTTTGAGTGGCTGAATGCTCCCCGCGGCCGAATGCTCCCCTATCTCCCCTACTTATAATTTGAATTTTGGGAAAGGTAATATCACTAAAATATATCTACCTTTAGCCTTCAAAATATACAAGGTGATTTATTTGTTGGAAGGTATTCTATATTAAGAAAAGTACAAAAACCACGAACACTCTGTATTTTAAAATTTCCCCCTGTCAAATGTAACCATTTTCTCAATATATAATAATTTTAATGTCGTTTTAGGAAGTATGAATTTTAAATTCGATAATATGACTAGTTTTTGAGATACAGGGCGTTAAAGTGGAGAATTGCTGATTTTAGTTATTTTTTCTTCAAACTGAAAAGATAGATTGACTTAATGTATATAAAAGTTTAATATAATTTTTGGTCAGATGTTCATAAAAAGAACATTTTAAACTATTTACTGTTACAGGGTGATTCACGAATAAATCGCAATATATTTTTCCAAACACTCAATAATTCTACAGTTGCGCTACAGATAAATTATTTCATTATCTTAATATCTACCCGTTAACAATTTTGAGGTTAAAAGATTTCGCTATTTGTACTTTTTATACAGGGTGGGCCATGCAGCCAACCACCAAAAATTATTATGTTTTGAAATTATTAAAACAAGAACTTGCATTTCTTTAGAGACTTTTGAGTAAGTTACATTATGCATGTAACCATAAAATTTTAAAGTATAAGTACAGAATAATCTAACTCTTTTATAATCACCTACTAAATATATCGGAATACCACATCATTTTCCGATATTAGTGATACGTTTTTATACACAGTTGATAATTATCCATTCTCTTATGTATGTATGAATTAAATACTGGTTTTAACGTTAGATAAATAAGAAAAACTAAGAAAGAAAATCGAAAATATAACTTTTATTAAAAGGCAGAACTGAGGTTGATATTTGAAAGATGTACAAATAAAATGGGTATCGAGTGTTTCTGCATAAAGAAATGTTTTGAAACAGAAGAAATCATTTAGGAATTTTTAGGAACCGTTATTTTAAATCACCTCAGGACCAATGTGCAACTCTTCTGGCAGAACCCTTTTCCCACAATCGTCATTACAATTTAAAAGTTTGGTTGAAGGAAAATTTATATTTTTCTGATGTCTAGCATACCCTAAAAGCCATACAACGCTAGCAACATGAGCGCATGTATCTATTGTCCTATCTCCTGCATTACATGTACAGTAGTATCCTATTATTGGATTCTCGCGATTCTCATTAGCGTTGTTATATACAACTCAAAGCGTATGTCTGGCTGCATTTACAAACCTAGAATACATTCCTGATTTAACTCGTCGATTGGAATAAAATGGCGCTAAAAATTATTAAATCCAACTCTGACCAAAAATTATATTAAACTTTTATATACATTAAGTCAATCTATCTTTTCAGTTTGAAGAAAATATAACTAAAATCAGCAATTCTCCACTTTAACGCCCTGTATCTCAAAAACTAGTCATATTATCGAATTTAAAATTCATACTTCCTAAAACGACATTAAAATTATTATATATTGAGAAAATGGTTACATTTGACAGGGGAAATTTTAAAATACAGAGTGTTCGTGGTTTTTGTACTTTTCTTAATATAGAATACCTTCCAACAAATAAATCACCTTGTATATTTTGAAGGCTAAAGGTAGATATATTTTAGTGATATTACCTTTCCCAAAATTCAACTCATAAGCACAGGGTTTTGAATTAATCGTAAAAAAAATAATTTTATGTTGTGGTTCTCTCTATAAAACACCCTGTATAAGAAATATGTCCCGTGATATATTTTGTCGTCAAAATACCATATTAAGTAGTACTTTTTAAAAATATGCTTCTCTGACGCACAGTAGAATTAGTGTGATTTTACAAAAAATTATCGTCATACATTTGTGAATCACCCTCTAATTATACATATTTTTAATTGTACGGGTCGCCACTTTGCATAAGAAAAGTGCATGGTCCTTTATCACACTGATTATTGCAGCCTAATTTAAATGGTCTTAATTAATTTTAAAATTCAATTATGTTATGACCTGTAACATGTTTGTAGTATATTCTGTACAAATATTGATGTCAATGGATATGTATTAACTACATGAGTTTGATTTTGCATTAAAATAATCCGATTTAATAAAAGTAACGGGATTTTAGTAATATTTTAGTTCAACGGTATCGGCACTAGAGTTTAGTGAATTTTAGTGGTCTCTTCTTTAGATAGGTATACAGCTAATGGGCAAACGCGCCAAATAAAATTTAAAAATTACATTTAGAGGTCCCGTCCTTAGATAATATACAGCTAATGAATAAATAAGATTCATGTAAAAAGCCACATGTAAAAAGAAAGGAGTAAGCTTTCATGTGGTTTTAACCATTAAAGTGAAAATTAGTCTTTGCTATTTAGGTAAATCAACCCTTTTAAAATAGTATTAATAATTAATGAATTTATAAATCAGTTTTTATTTTCTATAACCAGTAAAGAATGTATAGAAATAATGATTTTTTAGATCTCGAGTTTTCCATAGATTTTACGTTTTTGGGTCCTTGAATCCGTTTTGAACATTTTTGTGATGATGTGTGTGTGTGTGTGTGTGTGTGTGTGTGTGTGTGTGTGTGTGTGTGTGTGTGTGTGTGTATGTGTGTGTGTGCGCGCGCGCGCGCGTGTGTGTTTGTGTCCCCACTATAACTTAAAATTGGAATAAATGAATAAACTAAATTTTAAACTGTGGTGCGCTGATTAGATTTTGAGCAGTGTCAGAGCATTCATTAGGTTTGTTCCAACACGCGCGAAAACCGTAATATTACCATACAAATCGTGAGCTCTACCCAAAAATTGTATACAGCGCATAATTTGTACGGTAATATTACGGGTTTTTGGGCGTGTTGGAACAGACCTATTATTGGGAAGAAGTCATTGAAACGAAACCATTTCTCTACTTTAAGGTATATGTATATATTGTACCTGCTATTCATGGCTACAGAATAAAATTTTTAAAATAGAGTTGTATTCGATGTCATTCCCTATAAATTTTGTAATATTAACTTCTCTTCCTATGGGATGTTTTTTTTTATTTGGTTCATTATTATTATTTAGTATGCAAATTTAGATTCATATAATGTTTGTGGTTTGAAGCTAATAAAACTTTTTTTGTCGTCGATCGCATATACCTGTCAAATTTGACATCTTATCCCATCTTATCGAAACAATTTACATTAAGTTATAGGTTATTTATCAAAATATCAAAAAATGTTAAAATAAAAAAGTATGAATAATTAGTTTGGATTTTTAAAATTGAATTATCAAGAACTTTAGGTCTAAAAATCCCAACACTTTAGATTAAAACACAAAATAAATCAGTGGCGGCTTGTAGTAATTTGAAATGGGTGTTCACTTTTTCCAATAATTTTATCATTTGTAAGTTCGGATCAAAACTTTGTACAAGAGTCAATATCGCTATTTTTGTTTATTATTTGAGTTTGTATTAAGTGTAGTTATTATTATTAACATCATACTGTTTTCAATCACTACAACTATTAATAAAAGAATATTTTAGTTAGTGTAATATTTGTTTTGTTTTTAATACGTTGAAAACAATCTATAAACATTATTAGTTAGTAAACTGACTTTTCTTCATAATTTGAGATTATTTTTAAATATATATCAGGTTATGTAGAAACCTTGACATTGATTTTTGTGTAAAAAAATTTATATGAACCTTTACCTACCATTTTTTAGTTTTTATTGTAAGTTTAATCATTTTCACAATTTGTCACAGATGTCAAATAAAAAATATATTTTTTAAATACCTTTTATTGGCAAATAAAATAAGAACTAAAATGATTTAAATGTTTATTTTATAAGATCAGTCCCATCACAATACATAATATTACACAGACAAAAACTAGAATAAAGATATATAATGCCTGGCATTCTAGATGATACTCTTGGCAGTTTAACAGACTCCCTTAACCCCCACTTTCAACCAGATTGTTTTCACAATCAATAGGCCTCATCTCCTTTTAGAGATTGATGTTTGCTAAACATTTCAAGTTTATATCAATTTTCGTTTCTCAGTTAGGATTTTTTTTTATATTTTAACTCCCCTTAATTCCCCAATATATTTATATTTTTTTCAGTATCATTAGGCTTTATCTTCTTATAAAGCTTATAAAGTTGATATCGCTTTTCGTTTTTAATTTAGGATTTTTTTTTAATTTCAACCCATCTTAACCCCCTATTTATAATCAGATTTGTTAAAAATCAATAGGGTTTGATGATATCATTTCTCGTTTTTGACTTATGGTGCAGACAAAAAACTTGACCTCAGACAGACAAAGTAAACCTATAATACTCTTCGCAGAATACTGTATGAAGAGTAGAAAAAAATGTATCAGATAAAATAAACAATTTAAAAAGGTCAACAATAATATTTAACTTCTTTTATTAAAGGATACCAAAAGTTTGAAATAGCAGCACATAATTGAGCATTTACATAAATCTGTGAACTAAACTAGTGAGATACACATCGTAAAATGTTATCACACTTGAGTTACAAAAATGCTGCCCAAAATCAATTCAGAACTGAAAGCGCTTTGTCATCGAGCAAGAGCATTTTAGTCGAATCCGCTTAAGTGTATTTCACAGCACATTCCAAAGTATTCTTGTTCTCATTCTGTCTTACCCTCATGGCATGTCCATGTTCACTAAAAAATAATGTGTTTTAATAAATAACAGAATAATAGTATTTTGTCTAAATAGGTAAATCGGCTTCATCTGTATTTTCAAATTATTGATTAATTGTAGATAGTATATTAATGTTTTGATATGTAGTTATAGGATTGATTAGCCAGAGCATGTAGATATGTATGATGTGACTTGTTAAGTACCTAATCAAAATCACAATTTATGTTTGATACTTAATTCTTTTTTCGAGACATACTTTATTATCAAATGTAAACTAATTTACCAACAGCCTTATTTTTATTTAATACCTGCAGTGATCCAAATTATCATAACATCTAATATTTTTGAAATAGATATACTAGCCTAATCTATGAACACAATATTAAACTTTTAGTATATTTTTTAAAACCATTTAAAACTAAGGGCGTTGGCCAAGCCTTAAATAGAAAAGTAAACAAAATAAATCCGAATATATTTGAATTGTTATCCATCATTAAAGAAGAGGAGTCGAATCACTACGACTGTAGGTGAGTTCGGGCTACGCACTCTTTTCACGCTATTCACTCCTAAAGTACCTAGGGCGTTCGGGAACGGAAGGAGTTAAAATAAAAGTTCCTTTTTGACCGTTCGGAGAGCGTGGAGTGAAGTGTGGATCGGGCATGCGCATAAGGTGATTTAAATCGTTAATAAGATAATTGTGACTAATTCTTAAGTAAAAATGCTTTTAATTTGACTACCGTGCATACCATTAATATAGAAGAAACTTATACGGTTGTTACTGATTAGGTTTTAAGTATTAGTATGTCACATTGACAACTGACATTGAACTCTGAGAGTGAAAGGAGTAAAACTTACTCCACTACACTCTGGAGTGCGCAGTCCGAACTCACCTTGTGTAACGTAAAGTGCGAGTTATATAAATCCTAGAAAAAGATGCAAACAATATATAGATTTTGATTCAAGGATAGAAATTACTGCAACAGATTATATTCAAAATAATGTAACTATAAGTCACTTTTTAAAAAATTTATCTTACATAATCAAATTGCAATAGATTATACATTATTGTAAATAATGATAATAATTTGTAAATATTTGATAAATAAAACTAATTTAGAACTGAAACATTTTTATTTCATACTTAACGGCTCTCTTCTTCTGCACAGATTAAGAAGTTTCAAATGCGGAGAGTTTATATCTAATTTTCAGGTAAATCAGCTTGGAGTCCCGAAAGAGGAAAAAAGGGTAAAATTTAGGTATAAAGTGAAAGGTCCCGAACGCGGAAGTCATGAAAGCGACATAAACTGCCTTCCACAGCTTACGCGTGTGTTGTTTATCATAAAGGCGCATTAATAAAAGTTCGAAAAGTAAGTGCGAATCTTTTTATTGTTTCGAATAGGTACTTTGTTTCTATTTTTATTTTTTGTTTTATTATTAGATATTTTATATATTTACATTGGAAAAATTATACCTTATTGTGTCTTAAATAAGCAGAAAATTAGAAAAAAAAAAAATTAAAAAAAATTTGGAGACATTAATTTTTTCGGTCAAAACACTTTTTTTAAAAAAGAAATTATACGGTGAAAAATTATCATACAAAGTTCTTCAGGTACTCATTTTTTTCGTTTTGACATGTAGTTTCTGATAAAATAGAAAAAAATTTAGTCACCATTAAAAAAACATACTCAAAAAGGGATAAAACAAAAAATGACTATGGCAACAATGAAATAATCCTTAATTATTGATATAATTTGTTTCATTAAAAAAAAATATTAATAAACTGATTCAATTGTATGGAAAAATATAAAAGAAACTGATTTTTATTTTTTGACCAGAATTATTATTTTTGTATATAGGATGGTGACTTTAACTGGCACTAACTCGCTAGAGGCGCAAGATAAAATATTTGGATAAAACGCAAAAGCAGGTCGATTGAGTTTTTTGTGTGCTTTCGAGTCATATTAAAAAAAAATTTTAAAAACATTCCAGGGTTGCATAAACTATTACCAAACCAATCTAAAAATTAAATAAAATACAGTATGTTCTACTTAAAAAATATACAATTTTATTTTCCAGGCAAGACGCAACAACCTTTATATCCAAAAGTTTTTAAAATAAGTATTTAAATCCATATAACTTTTATTTGAAACGTGTTTGCGTGTCTGTAACACAAATTGAAATATTGAGCAATTACACACTAATGGGACACCCTGTATAAATTATTCTCGAAATTATGCACCAATTTTCTTTCAATATACTATAAATAATAGACTTTCTCACATAAACGATCTTTGGGTATACCTACTTTAAAAATGCATCGATTATGTTATATAAATAAATGTAAGAAAAGGCGCTAGGATTTTCTTTCCGCTTTTCCAAAGACGAATAAAGACACTATTTAATAAAAAAGAACCTAAAAGTACATGTTGTCTGTCTATCCATTTGTCTATTACGAATTTCGTCACTTCCGAAAGATTGACATTTTTTCTTTTAAATGGTTTAGGAAAATTTTAAATTTTCCTTCGTGAAAGTGGTTTCCACCAATTTTCCGTTGAGACGAACTTTTTATTTTGACAGAGGATTTACCAGATTCGATAAATTTACTTTGGTATGGGGAAAATCGAAAAAAAAAGTTTTTCCTAATTTTCCGGAAAAACTAAAAATTTGCATATACTACTCGACATTCTTGACAATCCGGAATCAAAATTTTTCCGATCCCGGAGGCGCGGTTTCCAGGAAAATTAGGAGGAAATTTGATTTGAACGTTTCTCCGGGAAAAACTTCGCTTCTCATACATATGTTTATAGGAAGTTTTTCATATTCTATCCCAGGGAATTCGTTTTTAAATTTTTGTGGAATAATAATAGATTATTGCTGCACATGATCTAAAACAACATTCACTTAAATATTGAACTAAAAATGAAAATGGCAATAGATAGATAGCGTTATCACAAAATAGCTATTTATAAAACCATTGCGAAATGCCTTGTTTTATGTAACGAGTAAACATTTGCGGGACGAGCAGTTTGAGGTCCCGCAACATGAACGAGTTACATAAAACGGCATTTCGTAATGTGTTACATACAATATTTTCTCTAATTTTGGTTAAATATTACTAATATTTATGCAACCAATATTACTTTTTAGTATTGCTGGTTGTATGTACATCAATTTATTTACAATTGATTAGAACATCAATATTAATTATTTATCCTCAACGACAATAAGGACCAAAACACACTACACAATAGCATATGCAGATAACCTGGTCATTCTGCAAACTGGGAATTTTGAGAACATACTCTGCGACAGAATGCAAGTAGCTCTAAACATTATAGAACAGTGGTGCAAAGACTGTCTATCAATCTTAAGAAGACATAAATGGTGCTTTTCACAAGAAAAAGGATGAAAATGGAATTAAAATCTCCAGAACTCCTGAACAGAAAACTAAACTTTGCAACAGAGGTGAAGTACCTAGGTCTCACCTTTGACAGCAAGTTAACATGGAACTCGCATTTAGAAAACAGAGTTAAAAGAGCATACATTGCTTATAAACAATGCCGCCGAACCGTGGGGCGCACCTGGGGTTTCTCCCTCAGAGTCGTCGCATGGACTTACACGGCTATCATAAGACCTATGCTAAGATACGGTGCAGTTGTCTGGGTACAGAAAACCCAAAAATTAACAGCTATCCGTAAACTAGAACAAATTCAAAAACAGCATATCTCGACATAACAGGAGCCATGAAAACAACACCGACCAGAGCCATGGAAGTCATTCTTAGTCTCACTCCCCTTGATATGTACATCAAGGAGGTTGCTCTGGCAATGACACGCATTCGCACGGTTTGAATAAAACCTGATGTAGGATCTGGTGAGGCGAGACGTCGCTTTTGGTAGGAGAAGCTTGATACGCTCCCACTGCTTCAAGCGAACTTGGACTCCATTTCACCGAGATATATCTTCCATAAGCTATATAAAGTTATAATAGAACAAATAGAAAAGCCAGAAGTGGCACGTACGATTCATATCTACACCGACGGTTCTAAAACAAAACAAGGCCCAGGATGTGGAATATACTCCAGATTCTTAAACCTAAACATAAAATAATGGGCTGTGAGCAATAGTGCCAGTGTAGTTCAAACAGAGCTAACGGGGATTCTCATAGCAGCAAAAAAAAATAACCAGATACAATATCACTGAAAGGAACATGCTCATCTATACAGATAGCAGACAAGCACTACTCACCCTAAACAGACCACGAATTTACTCAGGGTTAGTACTAGAATGTCATGAAGCTTTGGCCGAAGTATCCATCAACAATGTGGTCACCTTAAGATGGATCAAAGGTCACGCCACATCGAAAGGTAACCGTCTTGCTGATTCACTAGCCAAGAAAGCAGCCAACCAAATACTTTTTGGACCTGGCCCTTCTATTGGCCTAACAAAATCGGTAGTGACATACCTAATCAAAGACCATTCCCTTGTGAAATTCAAGGAAAGATGGGATGAAACAAGAAACTGCAGAGTTGCCAGGGAGTTCTTAAGTTATCCTGACAACACTGCAGCAAACAAATACTTTACTATGACTAGACAGCAGGCATTCTGACTGGTCATTGCCAAGTACCAAAGCATCTCCATATCATGGGGCTGTCAGAATCCGCACTCAGCAGAAGGTGCGAACAAGAAGATGAGACCATCGAGCATATCTTTTACGATTGCTCGACGGTATCATTTATTAGACGATTTGTACCGGCCGATATAAGGGAAGCACCTTTTGGTGACGTTGTCAACTACATTAAATCTGTAGGCTGGCTCACGAGCTAGGAGGTGCCTGTCATCTCAGGAGGATGCACAATGGGCCTAATGAGGTACAAAAAAATATGGAAGGCGTGCTTTCTACCGAATCGTGTCCCGGTGTAGGTCTCTGATAAAAGAAATACAGAAATAATATATATCCAGAAACGTAAGAAGGAGATTCATAAAAGAACCTGAGAAATTTATTGAATAAAAACTCACCTATTAAGGGATGACAAAACTAACACTAGCCTTCACCCAATTATTAGATTTTGACCAAATTTATATGGGATCATCCCTGAAGTAGCCCCTTTCTAACAAAAAAAAGAATTATTGAAATCGGACACCGTGTTAAAAAATGATCGCTGAACATACATAAAAAAAATATCGCGATGAATTGAGAACCTCCTCCTTTTTTGAAGTCTGTTAAAAATATCTACGTTATTTTGAATTTCGAAGTGAATTCAAACATAATTTAAAATAAAAGCTTTTGATTGGTTAAAATCAAAATTTGCATACGAACAAACGAACGAAGGTACGCAATAACAGTTCTAACTAAGGCAACTCAGTAACAAATTACATGCATTTATGAAGTAGTACAAATTATCAAACTAACAAAAAGAAGAAGTGACATAACCTAACTATTCTAGTCAAACAAAATAAACAATAATTGGATATTATAAAAATATACATACCAGAATTAAATTATATGCACAACAAAACAATTATAGATGGTAATGTATTATAAAGCGATTAAACAAAGTTATTTTATTGTGATTTATGTTTCAGAGCTTCTCTAGTGCGGTCTAAATACTATTGAACAATTCTTAGTATATAATAGTTATCAAATCAAATATATGGAACTGTCATTGCCAAACATTCCACAGAAGTGAAATACTTTAATTGCTACGACTCAAGCTAATTATTGTTTTATATTGATAGTAATGAAAAGGTTAGTACATGTAAATACATTCTTTGTAGATTTAAATAAAATATTCTTGTGAAAATATAAATGTTACAACGTTACAGATACAGAACTCTCTATTGTTTATTGGTAATGTTACTAAAATATTTTACAAAAAATCACTGGATTTTTAATATTTTAAAGTTTGTTGCAATCTTTTTTCACAGTAATTGCAATGTATTAATTATGATTTGTTTATTTTAGTAATAAATTAGAAATAGTCAATAAATTGTAAATAGGGTCATGATATTTTTGTCAAATTGAACATTATAATTTCACAGTAATGTTCATTTAAATATGTAAAAATCTTAATGATAAGAAAACACTAAAGATTTTAATTTCTGTTCTGTAAATGATTTGTTTGCAATTAAGTGCTCAAAATTGATACAAGCTAGATAAAAAGAAAACTTTGCCCAGTGAAATACGCTTTTCGTCGTCTGATTTACATATGGATAAGCAATCTATGAAATTATGTATATCATTGGGTGTGAGACATTAAGTGTGCTTTGTGGAAATTTATAAAAATTTTTTACTTTGGAATCATATCCAGGTTTCCAAAGTGATGTGTTTGTACATCCACAGATGCAATACGTTTTTTCGATAATGACATTAGGAAAATTATTCGACTTTATTTAATTTTATTAATAGTTACTAAACAATATATGCCGTATAAAACATTGATAAATCCCCCCTCATAAAGTTCACATTTTTGTCACCAATTGGCGTTAAAGGCATTTCAACGATCTGTCAAACTATAGCTGCCAGTGGGAAGGGCTCGTAAATCTATAGGAGTTACGACATAGCCTTCCATCTTGGACGCTATTTTTATTTGAAATAGTAGTCGCCAAGCCTGCCAATTTATAGAAAATATATAAGCAGTTTTTTTAAAATAATATTTTCATTGTGTTTGATATAAAATATTTAAATTTAATCTATTATTTATGAGTTCACGTATTGTAGATAGCCTACATCGTATGTCGCAACCCTTTAGACATACCAAACCTTAGCACAGCGTTTCATTTGATTGAAATGCCTAATTAAAGCTCATTATGAAACAGATTTTAATCTTTTTATTAGTCTACTAAAAAATGGAAGTAGAAAAAAATGAGATAAGATCTGCTTAATTTAGCTAATTACTGTTTTGGTATTCAAAAAAATGATGTTTAATTGTTAAAAGTTGAGTGTTTAAAGTGAGTTAGTTGCATGTGTGTTAATAAACAAAAACAGGTTAGTTTATAATAATTACAGATTTTGGGTGCAATAAAATTAATAATAATTTTGAAATTTGGGTATTAGAATATATTTGAGGTACATTTTAGTTTAATGAAAGTTGTCTATATTAGTTTATAGTTGACAGTTCAAGATAGTTTTATAAAAAAAAAAAACAAAAACGAGAAGCGGTTTAATTAGTTGTTACCACTGGTTTTACAATTTAAGTGATTAAAGCTCATTGATAAGGGTCGTGGATTAGGCTCTAGGATATATAACTCAATTATTCTGAAATTAAAGTTTGGGCACCACCATATTTAAATTTGCATATCTCTAAGTATAAAAGTAATTTATAAAAATACGGAAACAAAAATTACTATTAAATTTTAATGAAAATAAAGGATATACCTTCGAAAGATACGGTAAAACCAAATTCTAATCTACAAGAGTTGCTACTTTTAAAGTTTCTTTTCTGAATAGGTAGTTCTATGTATAATGTAAATTTGACTTATCTCAATGAGGTAGGACTTCATCAAGGGGTAAAATAGGTCTCATCTATGATAAAAGGTCTTCAAACAGCCTATCATACTTCTTAGTCCTCGTTTTTCTAGACTTCTATCATTCATTATACTTCTTAGGTCTTCAAGACGTTAATTACTATTCAAATCAACGAATCCTTGTTCATATTACCAAGTAAAAACTTCTAAATCATTCTTCAAATTTCCAAGTAAAAAACATCCTAATTATTCTTCTATTGCCAAGTAAAAAAATTCTAAATCATTCTTCAATTTGCCAAGTAAAAACCATTCGCATGTTGTCAAGCATATTTAATCTATTGGTTTTTAAAAATGAAAAAGAATCTATAAGAGAATCATCATCTCGATAAATTAAAATTCGCCTTATCGACTCTCAAATTAGGAAGAAAATTGCTCATAATATATCCTCTGTAGTAATGCATCTCACTTGTTAAAGAGATGGCACTAAGTTTGCAGCGATAAATGCGACTAGTCGCTCAACTAACTCGATATGGCGGTAAATTCAAACATACATTTAAGGCGAAATTTAAATTTCCCGCCAAAATCTTAAATTTCCAGCAGCGGAATGGCGGGAATTTTTAAATATATTCATTCAGCAATAATAATTGAGAAGTACATTGCATGTTCCATTAAACGAGCTGCAAATCCAGGTGCTATTTTTATTTTGATAGCTAAAAATAAAACGAATTATTTTATTGTTAGCCATTAGAATAAGAGGCGTTAAGGTTAACAACACATGTAAAAGAACATGTAATATGTTGATAATGGCGTGTTAATACACTGCGACCTAAAAGATCTATTGTGCCAACATGTAATATACTTTTCAATTTTACCTGAATCATTTGTTTTTTACCTATAGAGGTTAGATCTAAAAAAAAATTGGCTCTGGTAAAAAAAAAATGTATAAAATATTTTATTTGAAAAATTTATTTTAAAGTCGAGGATAACTATAGCCATATCTATTTTACTAAAAAAAAAAGAAACTATATTAAATGAAATCATTTAGTTATTAAGAGATGTTTGTGATAATACAGTGTTGGTTATTGAATGTTTTACAATACGTTTTGCTAATGTCTAAGCGATAACTACAAAGAGTTAGTATTAGTGCAAGAAGGAATGGAATACTATGAACGTAGCCAGCCGGCTACGTGGGGATGCATCACGCCGTGTGCCTGTTCATATTACACAGCACACAAGGCAACGTTTATATTATTCATTTCCTGATCGCACTAATGCTAACTCTTTAGTTTTCACTTTGATGCTAGCCAAGCGTATTGGAAAGTATTCAATAGCCGATACTGTATATAAATGCTAAAATCAACAAGTAAATTTTTTAAAATTTAGATGGACACCTACTTCAAAAAAGGAGAAAAACTGAAACAGTAAATTATTATACTTGAATTTCAAAGGCTGTTGCAACTGAAAAACTATTATGTAGGGCTTGGATGACAGCCATAGGACTCCCTCCTTAAATATTGTCCATAGGATCTTAGTTAAATTATATTATTAAAGGGTATTAACTGAAAAATATGAAAAATTATTACAAACTTACGTCAAAATTGACACCTACATTAAGAGAAGGGAAAACTGAAACATAAAATTGTTATACTTGAATTTTAAAGGCTTTAAAAACTGGAAAAGTATTATCCAAGGCGGGGACCCTTGGATGACAGCCATAGCAATCCCTCCTTGAATCCTCTTTTTCTGAGTTTGTTGTACGTTTTGCGCTCCATATTAAATAAGTAAGCACTTAATACAACACAATAAATATCGCTGAAACAAAATTAATATTAACCCAATAGAGGTGTTTGCAAAATAACGGTATGAGAGGCAGACCGTTACACAGTATAATACTTGATAGGTTAGGATCGTGAGCTCTTATTGGTCGGAATCACAAAATTTAACTATTTTAACAGATGTGTTAAGTCTTCACTTATTTAGTATCTGTAAGTTTAAATTGAATATTATCATCCAGTATGAAACATAAAATTTCACTTATATTTATTATTCTCATTACTTATACTTCTTTAAGACGGTATTGCCCTAATTGGTAAAAGACCACATCCGCGTGGCGAAGAGCGATTCTTGAATTCAAACGACCAAGCGTCAGTATCGCCGCAAATCTCGTAGAATACAGTTGAGTATTCGAGCATTGTGATAATTCGGTACAAACCCGCAAATTACATTTCCGAACATTCAAATACCAGCCCCAATACAGTTTACGACCCCTGCATCTTAGGATGGACGCGGTTAGGAAGAGAAGTCAGGAAGCCAAGGAAATTAAAGGTAGGACCTGATTGGCGAAGCTTTAAATTTTCTTACGCGCATGACATACCGTTAGCTTAACCACATCCTCTGTGGCTTAACCATAATCTATTCATTGGTCTTCGATCTCGGATTCTACTGGATGAATAATTATTATAATTTGATAATTTGGGATAATTATTATTGATAGATCTTGGGATTTAATAATTATTATTAAATAAAAAAAAATTATTCTCTTCTCTCGAAGAAATTTATTTAATTAATTCGAAATAAAAGTTTTTTGTTCTCCATTCTTATCTATTCAAATTAATTTTTTGCTCGTACAGGTGATAAAGTGGATTTAACAGTTGCTCAGGTCGAATTTGGTTCACTTTATTCGCTATCTCAGTCTCATATTTATAAAAAATTTAAAGGTACAATTTTCCTTTAAAAACTCAGTTGATTTGGCTCGTTTATTTATTTGTGTCTTTCGGGAAATGTACTTATTTACCTCTCCCTCATCTCATTATTAATAAAATGCCGTCAATTACAAATTGTCTCATAAAGTGATATTTCTCTTTATTCGTGATTTACATTTGACAATGTACACATAAAATAAATAATTTTGAACAAAAGAAAAATATAATTTCGCCCTTAAGTAAATAGAAGTACAACGCTGTATAAAATTGTTGTTTTTTTTCTCTTTTTTTTCTGGGCCTATAGGACTATTATTAATCAAATAACGTTAGGTAAATCATTAATTATTAAATTATATTAAGTTATATATTAAGTATTCATATTTTTTACAATATGGCCGAGAAAAGTAAGAAAAAAACAGAACGAAGCATTAAGGTAAATAGCCATCGATCGAATGTTAGATATTTAGACAATGTCACAAAAGGCGCTCTCAGTTGCTACTTATTTTAGTGCATTCAAAATGCGATATACAAAATTGGACGAAGTTTATTATGATTTTAATACTTGGCAAAACAATATTTTGCAATCAGTCGCACTCGATGATGCCGAAGACCCTAACGTGCAGCGGGATATCGGTTCAGAAGTAGAGAGTAAATATTTTTGCAATAAAAGAGGTTTACTACGATTTATTCGAAAGGACGGCTCAGTCTACTCAACCTCCAGTGCAAAAGAATCAAACGAATATTAAACTCCCTAAATTAAATGTACCCGTATTTTCAGGTGACTTTAAAATGTGGCCTACCTTCATAGATCATTTTAAATCGCTGATACATAGTAACTCCACCATTGCTAAAGTTGAAAAATTTAGATATTTACAATCATCTCTGGTGGGTGAGGCTTTAACTCTGATAAAAAATATAAAGGTTACAGAAACAAATTATGATATTGCTTTTGATAAACTAGTAAAAACTTTTTAAAATGAACGAGCTCTTGCAACATTCTATTGGGAAAAAAATCATAATTTCCCTAAACTTAACTCTGAATCTCCAAAACAGTTAAAACAAATGTTAGCGGTTTTTTCTGATAATTTGAATTTACCTGTAGATCAATAGAATTTTAGTATTTCATACTTTGAGTAAAAAGTTAGACTCAGAGATACTACATCGTTTTGAGCAAACGCATGCCTCATCAGAAATGCCCCAATATAATGAGTTGTACAATTTTATCGAACAAGAATGTCAGGCGTATGATTCGATTGCTTTAGTACAGCCCCTTAAAAATATTCTACTTTCTCTAAACCCCAGGTTCGATCTGAACATAAAAAAAGCTCTTCCTTTGTTACAAACATTAATTAAAATAAATTTAATTTGTGTAATGCAGCTCACTCCATTTATAAATGTAATCTTTTTGTGTCCAAAACCCCAAAAGAGAGATATGACATATGCAACCAATCCCGCTGGTGTACTCATTGTTTAAGTAACAAGCATATGGCGAAAAATTGGAGCTCTAATAGATTTTGCAGAGTATACCAAAACAAAAACCATCATACATTGCTACATTTTGATGATCTTAGCATTTCGGCTGCTGCAACAAGTACTAATCCATCCTCTTCTCACGGTGAATCACATACCCCTAATCCTCAAACTCTCACAACCCTTTCTGCAGTCTCCTCTACCTCTACTGTTTTATTACCAACTGCTCTAGTCGATTGTATTGACTTTAGGGGGACACTTTCAATGTATAAGAGTGCTACTTGATAGTGGAAGCAAATCCTCTTTTGTCACTGAGAAATGTGCTAATCGATTAGGTTTACCTCGTAGCAAAGTTAATTTGACTGTTACTGGAATAGGTAATCTCAGTATATTCTCTTAGTATCATGCTCTATTAAACCTTTAGTTTAGGCTACGCCTATTTTACTGGTCGACGCCATAACCCTTACTCGCATTTGTTCAGATGTACCTGAACAAAAGTTTTCTGTATTAAATTTCTCACATATTTCCGGCATAGATTTGACCAATAATAAATTTAATTTCCCGGGTCCAATTGATATACTACTGGGAGCCGATGTAGTCCCTGAAGTCATGACATATGGGAAAATTGTAGGTACTCCAGATCAGCCAACAGCTCTTAAAACTATTTTTGGGTTTTGTTGGGAAAAACCACTATGGCTGTACCCACTCGCTCTATACACTCTTATTTCTTTCAATGTAATTCCTCACTTGATACAACTCTTGAAAAATTCTGGGAACTGGAAGAAGTTCCACAGATTAATTTACTCTCCCCCGATGAAAAAGGTATGAATCTATTTTCACCACTACTCTCTCTCGAAATGAAACTGGGAGATATGCAGTTTCCCTTCCATTCTCTATTCTCCAACCTTATTTTGAAGATACTCGAACTTCGGCCTTACGATGTTTTCAGTCTCTCGAGCGTCGCTTGTTACGAGAACCCCACCTTTATGCAGAATATAAAGAAAGAATTTATGAAGGATTACCTGTTAAGTGGTCACATGATATCCGTACCACCTCTATCGTTTGAAAATATTTATTACATTCCACATCATTGTGTCACGAATCCTAATAGCACCACAACCAAACTGCGCGTTGTACTTGATGCTTCAAGTAAGTCCTCTTTTGGTCTCTCACTAAATGATAGTCTCCTTACGGGACCAAAACTGCAGTCTGATATTATATCTCTGCTACTTAGATTTCGAATTCATCTCTTTGTATTTATTGCAGATATAAAACAAATATGTCGCCAAATTTTAATTCACGATAATCATCAAGATTATCAAAGGATTTTATGGCGATTTTTTCTGTTTAAGATTTTAAAATTAAAACGGTTACATATGGTGTCTCTTTTAGCCCCTTTCTCGCCATCCGAACCATTTCTCAATTGATTTCTGACGAAGAAAATAATTTTTCTGTTGCGGCTAAGGCCCTAACCTCATGTATTTACATTGATGATGTAATTATCGCTGCTGAAACTTTGGGTCTCCTAAAGTTGTTCTATTGACGACTATTTCACTAGACCAGTTATTAACTATTTCTCTAAAGAAATAGTTGCTGATATTTGGTCTAGGGAGATAGTCATTGTTATTTTGGAATTTAACAAATTAAATATTATCTCTTAACAATAGAATTTTCCAAATTTTCCCTGTTATTTTTCATTAAAAAAATTATAAAAACAAATTCTGGAAAGTTTCGTATTTTTACCACACTTTTTAATCAATTTCGACAAAAGTTTTCAATAACAATTTAATGTTTGTCCGTCTTTTTAATCTTTTCATACAAAATTTCGAAACAACCGTTATCAATTATTGTTACTATGATTTAATTATTAATTTATCAAAAACTGGAATATTTTATTTTAAGTAACTGCATATCAGTATTTTACTTTTTTATTAGCGACATTATTTTTTTTCAATATTTTAATGTAAATATTAGTTTTTTTAGAGTAATGAATGCTGAAAAATGTAAATAAGTATGGAAGAATATTTAAATGAACCTCCTTTTTTTTCTTTTTATTCGTCTGTTTCTTATTGAGCCATGTGTAGCTAAAAGAAGTCCATTCCATACTAGTTCGCAGCACTATACGAATAAATACGAATAAATACGAATAAATACGAATAAATACGAATAAATACGAATAAATACGAATAAATACGAATAAATACGAATAAATACGAATAAATACGAATAAAAACGAATAAATACGAATAAATACGAATAAATACGAATAAATACGAATAAATACGAATAAATACGAATAAATACGAATAAATACGAATAAATACGAATAAATACGAATAAATACGAATAAATACGAATAAATACGAATAAATACGAATAAATACGAATAAATACGAATAAATACGAATAAATACGAATAAATACGAATAAATACGAATAAATACGAATAAATACGAATAAATACGAATAAATACGAATAAATACGAATAAATACGAATAAATACGAATAAATACGAATAAATACGAATAAATACGAATAAATACGAATAAATACGAATAAATACGAATAAATACGAATAAATACGAATAAATACGAATAAATACGAATAAATACGAATAAATACGAATAAATACGAATAAATACGAATAAATACGAATAAATACGAATAAATACGAATAAATACGAATAAATACGAATAAATACGAATAAATACGAATAAATACGAATAAATACGAATAAATACGAATAAATACGAATAAATACGAATAAATACGAATAAATACGAATAAATACGAATAAATACGAATAAATACGAATAAATACGAATAAATACGAATAAATAAATACGAATAAATACGAATAAATACGAATAAATACGAATAAATACGAATAAATACGAATAAATACGAATAAATACGAATAAATACGAATAAATACGAATAAATACGAATAAATACGAATAAATACGAATAAATACGAATAAATACGAATAAATACGAATAAATACGAATAAATACGAATAAATACGAATAAATACGAATAAATACGAATAAATACGAATAAATACGAATAAATACGAATAAATACGAATAAATACGAATAAATACGAATAAATACGAATAAATACGAAATAAATACGAATAAATACGAATAAATACGAATAAATACGAATAAATACGAATAAATACGAATAAATACGAATAAATACGAATAAATACGAATAAATACGAATAAATACGAATAAATACGAATAAATACGAATAAATACGAATAAATACGAATAAATACGAATAAATACGAATAAATACGAATAAATACGAATAAATACGAATAAATACGAATAAATACGAATAAATACGAATAAATACGAATAAATACGAATAAATACGAATAAATACGAATAAATACGAATAAATACGAATAAATACGAATAAATACGAATAAATACGAATAAATACGAATAAATACGAATAAATACGAATAAATACGAATAAATACGAATAAATACGAATAAATACGAATAAATACGAATAAATACGAATAAATACGAATAAATACGAATAAATACGAATAAATACGAATAAATACGAATAAATACGAATAAATACGAATAAATACGAATAAATACGAATAAATACGAATAAATACGAATAAATACGAATAAATACGAATAAATACGAATAAATACGAATAAATACGAATAAATACGAATAAATACGAATAAATACGAATAAATACAAATAAATACGAATAAATACAAATAAATACGAATAAATACAAATAAATACGGACAAGTCCGACGGCGCATTATTAAAGTAATAAATCAAACAGATCTTCAAAACTGAACCACCTCTTCTAATTAAAGTTTCTGAAGACGATTTGCAATAAATTGTCAAAGCCTACTTCAATTCTTTGATCATTAAGGAAATAAGCTGCAGTTAAACTTACATAGTTTTGTTTATAAGTGACTGATCCAATAAAGCGCGATTGAGAATCATCATTTTTTCCAAGGAAGTGATTCCAAAGTTTATCAAAACAAAAGTTTTTTTTACGATATAGGCAAAAGAATTTTCCGATTATAAAATAAATTAATAAAAACACTTTTTCTAATTTTGACACATAAAGTGAAATTTTTTGTAATCGCAGCAAATGTCAAAATGATCTACTTCACGCAACCAGTTGCAAAATATTGAACATTATGAAACTGGTTTCCAAAAATTTAATATGCCACCAATTGCGAAAAGAAAACACGTAAAAATGAACCTTATTTTTTAATTTTAATATCAATAATATATGTTATAATTAAAAGTTGATATGACGCTAGTACCCGAAATACAAACAAATTTATATAGAATCACCCCGTATTTCTAAAATGAAATATGAGTGTTTTATGAGAAATTTTTTTTTGCAAAGATTTTGTTTAGTATATTATATAAATTTGGTTGTGTTTATATTTATTATTAAATTTTGAGGAAATATTCTAACCTAATATTTAGTATATTATTTTTTAAAAATAAAATGTGGGTACTTAATATTGACAGTTTACTATTTTTCATAATAAAGTAGTTTCGTTTTCCTTATCACTGAGGGACTGAGTTATAGAATTATTGGTTAATCATTTAGGGTTTGCTCATTTACCTTTTATAATGTATTGTATTCAAGATTTTTTGGGGTGGTCAAATTAAAATCGAGTGAAAATCCATTTCTGAGTGGAAATAAAGGACAAATAATAGGTCCGTCGTGTATGGAAACCAAAGGTCGAACGTTTCGTTATCAATCTTTGTTTTTAACTCCCCACTTTTCTCCGGCCTCTAAGAGAACCTTAAAATTTAGGACAAAATTGTTCAAGTAGAGTATTTTAAACCAAAATATGAGGATTTTCAGAGCAGGGGCGGCTCATGACCAAAATTTTGGGGGTTCACAGTAGCAGAATATAGATCCCGGTACAGATATAGGTAAAAAAATTGTCAGTGTTTTAGAAAGGTATATTAAAAACTTTCTAAAACACTAAAAGTTTTTTCCCACATCTGTACCTATACCTATATTCTGTCACTGTGAACCCCCAAAATTTTGGCCACAAGCCGCCACTGTTTCAGAGGATCCATATTTACCCTCCCCAAGTCCCCATGAGCAACCTGTAAATATGCAATTAACACGTTGACGACCACGCGTCACAAGCAGTTTTTTCCAGGAACTGATGTCACAAATGTGTGACAATGACCCTATACAATGATTAAATGCAAATAACTCCCGGGTGGTTCAGCGGCGACAGGTGTGTTTTGGCGTCAGTTTCTGGACGTGTCTGGCACACACATGTGTCATATGGTTTTAGAATTGGGTGGTTGGTTCCAGCCATAACTTTAAATTCAGGTGGCGGCTGTGGTTTATATCGTCTCCCAACTTGTGCAGATTTTTGTTGATTGTAGACACATAAAAAGGAGCATGACTTGGTATTCTTGTTTACAATGTAAGAATAATAAAGGTAATCCTATTGGATTATGTTCGTCCCCATGTTTTGGCATGTGCCATAAAAGTCAAAAACGAGAATTTCTGCGAAGTCAGAGTAGCAGTTTTTTTATAGATTTTTTTGAGTCTTTTATTTCTCACAATAATTTTGTCTTTCTTGTAATTTGTTTCTTTTTATAGAAAGGTTTTCTTAGTTTTTTGCAATATAAATAATTAAAAATGTATCCTTGGTTTCATTTAGATTATAAAAAATGTTATAATTTATCCAAAATAACACGTCGCACTATTGTGACAGGTGGTATATTTTAATAAAATACTTCTCGGAAACCGATGTCACATATATGTAACATTAAATAAAAATACAAAAAATAGATAACAAAACACATATAACCTATAAAAAATATATTTCTGTCAAAAAGTTATGCTACCCAAAAAAACGGCGTTGGTTTCTAGCATCGTCAAATTTCATAATAGCGGTCGTGAACGTGTTAAAATCAATATCTCGAATATACATAAAATTCTGTGTTTGAACACGGAATTACTGATTTCCGTGTTTGAATAGGGAATTCCTTGTTTGAATACGGAATTCTGTGTTTAAAGACGGAATTTAAAAGAAATAAAAAATGTGGCTCTTCTACGCTGCCGTAGAATCATACTCTTTTTTTCCACAAAAATGGATGTACAATATTTTACCTTCTAACCATCGATTTTATGAATTTCTTAACGTTTATCCTTTTTATATGTATTCTATCTTATCTTTAGTAATAATTAATTTTTTATCTGTAAACATTTTCTATTTTTAGTTTAGAAATTAAATTCACATTCAGATTCACATAATATATTAACCGTTGCTACTTGAAGTGGAATGATATAGCTCTTCAACAGTTAGTAAATTTAGTTAAATTATCCCACAGCAGCAGAGTATAATTTTTGAGTGAATTCATGAACCCTTAAGATATCATACGGATGTATGTTGCTTACACACTAGAGTAAACACACCAATTTCAGAACTTGTATTCCTCTAAGATATTATTAATGATGTGTTGATGTAAATCATGTACATTAAGCGGGAGATATACTCTAATAATGTTTTAGGCATTTATTATTTTTTACAAATTTCGTAAAAGTAGCTGCATTTGCCGACCATGTATTTTACGGATTATTTTTTCGTATAACTTTTAACCAATTAGAACGTTCAATTTAGTTAAGTTACCTCGTATAATTTCGATAATACCTGATTATACATAGAGTAGCTCCACCAATCAAAAATATTTACAATAATTTCATTTCCGTAGTAACCACATCGACAACAATACACTAACTAACAGGACCGTCAAATTTTGACGTTTATCAATAATTCTCTGCCATTACTTACTAAAAGAGAAAAGGATTGAAATTTACTTTCCTTACCTCAACACCTAATAAGAAACAACTGGAAATACTAGAACAGGAGAAACAAAGAAAATCGAAATGTAAAAGAAAGGAAGCCATTAGAAAAAATAAAACAACGGTGAGAAATGTCCCTTCATGATAGCAGCAGGGATATGAATTACTCCGAAAGTGATTCCCAATTAAATAGTGGGTCAACTGGGCTAAACGTATGGAAGTTCGCTGTAGTAAAAGTTTATGGAAAAATGAGAGACTCATTCCGACTCTACGTAATTCGGATAACTCCAACAGAAGATGATGGCTGCCATGGAATTTTTTACAAAAGGGCACCTAACACAATGCGCTTTTCAGAGACAGAGAAAGAGTTTTATGTAAATAAAACCGACATTGGTAGGAAACTTTCCAAGCCATTGCAAGGTAGTTCTGCAAGATTTAAGGACTTTGTTAGTTTTTCTACAGATTTAAGCGATTTAACGTTGCATTAGTTTAATTGTTTATTATATTTTTAGAATTTCCCCAAAGAATTTTTTTGAATTTTGTTTATTTTTTTCAATATTGCCAATTATGTATTTAAGTTTTTTGTTAAAATATGTTTTTATATTTATTGTGGTTGGTTTTTATATATTCATAAACATATTTATTTAAGGGGGCAAAGATCCCGTTTGGCCATATTTAGTTTTATATTCCTGAATTCTTTTAAAACAAGTATTTCGTCTTAATTTTATATATAAAGGTACATGCTTGAACATACCAAACATATCGACACATTTCATTATAGAAATGGAAATGGTCCAAAATATGACAAATACTAAAAGTGCGGATTTTTGCACCCAACTACCCTACATACAGTGAGAACGTATAAGTTGGAATACATTTGATATTTTTCTCTCTAACGGTATTTTAAAAAAATACTTTAACAGGTCTTTTTTTTATTTTCAACTGCGCGTCTTACGCTACAATTGGATGTACTAATGAAGTCACCATTTTCGTATACATGACGTTATCAACTTTGTAAAACTTATTTTTCTCTTTATTTTTTAATTCCCTAATAATAAAGTCTATTCAAATTTAATTTACGCCTGATGTAAACAGAAGCAGGTGGACGCTAAAATTGAGCAGGGCCGTATTTTACTTTTCCGTCTTGCAAAAATGTAAAATAAAAGAGTGTAATTGTGAAATTATTTTTTTATTACGATAAAAACATATTTTGTAAAGTAAAACTATAAAATAAATGCCATACACGGTCTCCCAGACTTTAGTGACATTTCTGGACGAAGATAGGTGAGCGACATAAACTGCGTTAACCTGCAATACAAATTAATAAATGTATTTGACTTTAAAAGAGATGGTTGCATTATATTTGGTTCATTACATAATATGTCTACTGTGATACAGAGCATTAAAACAATCATATTATAAAATTATATTGTAAATAATTGCAAATTCTTTAATAGCTAATATATATCTACAAAAAGCATTAAAAAAACTTTAAATATAAGAGGTATTTGGTATTTGAATTTGGTATTTGATTTAAAATTGTGCATCTTAAAAAGAAACCTTTTGTATTTTTGATAACTTTTGTTCTTTATTGTTCTTGTTCTACTAGTATTTAGATTAGACAACTTGTACCCTGTATTATAGCAATCTTCCTTACTTGACTTAGCACTATTCTGAATCGGATAAATTAGTTAGACTTGAAAGGCTATCTTCATTAATCAAAATTACAAGTGGTTCTACCTGAACCTCTATAATATTATCAAACTCCCACTTTTTTACTTCAACTTTTTGGCGAAAATGGTCGATACACTTTTTCCATTTTTCTGGAGACATTAATAATATTACTTCTTTAAAAAGAATTTTAATGTCTCCAGATTTAAATGTTGAGTTTTTATCTGCTACGTATTGTTTAACGTAAACGTAGATTAATTCAATATTATGTTGTTTTGCTGCTTAGCCATTTCATCTATTACTTACCTATCATAATGTTTATGTTGCTTACCAAGTTTTAGAAGTTGGATCTTAAGCATTTGTAGTCGAATTCAATTTTTTTCCCTTATAGCCATTTTTAAATATCACCTTTTTTAGACGTCGTAGATATTTTTTCCAGCTTTCTCGAATAATAATGCAATTATCTTCTAATTTTGGTAGGGTGTTTGAAAACCATTCTTTGAACGATTCTCCACACATTTCTTCATGGTAGTCACCGGATTTTTCAACTCAAATATATAAAGTGCATTAGAGACAAAGCCTTCTTCACTTCCAATATGGCATATAATGAGCTGTTTTTACGCACATACCTGATGGGTTTTTAAAACCAGTTAAAAGTTCATTTAAAAAGGCTTGTCTGGATGAAAAAACCGACATATCGAAACATACTTTTGATTTGGTGTGGCCTGCGTTAATCCAAGTCTCATCAAGATAATATATTTTTTGCTTTTCTTCTTTGTAATGTTTTATTTTTTGTGGCGTAGAACGAAACAATTTCATTTTTGTCTAAAAGCAAACTATTTTATCCTCGAGTTTTAAATTTAAAATTAATGGTTTTGAAAAGCTTGTAAAATGTAGCTCGCTTAAAAGTAGACAAATATGGATCATCGTTGACTTCTTATAAAACCTTATCAATTGTTGGAAGTTATTTTCTAAAGAAGAATTGATGTATTTTGCGCCTTATTGCATTTTTATCAAAATCATCCACTAATTTGTTTATAACGTAGCTTTCTTTTTGGTTCAGAAAATTTATGAATCTGCCTATACTCCTTTATAACATTAAAAACGGTTTTAGCGCACATCCCTGTTTTATCAGCAACTCTCCTTTCAACATCATGTACCAACATATCAGGGTTCTATAAAATTTAATGCTTATAAATAATGAGAACCATTTCTTTAGTACGGATGACCAAATGTCCCTTTTTCAGTCGCTTTTTAGAAGGAGTAAAAACATTTTTCTGCTGTATCTGTGGAGGACATAGTGTCACGCAGCAATTACAAAATATAGTCAATTAAATGTCCATAAAATAGAGTAAAACATGTTCAAACTAACAACAACCACAAAAACAAAAAAAAATAAATAACACAATATATGTATATCTAAACTATAATATAATGAATTATAATCAATCAAACATACAAAATGTTCAAACTAACCAACACGGTGAATGCTACCAAAACGCCGTTTATAATTATCCAAATTGAACTGAATTTGACTCGAAATATTTGCACGTCGTCTAAATGACTAACGACCGATTAACCAATAGCAGCATAAAAAAATGTCACGTGAGCTGTTGCTGGATGGGAGAAATTGTTTTGACGCGGCGTAAATGAAATCTGAATAGACTTTAGATAATTACAGAAATCTATGTAATACAAACCAATTACCAAAGTAATTGGTTTGTGAATTAGAGACAAATGTTACCTATATCAGAAATTTTGAATCGTAACAGTTTATTGAATGGAGTTGATTTATAAACATGGTTGATTTTTATTAAAATACTTTTTTTATTCAACCGAAAAAAAAAATTAATCCAGCCCTTTTAATAAAATTTTAGATTCAAAATTTCTGATATAACATTTGTCTCTAAATTATAAATCAATGACTTTGGACTATACGTCCTCACTGTCTAATAGAAATAGCCCATTTTTGCTTTTGTTTTACATCTTTCTGAAAAAGGTTTTTATATTGCTGTGTTAATACCACTATAAAGAGTCCATTTTTATGGGAGTTATATTAAAAAAAAAAACAATTTTCGTAATGAAAACCTCAACAAAACATATACTAATAAAAAAGTTGTTAAACTGTGGAAAATCTGGAAAAAATTTATTAAATATACAGCCATGTTCATTGTTATGATCACCAGTAAAAAGTTATTCATGATATTTTCATTATATCTAGAACGGCTCTGCTGTAAGAGATACATACATTGTTGGATTTAGACCTCTAGACCACTAGAGCTTACCGGTCCAGGAGGGAGAAGGGCCCAACTATCAATACAACTTTTTTAATGTTCTTGCGAACAAATGTTGTTATCGACAGTTACTGTTTTTATTAGTCACATATGTTTTCAAAATATATTGTAGATACTATTCAAATTGTATATAGGGACAAGATTTATAAACATTCACGAATAAATTTTAAGTAGAGGTTAGTGCATGTGTGTAACATTTTTATTAGTATTAAATCAAATACATTACAATATACACCTACAATTTTTCTTAGAATACAAAAAAAAATTAAAATATATGAAATTATAAAAAAAATATTTGTATATCCTCAAACACTCTTCACAAAAGAAAACTACAAATTCAAAAACTCATTTAATGTCGATTTGACGTAAATCACTTTATCCAAAAATACTTGATACGGGAGCTAAAGCTCTTTAAAGATATCGCCTTATCGCCAGTTTAACTCATATATCTTTGAATCGGTTTTATTTTAAGTGTACATTTATTTCGTGGAATATGCCCAATCGTATGGCGAGAATACGATTTTTTAATTGTATATATCCAATATCCAATACTTCTTTCAAGCAGTTTGGATGAGGTAATTTTGGTTAAATCGACATAAAATAAGCTCTAGAATTTGCATTTTCTTTTGTGGACATCCTGTATAAACAAAATAATCACAAGATTCCCAGATTTCTTATAAAAAAATCATAGGAACAAAAAACAGGTACTGAAGTAAAACTGCTGAATGAGCATTACTGAAAACTTAAAATAACTATATACAACAAAAATACATCACTTAATTAAAAAGCAAGTGTGCTTTGTAAACGAGAAGTTTTGGCTAGTGTGCCAATTATGAAATTGTAGTCTAAATCTGTCAATAATCCAGCTTCAACACTAAGCATCAAAAATGCTTATAAATTAGCTTTTCAGAGTAACAAACATAGGCGTGTTAATATTTTTTTCCTACGACCACTTAGGAATGTGATACATATCGCACTATTTAATCTTACGGAAAGTGCCCTATATCACACGCGTGTGAATAAGAATCTACTTTCCACCCGTGTGTGAATCCTCACATCCGCACATCTGTTAAATATGTCAAACGCGTAATTTTTATTTTGATCTACGTAATGTTCATATTAATAGTAAAATAGATTTGATGATTAAATCGTGAATATTCATTTGTATACCTAGATTCTAGATATTTATTTTTAACAAATTATTAAAATAATTTACTGTAAAAATATACTGTACAACTCAGATAAGCACTCCGCCAATCATATTTGTCTTCATGTGATATGGTCATCATATCCACTCATACGAGGTATGACAATAAAACTGTTGTAAAAAATCTACTTTATTTAAAAAATAATACATTAATGGTGCTCCCCTTCAATGTACTCCCCTTCCCTATCGACACAGCGTTGCATACGTTTTTTCCACTGTTGGAAGCAATTTTGGAAATCATCGGAAGAGAGGCTGTTGAGAAGTCTTGCCGTTTTTTCCTTGACCTCTTCTAATGTGTCAAAACGAGTTCCTTTTAACGATTCCTTTACTTTCGAAAACAAGAAGAAGTCGCAAGGGCCAAGTCAGGTGAATATGGTGGGTGGTTAGGGACAAGGATCTTCTTATCAGCTAAAAACTGCTTAATGGAAATGGCTTTGTGGGCCGGTGCATTGTCCTCGTGAAGCAGCCACGCGTTGTTCTTCCATACATCTGGACGTTTTTTCCTTACACGTTCCCTTAGTTTCTTCAATACTTCCAAATAATAATGTTGGTTGACTGTTTGTCCCTTTTGTAACATTTTTGTCTGTTTTGGATGTGCTGGGGCGCCCTTCTCGTTCATCATCTTTAACTTCTTCCTGACCCTCAGAAAACCTTTCATGCCACATAAAAATCATTGCACGAGACATACACTCCTCTCTGTAGAGCTCTTTTAGCATTCGAAAGCATTCAGTGACCGTTTTTTGAGTTTTACCAAAAACTTTAAGTTAATACGTTGCTCGATTTTTTCGTTTGTCATAATTCCGGCAAGTGAGCTAAGCACGATCCGCTTCCAACCACTGCTGAAGCCAAACTAAATGAGGCAAGGCGACAAGATTGCGCGTGGTAGTGCAGCACATATCAAGGTCAATGACCAGTGTTGCCAGTCTAGTACAATTGTACTAGATCTAGTACATTCTCTGAGAATCTGGTACTCTAGTACACTCGACACAATATCTAGTACTTTTTTCAGCGTATGTTTCCATTTGAAGTGTAAAATATATTGGTCAAAAATTGCAAGAGAAATTAAAATAGTTTTAAAAAATTACTTCAGAGATAAAATAGCAGACATTTCTCGAGAGATAAAACATTGTTTAAAAATTGTACGAGAGATCAAATATTGTTCAAAAATGGCTTGAGAGGTAAAAAAGGGTGTTAAAAATTGATTAAAGTATAAAATAGTATTAGAAATGCTTGAGAGGTAAAATATTGTTCAAAAATTGCTCTAGGGATAAAAATACTGTTAGAAATTTAATGAGAGATAAAAATATTTAATAATTTTTCCAGAAATTAAATAGTATTATAAATTGTTAAAATCGTGTTCAAAAATTGCTTAAGGTAAAATAGTATTACAAAATGTTAAAACCTTGTTCAAAAATTGCTCGAGGGATAAAATTCTATTGAAAAATTTGTTGAGAAATAAAATATTGTTCAAAATTGACTCAAGAGATACCTACTATTAGAAATTTCTCGAAAGATAAAACATCGTTTAAAAATTCCTCGAACGATAAAATACTATTAAAAAATGCTCGAGAGATAAAATATTGTACAAAAATTGCTCGAGATATAAAACATTGTCAAAAATTTATCGAGAGTTAAAATATTTTTACAAATTTGTCGAGAGTTAAAATATTGTGCAGTTTGCTAAAGAGATAAAAAAGTTGTTAAAATTTGCTCGAGAGATAGAATAATGTTAGAAATTTATCGAAAGATAAAATATTGTTTAAATATAGCTTAAGAGATAAAAAAAGGTTTAAAAATTGTTCGAGAGATAAAATAGTATCATAAGTTATTAAAATCTTATTCAAAAATTACTCGAGAAAAAAAATACTGTTAAACATTTCTCGAGAGATAAAACATTGTTTAAAAATTGTTAGAAAGATAAAAAATGTTAATAAAAATTGCTCGAGAGATAAAATCGTGTTAGAAATTATTAAAATTTTGCTCAAAAATTGCAAGAGAGATCAAATATTGTTCAAAAATAGCTTGAAAGGTAAAAAAGCTGTTAAAAATTGCTCGAGTGATTAAGTAGTGTTAAAAATTGTACAAAAAATTTTGTACAAAACTTTCTCGAGGGATAAAAAAGTTGTTACAAATTGCTCGAGAGATAAAATACTGTTAGAAATTTGTTTAAAAACTGTTCGAGAGATTAAATATTATCAAAAGTTGTTAAATCTTTTTCAAAAATTGCTCGAGAGATAAAATAGTGTTAAAAATTGTTAAAATTTTGCTCAAAAATTGCACGAGAGATCATATATGGTTCAAAAATAGCTTGAAAGGTAAAAAAAGGCTGTTAAAAATTGCTCGAGTGATTAAATAGTGTTAAAAAAATATTGTACAAACATTGCTCGAGAGATAAAAGAAGTTGATAAAAATTGCTCGAGAGATAGAATACTGTTAGAAATTTATCGAGAGATAAAATATTGTTTCAAAATAGCTCAAAAGTTAAAAAAAAAATTAGAAACTGTTCGAGAGATAAAAGAGTATCAAAAGGTATTAAAATCTTATTCAAAAACTGCTCGAGATATAAAATAGTGTCAGAAATTTGTCGAGAGATAAAATATTGTTTAAAATTGATGTGTTCGTGTTCTCTATAAACCTTTTTTTGGTCTTTAATGACCATACTTCATAATTAGAAAAATCTGGTAATTTTATAGAATCTAGTACATTTTTATGAAATCTGGTACATTTTTTAGATAAATCTGGTACATTACAAAAATATATTCTGGCAACACTGTCAATTACCCATCATCGCATGAGGCTGGGAGATTTCAAACCTGCTAGTACGGGGGCCAGTCTTAAAATTTAATTGTCATACCTCGTATTTCACAAACTACTATTTTAGTTATTGAGATAAAATAATTTTAATAATATCTAAAACCAATTAAATTAAATTTTTTAAATCGTAATAAAATATAATTTTTAATTTTATTTAGTGTGTTGTATAAAAAATTACCATACTACTCTACTTAATTATCCGTATCTCACTCATACTATTAAGCACAAACTTCTTCGTGCGGTATTGCAACTCTTGATGCACCATCTACCATTTTTGCAAATATTGAATTTATTTTTTCTTGTTTTATTTTCATGTTTTTGTAAATTTTAAGGAATGAACCTTTCAAATTTAAAAAGATTACATATGTTATATAACTTTGCGTCTCAGTAGGAAAATTGAAAAAGTTCAGTGTTACCATTTGAAAACTTTCCTGTATATCTGCTTGATGCTTGGACATCAGATTTGTATGTTCATTCGAAATATTTAACCCTACAAAACAACCTGTCACATTGTCATTATTACCTACACTCGTATGTCCACCAAATTCTAATCAGCATATAATTAGAACGCATTCAATATTTTGATAAAAATACATTACTTTTTCCTGAACAGTGACTTAAATTTTCACCATATTCATAGATACACACCAGAGATAACAGATATATAACCATTTATTGATAAAATATGATATTAACGATGCCAAGAGTAATTCGACAGTCGATACCCTCTATATGTAGGAACGCGGCGAGGAGACGAAAAATGAGAAGTAAGAGAAGGGATAAAGAGAAAAAATTTAACCAGATACAACTTATTTTTATCAATGAATAAACGTGTAAGAAGCTATGCGCTTATAATAAACAACGTAAATATTCATGCCGGTGCAAGCCCTGTTGCCACTTCCAACCTAAGATAACTAGGTTTTGGAACTTATTGAAAATTATTACATCTAATTTAGTTAAATTTAATCAAAATTTTTTGGGTTCTTTTGCAATAAAATATATAAAACGAGAATAGTGAAATAGGCATTTGACAACAGTGGATATTATACCCTTCTGTGTCCCTTAGAATATGTTTTATTCAGGAACGCACGATATTTGTTAGTAGTTACATCTCCTCGTTATCTCTAACACACATACAAGACACACACAACGCACACCATACACAACACACACCATACACAACACACACCATACACAACACACACCATACACAACACACACCATACACAACACACACCATACACAACACACACCATACACAACACACACCATACACAACACACACCATACACAACACACACCATACACAACACACACCATACACAACACACACCATACACAACACACACCATACACAACACACACCATACACAACACACACCATACACAACACACACCATACACAACACACACCATACACAACACACACCATACACAACACACACCATACACAACACACACCATACACAACACACACCATACACAACACACACCATACACAACACACACCATACACAACACACACCATACACAACACACACCATACACAACACACACCATACACAACACACACCATACACAACACACACCATACACAACACACACCATACACAACACACACCATACACAACACACACCATACACAACACACACCATACACAACACACACCATACACAACACACACCATACACAACACACACCATACACAACACACACCATACACAACACACACCATACACAACACACACCATACACACCATACACAACACACACCATACACAACACACACCATACACCATACACAACACACACCATACACAACACACACCATACACAACACACACCATACACAACACACACCATACACAACACACACCATACACAACACACACCATACACAACACACACCATACACAACACACACCATACACAACACACACCATACACAACACACACCATACACAACACACACCATACACAACACACACCATACACAACACACACCATACACAACACACACCATACACAACACACACCATACACAACACACGACACACACACACACACACACACACACACACACACACACACATACAGAAACACACACGATACACACACGGTACACACACGACACACACACGACACACACACGACACACACACGACACATACACGACACACACACGACACACACACGACCACACACGACACACACACGACCACACACGACACACACACGACACACACACGACACATACACGACACACACACGACACACACACGACCACACACGACACACACACGACACACACAGACATTTTCCGGACTCAAAAACATAAAAATCATAATCTAGTAGAAATTTTTGGCTATACGAAGGCTTTCCCACATTACTTACATACGTATCCCTTATGCTTAGAAGACATTGAACAGGCATAATTCATAATAAAAATGTAAAAGCAAATAAAAAGCAACTTAATATATGAAAGTATGAGCTTATTAGTAAACTTCGGAATTCGGACCTAATTATATAAATTATTTAGCGCCATCTATTAGCGAAGCCCCGAATTAATATGTCCTACTGTTATGCAGTTTTAGGAAGTTTTCTTTTATATGCATGTTAAATTGGAAATGAAAATGTTTTGAAAAACTTGTTAATTCATTTTTATTAATAAGGGGGCATCCATTAATTACGTGAGGTGTTCAAGGGGGGGAGGGGATCAAGCTAAATCTTTCCAAATCTCACTTGGGGGAGAGGGGGGGTCTTTGTAAATCTGACGTATTTTTTTTCTAGTACAAAACGGTGTAAAATTGCGTGAAAATTAAATTAAAGTAAAGAAGGTTTCTAGAAATTTTTAGTCTTAAATAAAAGTAATAAAACATATTGTGTTTGTTTTTTTAATAATCCAACGCATTTACACCCAAAACACAAATTTTGAAAAATCTCACGAGAGATTAGGGGAGGGGGGAGGGAGTTGAGGAAAATCTTACGAAATCTCACCAGGGGGGGAGAGGGGGTCAAAAAATCCTCAAATACCTTACGTAATTAATGGTGATTTTCTGTTAGATTAGAAACGGAGAGAAATTACATTTTTTATATATTCCCAATGTTTATTAACTTAAAATTTCTAGGGTCAAAACAAAAAAGTCCTTATAGACTTGTTAAACTTTGGTTTATTTGGTTAATAACCATTTTATAAATTTCTTATACATAGTTACTAGTATATGTATTATTATAGTTTAAAAACACACTTACTTAAAAATGTTGCTGGGATATCATAACCCTTGAAACAGGTGCGGGTGTGTACCTGCATAAAATTAAGAAGTACCAATAGATAAACAGATTCGAAAGGAAAAACATCATTTCAATAACAATGCACTCCAAAAAAATTTATGTATAAAGTGTTCTAGGAAATAAATTTAAAATTTAAATAATGGACTAGTTTGTTGTGAATAAGTAATTAAAGATGTTGGTCCGTTTCAATAACGTACCATCCTTGAAAATATGGCATGTCTGATATAAATGCGTACATATCGTTTGTACAGTGTTTCCTCGACTCTTCGCTGATAGACAGGGTATGCCGTTTTCAATTAACTGCATTCTACCAACATGGTAAATTGTACTAAAAATATACTGCTACCTACAAAACATTATTTAATTGCTAATGTTTACTAAGAATAACCATGCTACCGTTAGATGGAGCAATATTACTGTAATGATAAAACGAATAGGCCTTTTCATTATGTGATGAGCGCAAGCCCAGCCGCCATGTTAAAATAGCGCAAATTCAAAAGTTTCATACTGTTTTGATCAACAATGGCTGAAAAAGCAATATTATCTTTACATACAAATCAATCATTAGAAAAAATCGTTGATGGTGATTTATATTTTTATAACTCTGTGGAAACACATAGTTGTGAGCACTTAAAAAGGTGTTTGAAGTATCGTGGACGTTCGAAACAAGGAAAAAAGTGTGCTGATTTGGAGATTAGGTTTAAATACTTGTTTACTGTATAAAAAATGAATGAAAACAAATAATAATTATAACTCTATTTTAATTAATTATGCCGACCAATTATTAGTAATTGCAAAAACACTTTAACATGAAAGTTAATCACGAGTATAATTAATAAAATAAATTATTTAATATTTTAAGGATCAATATGATATTTTTAATAATATTATTGTGCATACCGAAGTAATATTTAATATTAAAAAAATTATTGTGTATTACCAGTTAAGGATTTTCTTCTGTAGTAAACAAATATAAGTATCTTTAGTAACATCATCAATCGATATAAAAACATTTGTCTTCTTATTCATACCCGAGTGATATAGGACACTTTCCATAGGACTATATAGTGTGATATGTGTCACTTTCCTAAGTGGTCGTAGGAAAACATAATTAATTGAATGCAAAAACACTTATTAATTTACTTTTTTTCCTTTTTTTAAATGAATATACTCAAATTAATATTTATCGATTATAATTTGTTTCACGTGGACATTTTAACATGCTTGTTTAAAAAAAAAAAGTACAAAAAAGATGGCTGAAACTGACGCATGCGTACAAAAAATATATGATAAAAAGGCCTGTAAGCATTATTAAACATTTATTTAAATATAAAATGAATGAGTATATCAAGACAATAAAATTTAAAGAAACGAGTGAATAAAGGGCCGATGTACATTTTTTAATATATGTTTTTGAGTAAATGGCCCTTGTCACCTTTCCACCTAAAATGCATTTTATTTTCTGTTATGATATTCTTTCTAATTAAGATGTTACCAAGGATAAAGGGTATATGTTCTATGGTGAACTATCTAAATAAGAATCTTCAAACTCTAAAGTAGTTAGGTTCGGACAGACAAGTTCCATTCACTTTAACTCTTAACTCCAAACGACCCTTTTAGGTTTCGGTTTAAGTTATTTCCGTAAGTTCAATGTTGTTAAAATAAGCTGTTCATTAAAATTACAAAAATAGATTAAATTTCCCTAGATGGCAATAAAATATAGTTTTAAAACTGGAATTTATCAGAAATTCTACTGAAATCTACTAAATATTTTAATTCAATTAAAATTTATTGTACACCTTCTTTCTTCTTAAAACTCCACCAATTTAGTTGGAAATACACAGAAAATGGTAACACTGCTGACAGATATCCAAATTACCAAATTTTTCGAAATCACACGAGATTCTCCGCTCAATTCAATAACTAGCGTTTTTTTATGAAAGGAGAAATTTCACAAACATTTCCCAATCAGGCATTCCAATTAAGACTAGAGAGAAGGAGGCGAATCGGCAATGGTCAAATTTCAAGTTTCCCTCCTTCTTTTTTAAAAGTTCGCAAAATTGACTGTAGTTGGCATGTCGAATAAAAGCGGTGTCAATTTTCTATGTAAGTCAATGTAAAATAAAGTGATTTTTTAAAAAATTGGTTAAAAGTATTAAAATAATGTGAAAAAAGTACCTGAGAACAAGTAACATGAGTGACAAAAAAACATCGAAGCAAAATTTACGTTGTTCCAGATTGTAAAACAGGATACAAATCAAATATAAAACTAAAAAAAACAAAAGGAGAAATTAATTCAATGTCTTTTTAAAGCTTCTAATGTAAGTAAAATAATGTATTTATGTCTAAATATAATATTTATTGTAAACTAGTCACAATATGTATCTTACGACATGTAGTTTATTTTATTCCAAATTTCTATAATATAAAATTTAAAGTCATAGATCCTAACTCACAAACAACAATAATTATACATTAAATTTAACTTACTAGAAAAGAACATTTATTTTTTATAGAGTTTTAATGTCAGATAAAGAGTTGCTACTGTTGTTTGTAGAACCCCAATTGTAAATATTTTTTATAGGATACTAAACGCTTAGAACAGTGGCAGAATATATATCGTTCCTAGTGTCGATAAAACACTTTCTAGAGATGATGCTGTTCTATAATTTTTAGAAAATATCAAATATTATGAGACTGTTTTTACTGATGGTACTGTTAGCAAAATAAAAAGAGGAAAGCTGAAATTAAAGGATGAAATAATACCATGTACATTCTCAAATCTCCCTTTATATTTGTATAACAACAATAAAATATCTGTAAACTGTGTTTTATTTTGCACTTAAAACTATATAGGATAGGTTTAATTTAAAAAAAATTTGCTACAAAATTGTACTTATCTAATTTCAGCATTTAACAAATCTTTTCGAATTTGGTCATACTTACCTAATTTGTATTTTATATAGATAAAATTAAATAATTTATCAATTAAAACATGCAAGACTTATTTAGAAATAAATACAACAGTATGTTCTGTGCTTTATTTAGCTATGAACAAGTTTATTTTTATTATTTTGACAAAATTATATATAATTCCCATAAGAAGCCATGTATTTTGAACACCGTATGCAGTACTAGTGCCTATGCGGTTAATTATTAAAGCTCAATTAGCGTGCGTTTTTGAGACCATATTTTGAGTAAGCCGATTCGACTCCTTATCTCTCGTCTTCATAGGCATTCCAAACAGTGTGTTTTGACAGGTTATTATATGGCAAAGTTATGGCAACCCTGTAAGCCTAGTGATATGACAGGATCATTGAAATAGATAGTTATATAGAATGATCATCCATATTTTTCAAAATAAACGTAAGTTTGTGCCTTGAAGTAAAAATGTAGGTAATTATTTTTTTACTATACTCAAAGGCTGAAAATTGGTTTTAAAACACATTTTTGTTGAACTAATTCTGATTAATGAGCACTTGGGAGGCAATATGGCCGCTCCCAGAAGGACCCGCTATTAGCAATCTATACAACTATATCTGTATCATTGACGCTGTCAATAACAGCAGGTCAGAGAGTTGCCATATCTAACCGTCAGTTCCCACTTATCAGTATTTTGACAGGTCATTGGAATGCCTAGTTACCAGTCAACTGTTAATTCCGGACCGTCTTCGGCAATTCAAATTCTGATGTTATTTAATGACGTTTGATTTGTAGAATCATACATACATTAAAATGGGTTATTTTTTTGTAGAACCGATAAATAATAGCATTTCTGTTTTTATTTCGTCTATAATTATAAATAATTTGTTAATTTAAATGAAACTAAGTCAATTTAATTAAGAGTATTAAAGCATCGAAACTAAAAGAATAGGTGGTTACCGTTCTTGCCGAAATCGAATTTCACTTTGCGCTTGACAGTTTTCTTTTTTGAAATAGCAGATGTCTGTTTAACTTCAAGATCATCTTTGTAGGGTGTGGATGTAATGATTTGTGCTTTTTGGATACTTCCAGTTGGTTTCACCTTCTTGTGATCAATAACTTGACTTTTTAATATTTGCTCTATAGATTCTCCTTTTTTTTTGTTGTGGATGGATCAACTTCAGCTGATGCAGTTACTATTTGTTCCATAGCTGATCTTGATATCGATGTTGAAGCTCTTTGATCTAGTAGATTCATTTCTTTTGTTACAACTGGTCCTTTAATGTAGCGACTCAATTGCACATTTTCATAACTGACATCGGAAATACTTTCAGTGTTATTATGTTCAACCAAATCTACACTTGTTTTTGGGATGAGTACTTCTGAAGGTGCGAAATCAACATCGCTGAAAACATTACGATCCACTGGTCAAATTCCTGTTTTCTTAAAACCATTCATAGCATTTGATACCACAGCTGCCCTCGCATAAGCTTCTCCAAGGAGTTGAGTAACTTGGTATTGAGAAACTGTCAATCCGGATTTATCCTTAGCAATTTCTCGTTTGCTTTAGTGTAATAGAGCTCCAATGGCTTAAATTCTGTCACCTCTAGGGGTTGATGCCGGTGGGTGGTATGCCCCGGAAGATATAAGATAATCACTCCATTATTTCGTGCCACCTTAAGATTTTCGAGTGAGTACTGTGGCCGTCTAAAACAAGCAAAACTTTATAGGTTTTTGTTGGTTTTACTGCATTGATAAAAGATTTAAGTCAGGCAACAAATAGTTCTTTGTTGATATATCCGGTGTTAGATATCTTTACCAGGCAGTCAAGAAGTGCTCTGAGATCTGGATAAACTCTTTTTCACTTGAATACTATCATTGGTGCAACAAATTGACCGGCTGCACCGGCGCATACGACCATCATGGTATTCACCCCACGTTCGCCGCTAGCAACCGAACCTGCTTGGCGCTTGCCCTTTGGGGCTAGAATTTTCTGGCAATTCTTGGCAACAGTTGAAAAACCAGACTCGTCTACATTTAAAATTTTTGTTGCATTAAGCTGGAATTCATCGACAATTTTTTCTAGAAGTTCGAAGAACTAGGTAACATTTTCTCTATTAATTCCCTTGCACCGAGCTATGGAGGTACATTCCGGTTACGTCAAAGAAAGTTTGGGATGCCTACGCATAAATGCATAAAACCTCTTTTTACCAGCCTGCCTTTTTTACTTTCCTATCTCTATACAGATATAAGGAAAGTATAGGAATCATGATTTTTTTTTGACCTTGAGTTTTCGACGGATTTTTACGTTTTGAGGTCCCCTGAATCCGTTTTGACTATTTTCGCGATGATGTCTGTGTGTGTCTGTGTGTCGCATAACTCATGAACCGATACGCAGAAAAACACCAAATTTTAAATTTAAGCTTCGTTCCAGCGTCCAATGAGCTGATTACATTTTGGGCAGAGTCGGAACATCTGGGGGGTACTTTATAGGTGGTCATTTTTATATTTTATGGAATATATCTGATATTTACGTTTAAGGAAGAAAATTCTTCAAATAAAAGTTACTTCTTATATTATTATCTATAATTTTTGTTCTATACAAAATTTTTCTAAAATGGTCCGTATTCGAGAAATTTGACAAAATTTAAAAAAATATTTTTTTTTAAAAATTGTTTAAACAAAAGTTGTTTGTAATATAATTCTCTATAATTTTTATCCTATACATAATTTCTCTAAAATGGACCTTATTCGAGATATATGAGAAAATGTGTAAATTTCGAAATTTGAAGAAAACTCAAAAACGGATAAAGAAAAAAACATTAAATTTTAAACTTAAGTTTTATTTCGGCCTGACGTGAAATGATTAGATTTTGGACAAAGTCGGAACATCTGGGGGGGTACTTTATGGGAGGCCGTTTTTATAATTTGTTATTTATGTTTGGAGAAAAAAATTATTCAAATAAAACTTACTTCTAATATTATTATCTATAATTTTTGTTTTATGTAAAAATTTCCTGAAATGGTCCGTATTCGAGAAATTTGACAAAATGTGCAAAATGTACAAAATTCTGATTTTTATGAAAATTGTTGAAATAAAAGTTGTTTGCGATATCGATCTCTATAATTTTTGTTAATACATAATTTTTCTAAAATGGACCGTAATGGAAAAATTGTAGGAAAAGTGCTAAATTTAAATTTTTCAGTATTTTCGTTTTCAATGAATATCTATAGAAAAATGTTTCGAGGTAGATGTATGTAGACAATGCATATATTTAGTTTATCCTCTAAACATTTATAGAGATGCTGCAATAGGTTGTACAAAATAACCGGAAAAAGCCTATAATAACTAGATAGGAAAGTCATGTGTTGGACACATCAGATTTTTTTCTATTGAAATTGTGTTTGATGTTTTTCTCCGCCAGTTCATACGCTGTATTACGGACATCTTTTATGGTGACCCCATAAAACATCTTCTCTTGGTTAAGGATATGCTCCGCCAACCTCTCCTCAAACTCTAGTAAAAAGATTTTAGACTCTTGGTTAGCTACTTTATTTTTTGAGTCCAAATGTCCAAATGTCGTTTGCCCTTGTAAGCCTCTAAGGCTTTCGCCATATCCGCTTTACTCCATTTGCGATATTTTATGCCCTTTCTATTATTGGAAGATATTCTTAAACAAAGTAAAACATTGATAGCTTATATTGAATCACGCCCTTGACACTAGGTAACTGTCTAATGTAAAATGGTAAAAGTGTATTTTGATTTTTGTAGCACTTTATATTAACACAATATTCAACATTTAAATACATAAACATAACAAGTAATTCTAGTTTACTAAATTGGACCAGTCCAATTTAGGCCACACTGTGGTGGTTCAATTTAGGAAACCTTCAGTTATTTTTTAAAATCACATGTTTAACATTGCGATTTGAATAGGGTAAAACTTACTTGTTTTAATAAAAATAGTAGCACTAGGTAAATTTCCGTTTGTTACACAAACACGAATTATTCACGAAAAGTACATCGAAATAGCAAAAATCGCCATACACGTCGTAGGGAGGCGAAATTTGCATTAACGACGACGAATTCTCTTGTAATAACGACTTTGGAACAAGAGTCAAAGAGGATTTCAAAGATGTCGCTACCGTCGCGCTTGTTCATTCAAATATGGCGATGATCCAATTTAGGAGGCGGTTCAATATAGACAACCTTCCCCTACACTACTTTCAGTTTTTATCTTTTTCTTAAAAAAATATCATCGTAGAAAAAATCTTGTGTGCATTTTGAGCAAAAAGTTCGGCCGCTTTCGACAGATTGCCGCGCTCTGCTACGCCTCGCGCAAACAACTTTCTGTCTCAAGCGACAGAGTATCACTTTTCGGTCTTAATACGCAAATAGCTATTAAGGACATACTTATTTAACTAAATAATTCGTCCAAATACTAGAAATTTAAGTTAATTTAGAAAAAAACGTAAAATGATTTAAATCTTCTGTAATGTTGGTTGCCTATTTGTAAAAGAGAATACAAAAAATAATTTAAATCAAGTTACCCGATTTAAAATATTGACATTTCAAATCTTGACATTTAATTTATTTCGATATTTCTGAAAATAACAAATAATAAAATGCATAGTGATAGTATTAGAACTTATTGATAATAATACTTCTATCACATATTAAAGAAATAGCGAATAACAGTACTGAAGACTTATTGTTTTTTTAAACATCGGCGAAAAAATACACCTTAGCTTATTCACGATTTATAGATTGGCGCCAACAAAATAAGGTAAACTCCTTTTCAGAAAATATTTTAATGTCTTATTTTGGGGAGATATCAAAGTCTTTTAAATCATCTACATTATGGTTAATTTACTCGTAGTTTAATAAAAAAATATAAAAATAACAACTGGGTAGGTATATAACAAAAATATTAAAAGTAATTTTAAAAAACAGGCTTCAAAATCTTGGAATTCCCTTAAAAATTGGGTTTTATTGACCAACTGTATGCGAGACCACCCTTGAGGTATCCCCTATTTAATAAAAAAAGAATCATAGAAATTGGAAAACGTAGTAAAGAATTATCGCTAAACATACATACATAAAAAAATATTGCGACGAATTGAGAACCTCCTCCTTTTTTTGAAGTCTGTTAAGAATAAGTGAATAAATAATACATTTTAAAATTTAAATTAAATTTAGATAAAAGAAAAGAAAATATGTTACACATTTAAAAAGTGATAACAATAATACTTATTTACCACCTCTTAATAAATCTCATTTTAAATCGTTAATAAAGTTCATCAAATTATTTAAAACATTTTGAAATTTGGGTTTTAGTCATTGTGGTCGTAGAAAAAGTATAGTGTGCCACTCGTGCGGAAAACCTATTTCACACTCGTGTGATTATGGCACGAGCGAAAGCGAGGGCTCAACTTTCGTTTAGCCGAAATCTATTATGCAAAAACTGTTGTCATGATAACAATTGTGATGGCTATAAGTAAACAAAAACCCCTTATCTCATGGTGAGGAAATGCGTAGTTGCCAAGTTGTAGATGATTGCGGTTTCTGTTCAATTTCATTTAGCTGAAATCAATTATGCAAAAAATGTTGCTACGGTCATGCTTGTCATGTTACCGACTAAACAAAAATCCAAATCTTGTGGCGGGAAAATACATAGTTGCCAAGTTATAGATCATTTAATGTTCACTTTAGTTTGGCCGAAATCAGTTATAGAGAAACTGTTGCCATGGAAACGTTTGTCATGTCAACGACTGAACAAAAACTCAAATCTCGTAGTGAGGAAATGAGTAGTTGCCAAGTTATAGATCATTTAATGTTCACTTTAGTTTAGCCAAAATTAGTTATGGAAAAACTGTTGCCATGGAAACGCTTGTCATGTCAACGACTAAACAAAAACCCAAATCTCGTAGTAAGGAAATTCGTAGTTGCCAAGTAGTGGTTAGTAGGTGGGTAAAACGAGCGTAGCGTGATCTTATGATATAGGTGGAAAAAGGGCGCGCCCGGCCGACGTTTCGAAATTCGCGCGCGAATTTCGAAACGTCGGCCGAACGCGCTTGTTTCGCTCGCTTTCCTCTGTACTTGTTAGGAGGTAAGTGGGAGGAGCCTAGCGTGATCTTATAGAGAAACTGTTGCCACGGAAATCCTTGTCATGCTAACGACTAAACAAATCCCTTGGTGAAAAAAATGCTTAGCTGCCAAGTCATAGATGGTTTCATTTTTACTTTAGTTCAAACTGGGATATATGTTAAGAGTTAAAATAAATATGAGGCTACTGCGCATTTCCTCACCACCGGATTTAGGTTTTTGTTTAGTCGACATCACGACAAGTGTTCTTTTGACAACGAGTTTTCCGTAACCGATTTAGGCTAAACTCAAGTGAAAATTAAATGATCTGTAACTTACCAACTATGCATTTCCTTATTACGGGTTTTGGGTTTTGTTGTTACCATGACAAGTGCCTCTATGGCAACAGTTTCGCCGTAACTGATTACAGCTAAATTAAATCATCTGTAACTTGGCAACCACGCATTTCCTCACCACAGTATTTGTTTTTTTGTTTTTGTTTAATCGTTACTATGTCAAGCGTTCCCATGGCAACAGTTTCACCATAACTGATTTCGTCTAAACTAAAGTGAACATTAAATGATATATAACTTGGCAACTACGCATTTCCTTACCACGAGATTTGTGTGTTTGTTTACTGGTTACCATGGCAACGGTTGCCATGGCAACAATTATTACGTAACTGATTTCGGCTAAACGAAATTTGACCCAAAGCGAGTGCCACAAGTTTCACACATCGTGTGGAATTGGTTACTTTTTGTACTTGTTGCACAATATACTATTCCATACTTAATTTTACTTAAATATTATAAAAATAAGTTACTTCAATATACTAGTACTAGAACTTCGAAATTGGCACCTCCCGATAGTAGGATGAGACAAATTTTTGTTTTAGATCTATTTTAAATACTGTTTTTTTAATTTAATTGTCTATAAAAGTTTTGATATGAACCATTAGTTTCAAATCAAGTGTAAAATGTCATTCTGTGGAAGTGGCTAAAGTAACAATCCAAAATATTTTACACATGACTGTAATTTTAATTTATTTAACTATTACGAAACATTTATTCTTGTATACTTGTTAAATTTCGACGGAGCTTGTTGAAATCTTTAATTCCCAATTCAATATTGAAAATTATTTTAACCCAATTTTTCTAAAAGACTTTAACATTCTCTATGCAAAGATTTTGTTGAATGGATTAAAATTTGTCGTTCGTGCTTTTGATGTCTCGCTTCCGGATTAAATTCAATTGCTTCCATTAAATATTCATTTATTAATGGAGGTCTGCTAAATAAACAATGATTGAAATTAAAATTGCCATTTAACAAATATAATGAAACAACGCAGCTTGTTTTCCTATAAATACTTTTAATACTACTAATTATAAGTTCATTCATTTAGTTTACACCGATATGCAATTAAAAGGAATAAAGCTCGAGTCCATAACACTTTAGTTGTTACGTGTGTAAATTCATTTTAATTTATCAAATAAAAAGTCACTATTTTATCATTAAGTTTAATATTCAAAAGGATACAATACACTATATTTTATTGTGTACTAGGGTCCAGCCATTCTTCATCTGCAGCAGCTACTAAAATAAATAACAAATCATATTTTAACATAATATTAGATTTTAAATATAATTGTTTAGCATTTATTAAATTGTAAACAATGCTAAGAAGATATCTTTCGTCTTTTTTCTTTATGATATTATTAGCCTTAGTTAGATTCTATGACTCCAGTAGCCAAAAGATCTGGTTAGAAGCCTTTCAGGTTAAGGGTTGACAGTTATGTCAAATATAATTTCTTCTTCTTCAATTTTCGTTTTCCCGCGTGGGTGCATATTCGTTTTGCGGATTTTAAACAAGTTTTCTAGGGAAATAAAAGATTAGCAAATTGTTTAGGTTTTCAAGGAAAACACTAATCACTTTGTGGATTCGTAGCTAATCAAAAAAATACAAGAATTTATTAAAATACTCATTAAGAACCTATTAGAACCGTGGTGAGTAACTAACACATCTAATTAAGTCATAGACTAAGCTTTACTAAAATATCTATCTTTTTCTTGCTTTTAGGTCTCTTTTCTTATCTTCTAATATTTTTATACTCCACTCTATTCTATTCTACTCTATTCTTGTTATACTCTATTATTAGTGGTGCCTCTCTTGCTACCTGCTTGCCTGCATTATGGACATATTGAGGGCATACTTGCATGGTAAATTTTTGTATCTGCAATGGTAAGAAGTACCCAAGCTCCAATAAAACTAGCTTACAGTAGCTGCTACCAGATGAAGAATTGGTTGTGGGAATATAGACAAGGATAATCAAGTAAGACCAAAAGTAACAGAGGTTATACGATACAAGATACAACGTCTAATAAATACTTAATTTATAATACATTTCATACTTACCAACAGTGTACACCAATCTGTATCGATACGCCATGGTTTATTTAACAACTTTTGTGTTATTTGCATAACTGCACGTTAGCATAACGCCACTGGCTATTCGGAATTGTTGCTATCGTTATATTCTATCTTTTCCTCTATCATTTATTGTACACACGTAAACCTAAACACCCAAAGGAAATATATCGAGCAGAGATAGTAAAATGTTTATTTTTATTTGAGCTAGCCTGTTTAATTACGAATCCAATGCTATTTGTTTTCATCAGTACGAATTCAACGTAACGTGTCACAAAAAGTAAGCGATTTAGAAAAAAAAATGGAACCATTTTGAATGTGGTAGAGACTAATTCTTTACAAAAAAGTGCAACCGTTCGACTTTGGGCTTTATTGATAGGTTTTTATTTACTGCGCATGACGATGACCGTAATATTACGGTTTGTGTGTGTGTGTTGGAACAAAGCTTTTATAGTAAAGTTTCGCAAAAAATATGGAAAACCAGTATTTTTCGAGAAAAATATAATCAAAAATTGAAGTGATCAAAAAACATATATTTTGTTGTTTGGAAAATGATACCTGCCTATAGTGAAACGGCATTAAAAAAAATGTTTTTCGTCATGAAATGTACCACCCCAAACATTTTTTTCTCATATTTGCATAAGAAAACATCACTAACATAAATAATTATATATTTCAAATATCAAAATAATTAAAAAATTACGGAACCGAACCAACATAAAAAATGAATTGAATGTTGCCTGAAATGGAAACATAATTTTTAAAAAATTCGCTTCCGGGCCAACTGACACAGATTAAAGAATATCCATTATTGCTTCTCAACTTAATATCACTACTTCTACCAAACAAACCTAAGTTCCCTAAGTACCTATTGTTGTAATAAACACAACATAAAATTTAGGAATATCTATTGATTTAAAATACATATTTTTTTGCAATATGCTCACAAATATTGGTAAATATATCTTTAGTGACTGCGCTATATATTTCGTATCACATAAATAATCAATAAAATACTTAAAACCAATGTAAAACATAAAAACACAAATAAAATTGCGATAAATAAAATCAAATTCTTGACAAACACACAAAAGAGCATTTGCGAATCGAAATTACTACGCTTCCATCAAATAATAGGTAGTTTTCAATATCCACAATAAAAAATAGTTCCAACTTGGAAAGGCCATATTTTTGAATTTTGACTATAATCCGCAATTTTTCTTTCAAAAATCAAGAAATACCTATCTGTAGTTTTATTTAAAACATATTATGTTTAATCTGTAATTTTGTGACACTAAAGCAGAGGTTCCCAAACTCTTTTGTTTCATAGACCACTTTCAACATTTTGCTGGATCCGGTGGACCCCCTGTAGCTACATCACTACCAATTTCTAAATCTCAAAAAAAAAAAAAAAAAGTGAAGATTAGATCTATCTATGGAAACTTGCGTTGTGGCTAAGTTTTGACGACGAATTAACAGTTTATAAAAAAAAAAAGGTTATAATTAATTGCTTGATAGGGTTAATTATTTGATAATAAAGGCGACTAATCAAATTTTCAATTAAATTTTAATTGATTGTGCTGTGAGTGGATGTCAAAAAAGCAAAGTTGGCCAATCGAAAAAGTGACTCCATCCAACTTTACTTTTTTGAAATCTACAGTGACTCACAGCACAAGAACCAATCAATTCTCACAAATTTTATTTAGAAAACGTCCCATTCGGAGTGGTAAAAAGAAATATAGTGTATTTCCTTGTGTTGTAGGTATTTATTTAATCTTAAATATATAAATTATTACACTATTAATTATTATTGTTATAACCGTCGTAATATAATTAAAATTAAACAGTTATAACGTATTGTAATTTCTACAATGGTAATTATAAAAAAAAATATAATTTTAATGAGAGGGATGAACTTGATGGATTGACAGCAAATTATCAATATTTGGCTTGAGTTTTGTAAGGAATAACCGTAAATCTCCCCTTTCTGTGATATTCAATCAGCTCCTTTTTTTTGTTAATAAGTTTGTAACGGCATTACCATTTTTTCGACGGGATATGACAAGGGAAACGCTATCAGAAGCTTTTGCACAATTCCCCACAGTCCAGGATATTTTTCGGGTATTTCTGCCTGGAGCCACAATTTTTCATACTCTCTTTTAAATGTCACTTTCAGCTCCTCAGTAGTGCTAAGCTCGAGTAGCTCCTCTTGTAATATCACTTTCTTCACTTTCGTTTGATCAAATGGATTCGTGGTGGTATTTCCTTCGACAGAATATCTTAAAATCTGAATTTAAAATCATCATGCAGGGCAATCAAATGTTGAACGTATGTCTGAATATCTTCATCAAGGTATTCTACCTACAACAAGTCTGTCAAATACACGATGTCTGCTTTAAAATTGATCGAGGTTTGTTTAAATCAGGATCTTTGCTTTCCAAAAACTCTAAAACTGAGTCAAAAGGTAAACAAAATCTTGATAAACATGCACCTTTCGACAAACAGCGTACTTCGGTATGTAACAGCTATCGTTGGAAGTATTCATCATTTTCATCGCACAATTGTGCAAATAAACGCGTATTCAATGCATTGCTTCTTATTTTGTTAACTGCATTAATCACAAATTGAAGGGATTGGTGCAATCTATCACTCAAAATTTTCGCTACTAGATGTTGTCGGTGGATAATACAGTGAATCGCAATTACCTCTGGTATAATTATTTTATGATTGTTTATAAATCCACGATATCCCCCGACCATGGCAGTAGCTACATCTGTTGCCACCGAAATAACGTTTGTGAATGGAATCGGTTTTCTTTAAAAAAATCACTTAAAACAATAAATATTGATTCACCTTTAGTGTCCGTCTTCAAAGTTTTCGCGAATAGTAGCTCTTCATGAATTTTTTCGCTCATAACAAATCGAACATATGCCAATAATAATGCTTCATTGCCAGGTAAAGTTGACTCGCCCAGTTGAATAGAAAAATGAGTTGTTCGTAGATAATCACACAAGAAATTTTCAACATCAAAGCTCATTTCATCAATACGTCTTTGTACAGTGTTGTTACTCAGGAATTCTATTGAGTATATCAAATGAAGATTTGTGCAGAACAGTTTTTAAAACCTCTTCAACAGCAGGTAAAATTAACTGTTCTCCAATAGTGTGCGGTTTTCCAGATTTTGCGATAAGTAATGAGATATTGTAAGATGCCCGCAACCATCATCGTTGCTTTCAAAAATCAAGAAATACCTATCTGTAGTTTTATTTAAAACATATGTTTAATCTGTAATTTTGTGACACTAAAGCAGAGGTTCCCAAACTCTTTTGTTTCATAGACCACTTTCAAAATTTTGCTGGATCCGGTGGTAGCTACATCACTACTAATTTCTAAATCTCTAAAAAAAAAAGTGAAGATTAGATCTATCTATGGAAACTTGCGTTGTGGCTGAGTTTTGACGACGAATTAACAGTTTATAAAAAAAAAAGGTTATAATTAATTGCTTGATAGGGTTAATTATTTGATAATAAAGGCGACTAATCAAATTTTCAATTAAATTTTAATTGATTGTGCTGTGAGTGGATGTCAAAAAAGCAAAGTTGGCCAAACGAAAAAGTGACTCCATTCAACTTTACTTTTTTGAAATCTACGGTGACTCACAGCACAAGAACCAATCAATTCTCACAAATTTTATTTAGAAAACGTCCCATTCGGAGTGGTAAAAAGAAATATAGTGTATTTCCTTGTGTTGTAGGTATTTATTTAAACTTATAAATATATAAATTATTACACTATTAATTATTATTGTTAAAACCGTCGTAATATAATTAAAATTAAACAGTTATAACGTATTGTAATTTCTACAATGGTAATTATAAAAAAAATATAATTTTAATGAGAGGGATGTACTTGATGGATTGACAGAAAATTATCAATATTTGGCTTGAGTTTTGTAAGGAATAACCGTAAATCTCCCCTTTCTGTGATATTCAGTCAGCTCCTTTTTTTTGTTAATAAGTTTTTAACGGCACTACAATTTTTTCGACGGGATATGACAAGGGAAACGCTATCAAAAGCTTTTGCACAATTCCCCACAGTCCAGGATATTTTTCGGGTATTTCTGCCTGGAGCCAAAATTTTTGATACTCTCTTTTAAATGTCACTTTCAGCTCCTCATTAGTGCTAAGCTCGAGTAGCTCCTCTTGTAATATCACATTCTTCACTTCCGTTTCATCAAATGGATTCATGATGGTATTTCCATCGACAGAATATCTTCAAATCTGAATTTAAAATCATCATGCAGAGCAATCAAATGTTGAACGTATGTCTGAATATCTTCATCAAGGTATTCTACCTGCGACAAGTTTGAAAACTGTGAAAATTCGCGCCGACCAATATTTTCTTTCATAAATTTCAATTTACCAAGAAAAGCTGAAATTACACTCTTTGTTTTTATGAAATTGAGGCTGCCCCATTGTAATTGTAAGTTGAGGTCATTAAATTTTTTGAACAAATCTGTCAAATACACGATGTCTGCTTTAAAATTGATCGAGGTTTTTTTAAATCAGGATCTTTGCTTTCCAAAAACTCTAAAACTGAGTCAAAAGGTAAACAAAATCTTGATAAACATGCACCTTTCGACAACCAGCGTACTTCGGTATGTAACAGCTATCGTTGGAAGTATTCATCATTGTCATCGCACAATTGTGCAAATAAACGCGTATTCAATGCATTGCTTCTTATTTTGTTGACTGCATTAATCACAAATTGAAGCGATTGGTGCAATCTATCACTCAAAATTTTCGCTACTAGATGTTGTCGGTGGATAACACAGTGAATCGCAATTACCTCTGGTATAATTATTTTAAGATGGTTTATAAATCCACGATATCGCCCGACCATGGCAGTAGCTACATCTTTTGCCACCGAAATAACGTTTGTGAATGGAATCGGTTTTTCTTTAAAAAAATCACTTAAAACAATAAATATTGATTCATCTTTAGTGTCCGTCTTCAAAGTTTTCATGAATTTCTTCGCCCATAACAAATCGAACATATGCCAATAATAATGCTTCATTGCCAGGTAAAGTTGACTCGTCCAGTTGAATAGAAAAATGAGTTGTTCGTAGATAATCAGACAAGAAATTTTCAACATCAGAGCTCATTTCATCAATACGTCTTTGTACAGTGTTGTTACTCAGGAATTCTTTTGAGTATATCAAATGAAGATTTGTGCAGAACAGTTTTTAAAACCTCTTCAACAGCAGGTAAAATTAACTGTTTTCCAATAGTGTGCGGTTTTCCAGATTTTGCGATAAGTAATGAGATATTGTAAGATGCCCGCAACCGTCATCGTTGCTTTCAGACGTTGAAGAGAACATACTGTGAATGGTGGGTCTCTTTTCATATTTTTCCTTTAATGTTTGGAAATATTTCAAATCTTTACCTATTTTATCAGGATGACACCTTTTTAGATGATCTTCCAGCTTTGATGGTTTCATAGAGTCATTGCTCAAAACTTTGTTGCATAAAAGGCATGTTGGCAATCGTTTGTCTACCTTTGATGGAAGAAAACCAAATTTTAAATATTCAACACTGTACTGACGACACTTCTTCTTAGATTCGGCCATGTTTTGTATCAATTACTTACCTGTAAATGTGTAAGTAAATAAATAAAAAAAAACTTTGTTTTAGTAATCTTAAGGCGATTCGAATTTAACAGGATATGGCTATTTTAACATAATATGATTGACCAATTATTATAAATATTATGATCACCATTTTTGAACAATATTGATGACTGCTTTTAAAATGGTCCAGTTACACAAACCAAAAGAACAATTTACATAACAAAGCAAAACTAATCAATTTGCCTTAGTTTTCATTTATTGATATGATAAAAATTTAAAATTAAATTCCCCGGCAATTAATATTATCATTGAAATCTAACATTTAAACAATTAGAATTTATAAAATACAAAAGAAAAATGGTTCCTCTTTTAAAACATTTTTGTTTTACTTACATTTTCCGAAATAGTTCTAAAGAATTTAGAATATAATCTAATAAATTTGCATTCACTGACAGAAATTACTGATTTTTTTTCATAAATACTGTCACAAGTCAGAATAAGTCAATACAAAGATACGATTAACTTTTCAACAATATTGTCTTGATTTGACTTGAAAATAATGATTGTTTTTAATAAAACTGGCATATTTCGATTTATGTCACTTTAGCCGAAAATTTATCCTGTCTCATTGGCTCTCATAGCACTAGATTTGTCTCACTCTTCATCAATTTTTCTTTTAATATTTATTGGTTTTTGTTTACATTTAATAGGACATTTCATTTTCATGATATCCTGCTATACCCTTGTCAGGGTGGAAATTATTCTTCATCATAAACTCGCGACTTTATAGTACGAGAAAAACAACAATATATCGTTGTTTCACATAAAAATATGCGCATTTTCCTATACATTTTCACAATAATCTCAAAAATAGAAATGTTTGAGTTGTGTCACGATAACGAATTAAAAACATTAAATGTTTATTGTAGAAAAAATATTATTTTGGATGAATTATCGATATAGGGAATTTAAATGATTTTTTGTCATTCTGTTCACGCGAAAATATTTCGCAAAACACTGCAAGAAGCGGTAGCTTTCGCGAAAAACCTCTGTTAACTCGGTAACCGCTTGATCCCAAGACGTGACATATTCAAAGTAATATAGTGGAAAGGGGAGTTGAAGACTCAACTTACCATAGCCGTTTAAATTATTCATAACATGTGTGATTAGCATGTTCGGGCTATAAAGTTTGCTATAAATAGTACTGTTTGTAAGCATACAGGTTACAGCTCTGTATATTTGACATTTGGGTATGAATTACGAGCTTCACATGATACCCTTTATGACTTTAGAAAAGCCGTTAACAGTGAAAATTTTGTCCCTTGCATACTCCAGTCTTACAGAATTTAAATGGGGTCATATATGAATCTAAAGAGTCTATAATGCAGGAATAGGATAACAGAAAGGAGTGTGCCGATCAGGGCCGTAGAACCGTTATTTTCCAAAGGAGTCAGAAGGTTTAATTAATAACTAACGCACTGAGCAGTACTACTAAAGGAATTTCCTTTAAGTTTGTTTTGAAAGGTAAAAAAAGGTACTGGATATATGTTTTATTACCTCAGTTGAGAGTGTGCCGTTATAGGCTTTTATAGCCTCGTCAAATGCACTGGAGGTAACCAGATCGGGTCTGAGGGGTTAAGGTGAAATGAATGGAAGTAGATATCTAAGAGCATGTTACTGATCCAGAATTTACCTATTGCTATGGGAAACTTCTGAAAAACTCATAGCAGTCCAGGTGGCAGTAGATATCAAACCCACAATCGCTTAACCGAAGTGCCACCTCGCTCGGTAAGTCTGAAGAGAGATGGTTCTTTTATAGGCGTGTGGTCACTAACTTTTTAATCTTGCTAACTTATCTAATCCCGAAGAGATAATTGGAATATTACTTATTTCTATGACCAAGAGACTGATCTTACTTCATTAGTCGCGAAGAAGGGAGGATGTCCTAGGAAGAAGGTATTCTAAACCGCATCGGAGATATTCTCAAGAATATTCTGTGCCACTTGAACAAATTACCACCAAGCGTTAGATTCAGTCTTATTCATTGATGTGGTAAATTGTGGACCTTTAATAAGTTGCCTTGTTGGAGGACCATCAAATATACTAGCTTTTAGTTTTTTCCGTGCTAATCCCGGAAAACTTACGTGATAAGTACCCAAAACAATTTTGATCTCTGTTTAAAGCTTTCATAAATTGCAAATATGCAAAAGTGGTAGTAAGATTTTGCTCTCATAACCAAAGCTTCGTTGATTAGGTATTGTTTTCCTTAAACCATAACAACTCTTAGAGGGTTAAAGGATTTTTAGCTGTGCTGTCTGTGGCGACATCATAGCACCACATAGTCTTACCTTTAGTTTTGACTTTTACGTCAATTTATTTTAAGGTTTCTTAGTCAGTTTTTATTTGAGGTTGGTCAAGTGTCAATGTCAGATGGTACCATTATAATATCACATATATTATGATCTTGGTCGATAGCTGCGTACACTAGCACCCTACTTATTCGATGAATGGTAACCATGGAAAAAGGAAACAAAAAAGGTGGATGACTGATTTCGAAATTAACAAGACAAGACGTACCTTTGACACAACATTTTTTATATAACGCTTTTTATAATTTAAAATAAAATTATTTTATTAATTACTGCGATTCTGATTTTCTGCTACCTACAATTGGTGACCCCGAACGAGCACACTTCATCTGCAAGGAACCCCTTTGGAGCATCCCGGAATAACATTCAAGACTAGAAGATTCTACACCCGACAGAAGATTATACACCCGACAGAAGATTACACACCCGACAAATTTCCACACCCGACAGAAGATTCCACACCGGAGAGAAGATTTCCACACCCGACAAGACATTTTGAAGATCCCTCCCAAGAAAGAAATTTCAATTTATGGTTGATACCTTTTTTCGGGTAAGTGGGGTGTTTTTGTTGGTATCTTCTATCGATTTGATCATATATGATGCCTACAGACAGTCTGACATTGCCAGTTGAGGAGCCTCAGACCTCAGTCGATAATTTTTCTAATTTTTCTAAATATACTGGTAACAAAGACGAAGTTTTTTCTATTAATAAAAATACCGAAATTCTAAACCTTACCAAATCAATAAATGATTTAAATCAAAATTTTAAATTAATGATGGGTGATTTAATTAATAAACAAAATGAATTAGAAAAAAAGATTGGAAAATAAGGGATCCTCTCACACATCACGTGATGATTCCAATCAAAAATGCTACTGTAGACATAAAAAAACACGGGTATTTTATCTATCCACTATGCCGTCCAAGGAGGAAGTCTGCCATTTTTAAATCAACACAATTTGCCCACAGATGTAACTTGTACTAGTGCTCTTGCATGGTAGTAGAATAGAACTACGTTTTGAACTGTCGATAAAAAGGCGCTAATCGTCTGGAGTGTATTCTGACAAATCCATTTTTTCTACGAGTCTTTTTATGTCGTTACAGAATATTTTTTTGAATGAAAAAAGGCAGAAGATCTTTCTCTTTTTCGATAAAATGTAATATTAGTACCTGGATTAAAAAGGTTCTTTTCTTTTAATCTGGATGCAAATAATTTAGCAGATTTCTTTGAGAGGTTTAGGTCTCTTATGAGATCGTTCAATTCGTGTTGATTAAAAAGCTGAGGAGTTGTTAAAACTGCTTTAAATTAACTGTCGTTTACTGATTAAATTCTATTTAACTTTATCAGACAGCTGAAAGATGAAATGGGCATTTCTTCTGAGTGCAGTACAAGTCTTCTTGCAGAATCCAGATTAGGATATGTCCATTTGTGTCTATTGTTTCTACTCATGCCTTAAATATTAAGGAGACAAAAATACCATCATAATGGTTTCGCGATTCCCTCCAAACTATTGTTCTTATGTCATGTCTCTTTCTATTCGATTCGTTACGTGTTGAGCTCGCACACAAGAATCCATGCCCTGTAGTCAGAAATAGTTTTACTATTTTCTTTCAAGGTGTATTCGCCACATATATAACAAAAAACATATTGATGGATTATAGAGTTACGTCTACTTGTGGATGCCATTGTTTTAGTTTTAATACTATAAAAAACGAACATTTTAACAAAATGATAACACAACGTTTCTTGTAAAAATTCAATAATATACTCGTGAAGGATAAAGGTAGCCAGAAGGTACTATATTTCTGAAATTAATTAGTGGGGATTAAGAAAGTATAGGATAATCGGATCATAGGCAATTCAAAGTAAAAAATAAGCATATTGCCTGTTAACCAGGTATAGGAAGCTTACACACCAGATATAATATTTGAGCTTCCGGTATGCTGTCTGTCTATTTTTCTGCAGTCTTCTAGTACTGCTGTTCTTGTATGCTGACTAACTTCTTCCGCAGTCGTCTATCTCTATTGTATTCTCTAGAGATCAACTCCTGTTGGGTACCTTTAGCTTAGGATTTGTAACAAGACCTTCTCAGTTTTAATACCCCTCCTTTTTTTTGGTGGTGCTGAAAAGAAACACTAACCCATCAAGCCGTTGTTTATATTGAGAAAACCTTGTATACAAATTTATTAATGGAAAAATTTACTATTTGAAAACTCTGTGAACCAATTGGTCCAACAACCTTCAGTTACCCCTTATGTTACTGGGTACCTCAACGTATATGTAGCCAATGTTTGTTTTAATTGGGTACATGAACCCTCTTTGCTCATTCAGTGTAGTAGCTAGCCCTTAATCAGTAAACTATAAATTACAATCCTGTAAAAATACAAAGGGCTATAATACTTTAATGTAGTTCAGAGGAAGAGAGTATAAAGCTAATACATTGTGTTTTAAATAAAGAGAACAAGTAGTTTTAAAAATGTTATTGTTTCAATGCAAACAATATGTTGCTGAAAGAAAACGGTGCCAAATTTCTGTTTAGAAATGGTTAATCTATTCTGTAGTACGGCTATGTCAGTGCCAGGCAGAACAAAAAGTGAAAAACAAAATCTACACAATTTTTATTATCATATTTCCACTAGAAACCTGATTTTTCGAAAACCAATATCGCAATTCGGAGCTATAGAATAAATTTCCATCTGGCGTGAACAACGTGGATATGGATACGTTTCTTTCGCAAATAACCTTCGAAATAGAGCCGCAACTCCAACCCAAAGAGGAAATTGTCTCTAACTCTACGTTTGTTTTAACTTAAGGGCGCATTTGTGTCGTACGAGAAACGAACAATTTCTCACATCCTTTTTCTTTAGGTTCACGGGATGGCTTGATTGAATTTTATTTTTTGGTCTCTGCAGACTCATCCGTTAACGTCAGGAAAGATCATTTTAACTTATCGTTTTTTACATTTTTTCTCGTTCGGATGAAAATGGACGTTGCATTTTACAGGGTGTACTTTTTACTTAACAGTATATTTTTTTTTAGAACATGTCCCCCGGTTTACCGAATAATAATAATATTAATAATAATAATAATAATAATAATAATAATAATAATAATAATAATAATAATAATAATAATAATAATAATAATAATAATAATAATAATAATAATAATAATAATAATAATAATAATAATAATAATAATAATAATAATAATAATAATAATAATAATAATAATAATAATAATAATAATAATAATAATAATAATAATAATAATAATAATAATAATAATAATAATAATAATAATAATAATAATAATAATAATAATAATAATAATAATAATAATAATAATAATAATAATAATAATAATAATAATAATAATAATAATAATAATAATAATAATAATAATAATAATAATAATAATAATAATAATAATAATAATAATAATAATAATAATAATAATAATAATAATAATAATAATAATAATAATAATAATAATAATAATAATAATAATAATAATAATAATAATAATAATAATAATAATAATAATAATAATAATAATAATAATAATAATAATAATAATAATAATAATAATAATAATAATAATAATAATAATAATAATAATAATAATAATAATAATAATAATAATAATAATAATAATAATAATAATAATAATAATAATAATAATAATAATAATAATAATAATAATAATAATAATAATAATAATAATAATAATAATAATAATAATAATAATAATAATAATAATAATAATAATAATAATAATAATAATAATAATAATAATAATAATAATAATAATAATAATAATAATAATAATAATAATAATAATAATAAATAATAATAATAATAATAATAATAATAATAATAATAATAATAATAATAATAATAATAATAATAATAATAATAATAATAATAATAATAATAATAATAATAATAATAATAATAATAATAATAATAATAATAATAATAATAATAATAATAATAATAATAATAATAATAATAATAATAATAATAATAATAATAATAATAATAATAATAATAATAATAATAATAATAATAATAATAATAATAATAATAATAATAATAATAATAATAATAATAATAATAATAATAATAATAATAATAATAATAATAATAATAATAATAATAATAATAATAATAATAATAATAATAATAATAATAATAATAATAATAATAATAATAATAATAATAATAATAATAATAATAATAATAATAATAATAATAATAATAATAATAATAATAATAATAATAATAATAATAATAATAATAATAATATAATAATAATAATAATAATAATAATAATAATAATAATAATAATAATAATAATAATAATAATAATAATAATATAATAATAATAATAATAATAATATAGATAGATAGATAGATAGATATTTTATTGACCAGTAATTCATACAATAATAGTACATAAGGGTCACAACGTTTACGATTTAAAAATTACAATTACATATTAAAATAGTCAATCAAATATAGATAAAGATAAAATTGTCAATATTTAGAACTTATTAAAAAAAAACATTTAAATATACATTAAAAACAAATACGTAAAAAAAATAAAATATAATAACAGAACAAATTTTTAACAAATAAAACACTTAAAAAATTAAACACTTCAAGTGAAACAAATTTTTTACAAATAAATTAAAATGACACAAGTGTAATAAAAGTATGTATAAAAAAGAATTACAACAAGTGGGTTACGATTTTTTAAAATTTAAATATTCCTCAACTGAGTAAAAACATTCCTCAAGTAAGAATTCTCTAGCCAATTTCTGGACCCGTTTTGTATTAAGTGATTTTAGATTTAATTCGTTATGTAGGTCTTGGAAAAAATTAAAGAGTTTAGTGTTTAATTTGTTATTTTCGGTTACATGTAGCCTAGATTTGAGCGGCACTAAATTATTATTGTTCCTTGTGTTGTGATGGTGTACATCTGCATGCCTAAAAAACTTATTAAGACTACTATGAATGTTTATTATGTTCTCTAGTATGTATATGCATGGTAAAGGCATTATTCGATGTTTTTTGAACAATGGCCTGCAGTGCGTGTCAAACTCTACACCATCGACAATCCGCACAGCAGCTTTTTGAAGTATAAAAACTTTGTGTGCGTGACTGGCATTGCCCCAAAGCACAGCACCGTAAGTGAGTTGACTATGGATTAGTCCATAATACACGGTTTTTAATGTTTTATTATCGAGTACATTTCGCATTTGTCCGAGAGCAAATAACTGCGTAGACAACTTCGAACAGAGACCATCAATGTGACTATTCCAGTTAAGTCCAGCGTCAATTGTCACACCGAGAAATTTAACTGGCTCCAATATGTCTGTCGTTGTACTAGATGTAAAAACAATAGATTGGTTTTTACTCTCATTTAGTTTTAATTCGTTCGAGTCAAACCACTTTTTGGCCATTGAGACATAATCTCTGTTTGAGGCTATATTGTCCTTGGTCAAAATAGTTGTATCATCAGCGAAAAGGATGACAGTGGCACCGTCAATTGATGTCGGTAGATCGTTGATGTAGACTATAAATAATAGTGGACCTAAAACAGAGCCTTGAGGCACCCCTCTCACTACAGATGACATTGAGGACTCCAAGTTATTAAGGGAAACATACTGCTTCCGATTATGGAGGTAACTCGAAAGTAAATTTAGAGTTTGGTCTCTAATGCCATAGAATTCTAGTTTTTCAAGCAAAATCTCAGTACTGACGCAGTCGAAAGCTTTAGATAAGTCACACATAGTAGCCGTAGTACTAGTTCCATTATCCATGCCATCAGTTATGTCATCAATGACAGATAATAGAGCTTTAACAGTCGATTTATGCTTCCTGAACCCATATTGATGTGTAGAAAGGATACTTTTGCTTTCAAAATAATTAATTAATTTTTCTTTCAAAATTTTTTCCAATATCTTGCCTATAATAGGAACAATTGCGATGGGTCTATAATTATCCAAAGTGTTTGTATCTCCCTTTTTGTGTATGGGTACGACTTTACTTATTTTGAGTTCATCAGGCCAAAGCCCTTCTTCGCAACATTTGTTGAACAACAAACAAAGTGGTGTAACGATAGACTCAGACGCAATTTTCATCATAGTGCTATTTAAACCGTAGTGGTCTATACATTTTGAGTTCTTTAGTTGAATGATGGCTAGCCTAATATCAGACTCGACAATGGGTGGCATAAAAAATGAAAAACTAGGTTTCGGCAATTTATTGATGTAAGTGGAAGGACTTTCGATACCGTTATTTATGGTGGAAATAATCATGTCGGCTACGGAGACAAAAAAAGAGTTTAAATCCTCAGGAGAGAGCGTTGATGTTGTACGCTTAGTTTTATTAGCGTTTCTCTCAGAGTTAACAATTTTCCACACACTTTTACTTTTGTTGTCCGATTTCTCGATCACATTTCTATAATAATCACGTTTTGTTTGTCTTAGGGCCTGTTTATACTTTTTGCGTGATTCTCTGTAGAGATTCCAATCAATCATCGAATTGGTTTTATTAAAACGAGCCTTCATTGAGAATACCTCTCTCCTCTGTTCACGAAGCTCTCGATTGTACCACTCCGCCCCTTTATTTCGGTTTTGGTATTTTTTAATGGGAAAACTGCTATCGCTGGTGTCTTTAAGAATGCCCAATATTTTATTGGACATATCGCTAGCTTGCAAGATCTCTAGTTCCAGATCATTCCAATTTACATCCGAAATTGATTTTGCAAAATTTTCTAGGGTTCTCGGATTTATATTGCGCCTTGTTATACATTTTTTATTATTATTTTTATTATTATTGGTCTTCATATTATTAATGATCAAATAGATACCACAGTGGTCAGCTATATCAATATCTACAGTTCCAGTGGAAATATCGTGAATATGTAGATTACTTAGTACATTGTCAAGCTTTGATCTGGATGTAGGAGTAATGCGTGTGGGAACGTGAATAAAATGACGCAAACCATATATCGCTGCAAAGTTACGAATATCCCTAGCATGTTGCGTGTTTCCATCAAGATCACAATTTAGATCACCCAGAAGACTGATAAATTTATATTTTTTAGACATATCACATAAAAGTCTATGTAATTTGTCTTTAAAAATGTTTATATCGCCATGACTAGATGACCTATAGGTTGTGATCAAAACACTGTTTTCGTTGACAATTTCAACTGCACAAAATTCCGCATGGATGGGTACAGAGAACTTTGAGCAATAATAATAATAATAATAATAATAATAATAATAATAATAATAATAATAATAATAATAATAATAATAATAATAATAATAATAATAATAATAATAATAATAATAATAATAATAATAATAATAATAATAATAATAATAATAATAATAATAATAATAATAATAATAATAATAATAATAATAATAATAATAATAATAATAATAATAATAATAATAATAATAATAATAATAATAATAATAATAATAATAATAATAATAATAATAATAATAATAATAATAATAATAATAATAATAATAATAATAATAATAATAATAATAATAATAATAATAATAATAATAATAATAATAATAATAATAATAATAATAATAATAATAATAATAATAATAATAATAATAATAATAATAATAATAATAATAATAATAATAATAATAATAATAATAATAATAATAATAATAATAATAATAATAATAATAATAATAATAATAATAATAATAATAATAATAATAATAATAATAATAATAATAATAATAATAATAATAATAATAATAATAATAATAATAATAATAATAATAATAATAATAATAATAATAATAATAATAATAATAATAATAATAATAATAATAATAATAATAATAATAATAATAATAATAATAATAATAATAATAATAATAATAATAATAATAATAATAATAATAATAATAATAATTAATAATAATAATAATAATAATAATAATAATAATAATAATAATAATAATAATAATAATAATAATAATAATAATAATAATAATACTCATACTGTTTATTGACATTTAACATGTACAAAATTGGGTACATTTTTAGTCAGTGGAAATCTTACATAGCTAAAATATTATATTATAAAACCTAAATTAGTAATATATAAAATATTATGTATAATGTAAAATAAAATAATAAGACTAACAAATAGGACAAAATATAAAATATAAAAGGTAAACATTCAATAAAATAAAATACAAAAGGATTATAGGTACTTGTTAAAATGTTATTGTGAACAGTGATTAGCGATTTTATCATATTAATGGTTCAAATATTCGTTTATAGAATAGAAACAGTGTTCTAGTAAGTAAGTTTTTGCTAACTTTGAGAATGTAAAATTTCCCATGTTTTTAAAATCTTTATTTTTAAATTTATTTACAAATATATTGTATACGTTCACATTGATTTTGTTGTTTTTTGTTGTTGCGAGTCTTGAGTACTGAGGTATCATGTTATGTGCATTACGTGTACCATATTTGTGCATATCAGAGTGTAGTATATATGAGGATTTATTATTATATAATAATAATAATAATAATAATAATAATAATAATAATAATAATAATAATAATAATAATAATAATAATAATAATAATAATAATAATAATAATAATAATAATAATAATAATAATAATAATAATAATAATAATAATAATAATAATAATAATAATAATAATAATAATAATAATAATAATAATAATAATAATAATAATAATAATAATAATAATAATAATAATAATAATAATAATAATAATAATAATAATAATAATAATAATAATAATAATAATAATAATAATAATAATAATAATAATAATAATAATAATAATAATAATAATAATAATAATAATAATAATAATAATAATAATAATAATAATAATAATAATAATAATAATAATAATAATAATAATAATAATAATAATAATAATAATAATAATAATAATAATAATAATAATAATAATAATAATAATAATAATAATAATAATAATAATAATAATAATAATAATAATAATAATAATAATAATAATAATAATAATAATAATAATAATAATAATAATAATAATAATAATAATAATAATAATAATAATAATAATAATAATAATAATAATAATAATAATAATAATAATAATAATAATAATAATAATAATAATAATAATAATAATAATAATAATAATAATAATAATAATAATAATAATAATAATAATAATAATAATAATAATAATAATAATAATAATAATAATAATAATAATAATAATAATAATAATAATAATAATAATAATAATAATAATAATAATAATAATAATAATAATAATAATAATAATAATAATAATAATAATAATAATAATAATAATAATAATAATAATAATAATAATAATAATAATAATAATAATAATAATAATAATAATAATAATAATAATAATAATAATAATAATAATAATAATAATAATAATAATAATAATAATAATAATAATAATAATAATAATAATAATAATAATAATAATAATAATAATAATAATAATAATAATAATAATAATAATAATAATAATAATAATAATAATAATAATAATAATAATAATAATAATAATAATAATAATAATAATAATAATAATAATAATAATAATAATAATAATAATAATAATAATAATAATAATAATAATAATAATAATAATAATAATAATAATAATAATAATAATAATAATAATAATAATAATAATAATAATAATAATAATAATAATAATAATAATAATAATAATAATAATAATAATAATAATAATAATAATAATAATAATAATAATAATAATAATAATAATAATAATAATAATAATAATAATAATAATAATAATAATAATAATAATAATAATAATAATAATAATAATAATAATAATAATAATAATAATAATAATAATAATAATAATAATAATAATAATAATAATAATAATAATAATAATAATAATAATAATAATAATAATAATAATAATAATAATAATAATAATAATAATAATAATAATAATAATAATAATAATAATAATAATAATAATAATAATAATAATAATAATAATAATAATAATAATAATAATAATAATAATAATAATAATAATAATAATAATAATAATAATAATAATAATAATAATAATAATAATAATAATAATAATAATAATAATAATAATAATAATAATAATAATAATAATAATAATAATAATAATAATAATAATAATAATAATAAACTTTTGTTCCTACATTTTCGTCATATTCTCCTATTCCATTTATCTTGTCTTCTTTCTTCCCGCAGGTCCATTTAATTAATGACTTTCAATCTTTCACAAATTTTAACTTAACAATATTGGATATGGACAATCCACTCGAGTTGTACAATATGTTTTTTCTACGACCCACTTACGTAAATCTATAATTTAAAAAATATATATTTACGGTTATTAAGACTAATTTTAAAATAATTTTAAAATAATTAATGAATTTTACTAATTTATAGAATAAAATAAACATAAAAAAGATTTAATTTAATTGTCCCCAGCTCAGATTGAATCCCGAGCTATACTTGAGGACTCTGTATCTGTAACGTATAGAGGGTGGGTTACCCCACGGCACTGAGGCCTCATTAAGCCCCTTGTGCATCCTCCTGAGATAAAGGCACCTCCTAGCTCGTGAGCCAGCCTACATATTTAATGTAGTTGACAACGTCGCCAAGAGGTGCTTCTCTTATATCGGCCGGTGTTAGCCGATACTCGCCGCATACAAATCTTCTAATAAATGAGAGCGTCGAGCAATCGCAAAGGATATGCTCGATGGTCTCATCTTCTTGTTTCTACCCTCTGCAGAGTGCGGATTCTGACAGTCCCATGATATGGATATGCTTTCGTACTTGGCAATGACCAGTCAGAATGCCTGTGACAGGCGCAAATTCTGTCTAGTCATAGTCAATTATTTGTTTGCTGCAGTGTTGTCAGAATAACTTATGAGCTCCATGGCAACTCCGCAGTTTTTTGTTTCATCCCATCTTTCCTTGAATTTCACAAGGGAATGTTCTTTGATTAGGTCTGTCTCTACCGATTTTGTCAGGCCAATAGAAGGGCCAGAGGTCCAAAAAGTATTTGATTGGCTGATTTCTTGGCTAGTGAATTAGCAAGACGGCTACTTTTCGATGTGGCGTGACCTTTTTTCCATCTTAAGGTGACCACATTGTTGATGGATACTTCGGTCAAAGGTTCGTGACATTCTAGTACTAACCTTGAATAAATTCGTGGTCTGTTCAGGGTGAATAGTGCTTGTCTGCTATCTGTATAAATGAGCATGTTCCTTTCAGTGATAATGTTTCTGGTTATTTCTTTTGCTGCTATGAGAATCCCCGTTAGCTCTGTTTAAACTGCACAGGCACTATTTCTCACAGCCCATTTTATGTTTAGGTTTGAGAATCTAGAGTATATTCCACATCCTGAGCCTTGTTTTGTTTTAGAACCGTCGGTATAGATATGAATCGTACCTGCCACTTCCAGCTCTTCTATTTGTTCTATTATAACTTTATATGGCTTATGAAAGATATATTTCGGTGTCCATGTTCGCCTGAAGTAGTGGGAGCGTATCGAGCGCCTCCTGCCAAAAGTGACATCTCGCCTCACCAGATCCTACATCAGGTTCTATCCCGACCGTGCGGAGACGTGTCATTGTCGTCAGAGCAACCTCCTTGATGTAAATTTCAAGGGGAGTGAGACTAAGAATGACTTCCATAGCTCTAGTCGGTGTTGTTTTTATGGCTCCTGTTATGTTGAGAGATGCTGTTCTTCAAGGTTGTTCTAGTTTACGGATAGCTGTTAATTTTAGGGTTTTCGGTACCCAGACCAAGACCGTATGTTAGCATATGTCTTATGATAGCCGTGTAAGTCCATGCAACGACTCTGGGGTAGAAACCCCAGGTGCGCCCCACGGTTCGGCGGCATTGTTCATAAGCAATGTATGCACTTTTAACTCTATTTTCTAAATGCCAGTTCCATGTTAACTGGTTGTCAAAGGTGAGACCTAGGTACTTCACCTCTATTGCGAAGTTTAGTTTTGTGTTTAGGAGTTCTGGAGATTTTAATTCCATTTTACTCCTATTCCTTGTGAAAAGGACCATTTTTGTCTTAGGATTGATAGACAGTGAATGGTCCTTGCACTACTGTTCTATAATTTTTAGAGCTACTTGCATTATTTCACAGAGTATGTTCTCGAGGAAGAAATCATATAGTTTGCTTAAAATTTAATTTTTCAAAATAATAAAAATAAAGTAGCAAATACATGAAATAGGTTCTAATTACATAGAAGAAGAAAGATCAAGGTTGACAGATGATTGTCAAAATGAAATGTTTACATTTTCTGTAGGTTAACTTTAACACACTTTTAACTATTAAATTATCAACTTTAATCCTATGATTTATTTTCAAAAGGGTAAGTTTCATTCAACTTTATATAACTTAAAGTGTATATCATTTAATCGATTAATATATTTATTTTCTACTGATCAAATTAAAAGCGTAACAAGATAAGGTGTCGAATACTCCGGAAAGGCTATGGTTAGGCTGTAAAAAGGGGATGACATATAAACAAAATAAAAAGAAGAGAAGCAGTGAGAATTTTTGACATTATATGAGGTTAAGAATTAATAATTTATAATTTGAATAGAATAATTAATTCAATATAAAATTGGATAATTAATGAAAGAAAATAGGAAAAGTGGTATGGAAACTATGGGTTGTCACAAGAGAGGTCATTAAAAGGCAGTGACGGGCTCCTTCACCAAAATTTCAGTAGAAATTAATAAAAATATCAATGAAATAGCTAAATATTTCTTTTTCTGTAACAAAATGCTCTGCATTTTTGTCTCTACACAAATTAAAAGAAATAAATTTTGTTGAGAAATGGGTACTGTTACCGACTAGCCCGCAAGAACATGGACAATTCGGAATCATGGAGATGTCTTTAAAAGAATTGCGGAGGTCGAATAAAAGTATTATTTAATAACGACATCGTTGTTTTAACTGAACATTCTCATGCACCCAATCCAGCTAAAAATGAAGCATTAAAATTCGTAGATAAAATAAGATACCTGGCATCTACTACTGTAAAAAGACCGAGACAAATTATTCAACAAGCTACAAATAGTATTTCCTTGGAAGCAGCTGTTCATTTGCCTAAATATTGTGCATCACAAAGAAACGTTGAACGTGTACGACACCCATTCACCCGTTCACCCATATCCAAATCCAAGGAATGTTGGAGATATTGTCATTCCAGCTGCATTGAATACAACTTCGAGAAATAAAAATTTCTTATTATGGGATTCTGGTAACGACGACTCTAACCGTATACTGATGTTTGGTACAGTAGAAAATCTTCGACATCTCCAACAACATCGTCATTGGTTTGTTGATGGAACGTTCAAAGTTTCACCTGAAATATTTTATCAAGTATTTACGATACATGGGTTAATCGACAATAGTGCTTTTCCGCTAGTATACATATTACTACAAGATAAACGTAAGGAGACATATGTCCGTATTTTTGAAAAAATGTAGAATTGCAAGAACACATACGCCCCATTAGTGTATTATGTTACTTTGAAAAAGCATTTCAAAATGCTGTTTCACAAGTATTCTCCGGTCTTCAAGGGAGTGGATGTTTATTCCATTTGGGACAGAATTTATGGCGTAAAGTTAAAGAATTTCATTTAACAGAACTGCGACGGTTCGTAAAAATGCTACTGGGATTAAGTTTTATACCTCCTGACGATGTCATAATTACATTTTAAACTTTAACCGATATAATGCCCAGATGAAATGGATAATTTAATCAATTATTGGGAACATACTTATATCGGAAGAATGAGACGAAACCGTAGGTCAGTTCCATTATTCCCTATTAATGTGTGGAACATATATAACAGAGTGAACAGTGATTTGTCCAGAACAAATAATTCTGTAGAAGGTTGGCATATGGCATTTTAACAAACTATAGATTGACATTATCCGACAGCATTTCATAAAAGAACAAAATCAAGTAGAAGTTAAATGTTTTTGTTTTCAAGCTGGATATCGGCGACCAGAAGCCACCAAAAATGAATATGTGCAACTTAATATACGGATAAAAACAGTTCTGCAAAATTATAATAATAATGACATTATCAATTATTTGCGTGGATTGTCGTATAATTTAGAATTATAATTTTTAAGCAATAAATCATTTAATAAAACATGTTTTATTTTTTATTTTCTATAAACCAAATCGAGTGACAGAGTATGGGTTTTAAGCGTCTGATTCGTGTAAAACATAATGCACCACAAATGTAAATGTAATTATATTTTTTAAAAATTCACAAAAATATGAATAAAACTTGTTTATAATTACGTTACGTTAAACAAACACCATAAATGTGAATGTAATTGCATTTATTAAAGATATAAAAAAAATAAAAAAAAAAATGTTTAAAATTACGTTTTATGCGTCTGATTCGTGTAAAACTAATGCACCACAAATGTAAATGTAACTATGTCTTAAAGATACAAAAAAACTAATAATAAAAATTGTTTATAATTACGTTAAACAAACACTACAAATCTGAAAGTACTTGCATTTATTAAAGATACAACATACAAAAAAAATGTTTAGAATTACGTTTTAGAGAAAAATAGAGCTAAAAATGAAATGTACGTAAATTAAAATAAAATAAAGCAAAGGTAAAATTTGGGGCGCTTATGTCGGGAAGCGCATTTGTCGTGAAGCGCATTTGTCGTGAAGCGCATTTGTCGGGGCGCTTTTGTCGGGGCGCATTTGTCCGAGGCGCAATTGTCGGGTAACCAGTTCTGATCGAACAAATCAAGCAATGTTTATCCTAGTTACAAGTTGTCTAGAAAAATACGATTCAAATCAAAACTTGTTGGACGAGGTTATGACGGCGCTAGTGTTGTCAGGGCAATTAAATGGTTTACAATCGAAGATTAAAGAAGTAGCACCAGAGGCGGTGTTCGTTTATTGTTTGGCGCACCGCCTGAATTTAGTCCTATCTCAAAGCTGTAACAGTATTTCGAAGTGCCGCATATTTTATGCTAATGTGAATCGTCTGCCTTCTTTTTTTCATCATTCAGCTAAAAGAAGTCACGCCGCCAATGTAAACCTTAATAATCAAATATCCACTTTAATAGTTACAAGATAATAATAATAATAATAATAATAATAATAATAATAATAATAATATTCGTCTTTATTTCCAGTAATGTAAAGTAAATACATAAATAGAATAATACATATATACACGGGCGAAGTTTATTTTTGGTTGTGCACTAGACACAACAAAAATATTCTTCCATTTAACCCGCGAGTAAACCTGCATATAACCATAGAGCAGAAATAAACAATCAAAGACAAAATAGATATAACGTATAACTATATCAAATAAATAAACAACTGTAATTTTAACATTTAACAAACAAATGAAAATGCACTTGTCTCAGGAAGGCTGAATCCAATAAAAAAAAAACAACTAAGTAGGGCAAAAAAATATCAAAAACAACAACCAATGAAAGAGGGAAGTACAAATACGTAGCGAGACAATAAAATAGATGGTCATCTAATTCTAAGATTTTAAGTCTTATTCATAATAATTGGAATTCTCTAAAACAAGTTTTTATTGACATTTTAAACGACCCGAATTCTGATCAGGCTTCAATAGGACAGAACCAGGGCTTCTTAAATAATATGTTTAATGTCTTTGAATTTGTTCTTCTAGTTATAATTTTTAACGAAAGTTTTTCCATCAGCGATGTTCTTTTTGATGCATTGCAGAAATGTTCTTCATATATACATTACTGTGTATCTCAAATTAAAAATGCGCAGAATCAACTAAACGCTAAAAGAAATGAAGTTATTTTTGCAAATATAATTGATTCAGTTTCCCTAAGAACAGAACTGTCCACTGAGCACCGTGATGGGCGCTTAAGACAAGTCTTGACAAGAGATCAAGTAGTTCAAAAATATAAAATTATGTATTATGAAATACTGTACACAATTTTAGAACAAAATCAACACTCGCTTTCAGGATACTGATAAGCTTCAGTTCGTAACATTAATGGACACTTCCAAATTTTCTGTATATTCGGAGAGCTTTCCTACAGAAGTACTAAATAATTTAGTTCAAATGTATCATAGTAAATTAAATGATTTACAAAGGTTAAAAAATGAGTTACAGTTTATTTACAGTCATGAAAACTTTATAAATATTGACATCGATAAATTGTTGGAAAAACTATTTGAAAATCGTGATATTCTCAAAGAAGCTTATAAGGTATATTTCTTGATCCTAACTATTTCAACCACTAGTGTTTCAGTCGAACGTAGTTTTTCTTGTTTAAAATGAATTAAAACATATCTACGAAATACAATAACAGAAGATCGACTTACCAATTTTGCAAAAATTTCATTTGAAAAGACACTCTTAAATGAACTTGTATGATCAGAGCCATTTTTTGATGATATAATAGATAATTTTGCAAGTTTAAAGGATATGAGAATCGACCTTATGTACAAAAAAATAAAAAAAGTCGATTTTTTGTGTGTTTTATTTATAACGCGTCACCTACATTCAAACCGACGAGCCGCCACTGCTAAAAGGTCAATCTTGAAAACATAGGGTTATTTGTGGATTGTAATTGATCATTTAAACAACTTCTGGGTTGTAAACATGTTGATAAATGTAATACATTACCATCAAGTCTAGTTTACTATCTTTGGGACATTGGTCGACAGATTTTGTGTTTTCTTTTCTACCTAATCTACTTCGGACCACTTTGAGATATGGATAATATTTCTACATACAAATAACTCATTTTAATGTATATTTAATCTCAATAACTAAATAATATACTGACAATTAGTTTGACAGAAGTGTCACTTATTTAAAATTTTAAAAATAAAAGTAGTTGGTTGTCCAAAATATGAACTGTTATTGATAAATTTAATTTTTTTGCTGTGTTTTCACTACCTAGAATGGATATAAAATATATTCGATTACTTGAACGCAATACTATATTTTTTCGTTTCGTAGTATGGGCGTAAATTAGCTAATTAATATCCATGTGGGCAAAGAAAAAATAAATGTGTGTGTGTGTGAGATATGGCTTCGGACGGTGTCCATTTTCCACATAATGTTTAAATAATAAAAATGGAAATATCTAGTTTATTATTGCGTATAAATTTAATTAAAATATCGAGGATATGTTTATCGGTTCTTGTCAGAAGGAATGTCAAATTTACTGGTAGAGGAAAATTGAGAGAGATTAAAGATTTATATAGCCCAGTTATTTGTAATGCATAATTTTGACATTCAAAGAAAAGGTGATTGGCGTCTCCAACCGACGCATTATTGCAAGTGCAAGTGGGGAGTCTATAATTTTTATTTTATGTAGATGGGCAGGAAACCGCCCATCATTTAATTTGAGACGTGATAGAATAGAAGTATATTTTTTGGGTAAACCAAAATTGTTGATATGAGGAATATTATTAGGAAGTTGCCTATGAAGTTAAAAATAATGACTATTTCAATTTTTAGAAACATCATGGTATTGGCTTATCCATCTGTTTCTTATGTTTTTCTTATATGCATTGACAATATCAGGCAATGACGAGACTTTGGTATATACACCGATCCTATATGCAGCTTTAGCTTCTTGGTCTACAATTTCCAGTGAGGCCACAGTGTCCTTTAACCTTAATAAAGTTAATATTTTTGTTGATAGTCCTCAGATTATTTAATAAATTTTTAATTACAAATACAAGTTCTTGTCGATAAAACTTTATTGGAGAGCCTTGTATAGCCTGTAAGACCGACTTTCAATCAGACATAATAACGAACGCTTGAAATGGACTTAACTTACACCACAGAAGAGCTTTTTTAATGGCCGAAGCTTCAGCTATAAAAATTGAGGAATGTATAGGTTAGTTTAAATTGTTCTATATGATTAATATTAGAAACAAGAAAAGCTGCTCCAGTTCTTTCATCATATTTTGACCCATCTGTAAATATTTTTATTATATCTTCATTAAAAGAACTCAATTGGGATTTCAAAATTAGGTTATTTAAGGCAGGATGATTAGTATATGTGGGGTATATAAATAGTTTGTATGAGCAAAAGAGATAAATTGGGAAATAAATATATTTGTTAATGGAATAATCGTCAGAATTGGTATTAACAAAGGCATCAGACAATCGAGGCGAATTTTTAATCCGCCAATAAGGTAGGGTTAAATTGCAAGTATTAAGTAGGGCAATTTTAGAAACCATGGTTGTATTAAATGTTCGATATTTGATTATCTGTTTTTCTGCTAAAAATTGTCTACGAAGCGATAAAGGGGGTTCTTGAATTTCAGCCAATACTGCCTGATTAGGTGAGGACATCATAACTACCAAACATATTTTCGGGGATTTATACTGAATGCGATCTATGGTTACCAAGTTTGTTTTTGACAACGCACCATATAATATATATCCATATTCCAAAATCGAACTTATGTATGACCTATAGAAAATCAGGAAAATGTTAGTATCTGCTCAAAATTTTTGTTTTGAAATAACTCAAAGAAGATTGATTCCCTTTTTACATTTCTGCTTTACATACTTAATATGGTTTGTCCATAATAATTTTTTATCCAAGACCATACCTAGATATTTAAAGTCGTCGACAAATTATATCTGCTTAAAGAGGTAAACCTAGGTGTAGCTAGACGACGCGTCTATAAAAATATGTCAAAGCAGTCTTTTCCGGAGAAATACTGAAACCCATGTCTATAAACCATTGTTTAAGTATGCACATAAATGTTCTTAAGTGATTCATATGAACTATGGGTAAAATAGAAGTATATATCATCCGCGTATTGAACAATATTGTCATTTCCTAATCTGTGCTGATCTTTAATGTAAATTTTGCGATTACCAAATAAATTTAATATATTTGCTGAAACTTTTTTGTCTATACCAATTTTAACCATTTTCCTAAATATGACATTCAGATCAACAACATCTCATATGCGCCAGTTATATCAAGAAATAAACATAACATAAAATGAGTTTTGGAGGAACATAATTGTATATCAGTAACTAAATGACTTACAGCATCTATTGTACCTTGCCCTCTACGAAATCCAAACTGAGCTCGAGGTAAAAGTGATTTACTTTCTACAAAGTGCTCTAATCTTAATTTAGTTAATCTTTTGAAAGTCTTCGTAATACAAGATAGTAAGGAAATAGGACGGTAAGATGATGGTAGAAGAGGATCCTTTAATATAAGGCACACTATTATATTTTTAAGAAAATCTCTTGTTTCATCCACCAGTCATTAAAGGCCTGTAACAGCAGATTTTTTGCATAAAGAGGAAGGTTATTATTTTATAGGTGAAGCCGTCTAATCCCGGGGCAGTATTACTATTATTTTTTAAAGCGAAATCCAATTCAGCGACAGTAAATGGGTTTGATTAATAATTGTTCTTATTGTGAAAAGTAAAGTGATCTAGTTTTTGTTCGATGAAACTGGAAACAGAAGGAGGAGTTAATTTGTTTAAAACTTCTTCAATCATTTCTTTAGATTTAGGGCTTTTCTTTGTTGATAATTTTTATTACTAATAGCTTTAATGTGTCGCCAAACGTCAGTTGAAGGCGTGTTTTTATTTAAGTTATTTAAAAATGATACCCAACTATTTCGTTATTTGGTTTTGAATAAACGTTTAGTTTTGGTAAGTCATATACTTATTAAAATTTCCTACTTTTCTGAAATTTTTTATGGACTCCGATCGTTTTTTGATCATATTCAAACATTCCTTATCCAACCAAACTTGTCTAGGGGTAACGGGAGTAAAACACTTTTTTAAGGGCATAGTTTGAGAGGCTACATCAAAAATTAGTTCTAACAATGACTCGACTTTTCTTATACAACTTATATTTATTTCGGGAACTTAATAATTACCGGAAAATGATCCAATCCCAAGGTATCAGATAAGACTGACCAGTCCAATTTGTCCACTAATGAATGTGAAGTGAGGACAAGGTCGACTGCAGAGTGATTTTTATTTGGGTTAATACAACTAAAATTTTTCCATTGCTATTATCTCGAATCGGACCCCACATATCATGATGACAATTGAAATCACCACAAAAAAGTGTGGACAAATTAAACTGTTCAAATAAATTTATTCAATCAGAAGGATTAACTATCAGATTTGAAGGTCTATAAATTGACACAATTGATACATCTGCTGAAGGTAGGTGAATTGCGCAAGATTCAATATTACTACTTAAATTCAAAGATAATTTCAATTCCTTGTACACTAATGTATCCCACTCCACCGTAGCCGTCATCTCTGCATTTTTATATAAAGTTAAAGCCTTTTAAGTAGAATTTATTTTTAGGCTTCAGCCAGAGTTCAGATATTACTATAATGTCAACATGAAAAGTATTTATAAAATTAATAAGACTGGCTTTATTAGCCGTAATTTATCTACTATTCCATTGTAAAATTTTTAAGTTATTTATATTTTAAAAGAATTCATCATTTTCACTATCAGAAATTTTTATTAATGAGTTAGAATTTTATTGTTCTAGATATCCTGATCCATCTAAAATTTTACTGACTATGTGCTTGAAATTTTCATCATTTATATTTAATTTATTATTAATTATATTACTTACTAAATTCTGGATTTGAAAAATTTATTTTTCTTTATATACCTAATCTAAATTCTTCTCTATATGGATTAGGGAGAACTGAAGAATTAAAATTTGTTTTTTAATATCAGAGCTAGTGGTAGAAAGTTTTTGTGATGCTGGGGGTTTTGGTTTATTATGAACTGCACTAAAACTACTAGTGGGAGCTGTTAATTTAGGAAAGTTCGTTACATTTGATAAAAGTGCAAACCGATTATTAGTGATAATTTTGGAGTAAGAGGGTTTATTCACCAATGTTGCAGCTTCTTCAAAAGAAGCCTTTTCTGTTGCCATAACTTTTTTAATAGTATGCTGTTTATTATACATGGAATATGCTTTAGAAATTGAACTATGATCAATACTATCACAATGAGTACAATGTTTTCGATTTTCTAGACAATCTTCATCGCCGCAGTTTTGACATTTTTTCTTGCCTTTGCACTGGTTTTTAGTATAGCCATATATTCAGTTGAAGCACTGGACTACGGGGTAAATGTACTGCTCTACTTGAAAATTAACTAAATTAACTTTAACACAGTCAGGAATTTTGTTTCCTATAAAGGTTAGCTTTATCGTTTGTGTATCTATATACTTTACTTCTTTAGTATCTTTGTCTTGTACTTTTCTTTTTATCCGCCTAACATCAACTACCTTAATATTTGATTCAATATAGTTTTTTAAATAATCTGTGTTAAAGAATGTATCAACCATACGTATTACACCTTTTTTATGTGTATAGAATTGTGGAATGTAAGCTAATAATTTATTTTTGAGGACAACTTCATGATTTACTAAATAATTTGCTACATTGTATATTTTAAAAATAACCTTTACTCTGTTTAATCCTATAGGTTTTGTTGAAATTCAGGCAATTCCCGCAAAAAGTGGCCTATTCTAATCGGAAAAAGCCTCCACATATTTTTTTCTTGGTGTTCTAAATAAACAACTTATGGTCCAGTATCTGTTTTTTGATGAAGATTATTTAAATCAAATGTTTTCTGAATGTCTGTGTTTATCAAGTTGTTAGAATTATTATTTTCGGGCGGCGGATCGCCGCCCTGCTCGATGTCCATATTTGTTTAAGTAGAACGCCCCGAAGAAATCAGGATAATTCTAATATTAAAAATAAAAATTAAATATTTAACGTTTTTAAGGTAATCCACACTCTTTTTGTTCAGCACAAATAACGACCGGTTCGTATACGATGTCCGTCTTCTATCAAGTTATTATCCATGTGGGTGCAGGAAAAATAAATATATAAATTAGTTTGGGAGCTAAATGAATAAAAATTTAAATAGGCCCCAAACAATGATGTTCTTTTCAGCAAACTAAAAGATTTTATTAGAGAAGAAAATGTTAAACAAATAGAAAAATTAACAGAACTTATAAAAATGGTAACTTCTATAGTTGAAAATGAAATTAAAAGAAGTGATCAGACGAAATCGAAATTCTTTTCTTTTCTGTACGATGTCAAAAGGATGGCTTTTAGAAATATTTAGAGAGATGAGACGGGATAAAAATTTGTATGTAATGTTGGTAGTCCTTATCTCATTACAATTACATTTTACAATTACATTTTCAAAAACAACTTGATTTTTTTTCCAATGCACTTAACTTTCTACTAAAATTAACGTAAAGTTGTATACAAAAATATCCTTCTTCAAAATTATCAAATGGTCACTAAAATGTAGAATCTTAACACACAGCGAAGAAGAAATATGCACATCTTATCCTACTGACTGCGACATTTTTCATATTATTTAGATAGCAGTATCTGTTTTTTCTTAATTTAAAATAGTGGTTTCCTAAAATTTTTAATGTTTTAAAAACCCGTCGTTTTGATTGCATTGACTGTCATTGCAGGATTATAATTACTCGTATAAATGCTAAAAGCGATTTTGTGAGGAAATTCCCAGACATAATCTTGAATTCATAAAGAATATTAACCTGATGGGGCATAAACTAGAGGAGCATAATAAGTAGAAGTGAGCTAACCACACTCTAATTTACATAGGCAGATACCGTTTGAACTACGAATATGCGGTTTTCAAGGCCGCAAAATTCCTTTCTAAGAGCTTTACAAACAGAGCTCTAACAACAGAGGTTGTCATATTATACACAATACATTAGTATACAACTTCAATATAATTTACCATAATTATCAAACATTTTCTATGGAGTGTTGTAGTCAAATTATACTCGATTTCGTATATTTATGATATTATTTTTACACAGTTGCTACAGATCCTGGTGATCTCTACTTACCTTTTGAAACGTTTTCTTCCTGTATAGACTGTATACACCAATGTATAAAGAAACAAAAACAAACAAAAAAATGTACTTGCAATGAAGCAAAAATAACAATAATTAATTTTTATTAAGCTAAACATAAAAAATTAAAATGTCAATTAAATTCAATCGCATCCAAAATTTTGAACGTAGTATTTAAAACTTTTTTTAACAAATTTACATTAATTTTTTTTTTACATTAGACTTGTGGGAAAAAGGTGTATTATTCACCTCCATTTTTCTTTTTTCTTTTTTTGATTTAGTGAAGAGTATGAAAGTATGATTTTTTGTTTAGGTGATTACAAAGTCAAATAAAAACAAGTATTAGTAAAGGAGCAACAAGAATTCTAAAACAAGCCCCATGTTAAATCCCATAAGAAATCGCTAAGGTTAAAAGTAGCAAAAAACGTCGATATCAAGGTCACGCGTCGAGAATCGAAGTCTGGCTCATTAGTAAATATGATAACGTTAGAAAACGTCGGGAACCCAAGATGGCGGTAATCGTTGACGTAAACAATGAAAAATATAGGATCTTGGACACCAATGCTTTTTAAATGGAAAACGTTTAGTCCACTCTGGTCAGTATAGTGCTGGTGTGGACATTTAAGTAAAGATAAGACAAATATTGCTAATAATTTAAATGGAGGAAAGTTATTTGTAATAGGGTATAGTCAACATTGGACAATGAAAATAAAATATATTTTGTTTTAAAATTATATTTTTAAAGTAACAGTATTAACTATTTACAGTAACTCAATAAGTTTCAAAATTGTCTCTTTTTGAAGCTCAGCTTTTTTATTTAGGCCCATTTTCAGTAAACTTGTAATTAGTTTCTTTTTCTTAATATGTTTTTCTTTGTAATTATTCCTAATTTCAATTCCCCGTTCTGTTTTGTAAAATTGACTTCGTTTCTCGTTAGCTTCTTCCCTCCGCCTTATTCTTTCGGCACCTCTATCACATCTACATGTGGATTTATCATGAAGTTCGTGTTCAGATGTGTAGTTTTTTTTAAGTTTTTTACACCTTCAAATGCTAATTCTGAAATTTCAGTGCGTACTAAGCAATTCTTCGCAACATGCGTTCACGTGAACAAAGGTTAGGTTAGGAGGGCATACGCGAAGTTCTCCTTGTTTCATCGTTTTCTTATTTTTCATCTTTTCTCGGTAATTTGCTTTAGAATTTCTCATATGCCTTCCTAACCTAACCTTCGTTCACGTGAACGCATGTTGCAACGACGCTTACATCACGTTTGTTTGTACTAGCATGCGCAAAAATCGTGGTGGTGGGGGTAATGAATTATTTGTTTAAGGTTTTGAGACATTAAAGATTCTTCCAGTCTACTAAAACATTTTCTACGAGTAGCTTCTCTAAAAATAACAAAAATTGTCTTCATTGTCAAAAACTGATTATTTGACTCTTTTGAATCTAAATGAAATTAACGCATTGTCGCCACAGGAAATGGCACAAGATTATGAAGAATTATCTAAAGAATGGTATCACTTAATATTAAATAAAAAGATCTTTAATTAACTTGCTTGTGCTCCAAATATTAAATGGTATTCTATTTGTCGATGTCATCTAATAGCAGACGATGGTAGTACAGCACATGAACATCTTCACGCTTTAATACATTTTACTGATGGATTTACAGTGTTAGCCTACAAGAAAAAACTACAACGCACTGGTACCCGACTTCATTCAAAAACAACTTTCAAGAAAATATTTTTTTTTATTTTTTTATTTTTAGTTTTACACCCTTCAGACCTCCCGTGCTACACCCTAATCCGTCTGTAGTCTGGCAGCACTGCAGCCTGCGGCTTATTGTACCACTATTTGAAGGTCCTACTACTTTCCCATTCACACCCTCATTCATTCTCATTTATTCCCCGTCGTCGATGGTTAAACGCTAGTCGGATGAATCCCATGGTGACATGGCCCATGATGGAACCTCCCAGCGGCCACCCATCCACGACGTGACCGAAGAGATCACTGCTTAACTGTTGCGAGTAAGTGGATGCACACTAAGCTCGCTGCTAGCCTCTCCGGCAAGAAAATAATTTGCTTGGACCATGCTGTTGGTGTCCTCAGATACATCACCTGTGCTGATGGACAAAAGCCGCTTGGAAGGGATGGAGATGGTCTTAGAGGTACACCTCATTCTCATTACAATAAAAGAGTATTCAAACAAGATTGGTTACATTCCCGAGGAAAACAGTGTTGCTTAGTACGCACAGAAATTTCAGAATTAGCATCTGAAGGAGTAAAAGACTTATAAAACTACACATCTGAACACGAACTTCATAAGAAATCTACATGTAGATGTGATAGAGGTGCCGAAGGAATAAGACGGAGGGAAGAAGCTAACGAGAAACGGAGACAATTTTACAAAACAGAACGGAGAATTGAAATAAGGAATAATTACAAAGAAAAACAAATTAAGAAAAAGAAACTAATCACAAGTTTACTGAAAATGGGCATAAATAAAAAGCTGAGCTTTAGAGAGAGACAATTTTGAAACTTATTGAGTAACTGTAAATATTTAATACTGTTAAGAAATGAAGTGAGAGGGTATTTAAAATATTTCGTCTGAGCGCTTTCGGCCTCTTAAGCCATCATCAAAGACTTCGTCAAGAAAACTTTAGAAGACACATGAAAAAGTAAACTAAATTAATAAGGGACAGCAACTGCCCAGTCCCAAATCTCCACCATAGCTTGCAGCATAGATAATTGAAAAATCAAACCGAAATTCGGTAACTGACCCAATGTAAAATATGATTAGATTTTAACAAAATAAGTGGATGTTCATCCGACCATGTAGAACTAAACACTTGTGGTACTACGGAGAACAAGAAACTGCTAGTCTTCCACATGAAGTCAGCAATATTTTGCCAATTGCTTTCGTGAGGCGAAGGCAAGTTGGAGTACAAAAAATACGCACGCAAAAAACTCTGTGCGTATTTTTTGTATCCCAACTTGCCTTCGCCTCACGAAAGCAATTGACAAAATCTTGATTTTTCCTTTAAACGTTCATCTATACCACGTTCTCTATGTAATACCGTTTTTCCCGTTTGAATTGGACCAATAGCAATAAAGATACATGCTAAGGCCCTTTTGGCTTTTCGTTTACCTCGTATATTTTTTATTGTTTACGTCAACGATTGCCGGCATCTTATATTCCCGATGTAATCTAACGTTATCATATTTACTGATAAGCCAGACGCGTGACCTTGATATCGACGATTTTTGCTACTTTTAACCTTAGCGATTTCTTAAGGGATTTAACTTGGGGCTTGTTTTAGAACTCTTGTTGCTCCTTAACTAGTATTCAAATCTAAATTACTTTTTTCTAAAATTCTTCTGTATTTATTTTTATTTTATCTTGTATCTTCTGTTATCCTCTTTAATTTGTTTTCTAATTTCCTTTATTTTCTTTCTCGATTTCTTGTTTAATTCTTCAATTTTCGTTTTTATTTTGCTAACCAATACATATTTTGTCAATTGCTATTCCTATCTCTCTTACTTTTTTTCTACAATTTTTTGTTCGTCTATTTCTTTATTTATGTTTTATTGTCTTCTACTTTCATCCATTCTCTTTGTATTATTATCTATATTATCCATCTTATTATTCAGTTTCATCAGAATTTCCATTATTAATTTCTTTCTATTTTTGTCTAATTGTGCTCTATTCTTTATTGATTCCTTTGTTTCTGCGTTAAAAATTTGGGATTCATTATTTCAATTTTTCATTTCAGAACTATCTTTTTTTCTTATTTCTTCTGTTTCTTCAAATTCTTCTATTTAATTCCCTTCTCCTATTCTTTTTACCATCTTAGATCCATTATGATTAGATTTATATTTAATCTATTTCAATTATTATTTAATTATTTTTTTCGTCTAAAAAACTTTGTTTTATTCAAACAAAATATATTCATTTAATTTGACAGTTGACTATTTTTTAGATTTTACAGAAAACATAAATAAATAAAAGTGAGAATTTGGAAATTAATTTTTAAATTTTTTTTGAACATTATGAAACTGGTTACAAAAAATTCATTATGTCACCAGTTGCGAAAAGAAAACCAATGGTTTAAAAATTATTATTAAAAGTTAATATCAAAGAAGAGCAGTTTGCCTTATTAAAATAAAATTTGGTTAAACTTACAACCTAGTAATAATGTTGTTTTGGTCCTTATTTTCTAATCTAAATCTGCACAAAATATTTCAATTGCAATACATGACAAAATAACTTCTTTGAAAACTAAGTATCTTTAATCCTTATTAGATGCTGAAGGTAATAATAGTTACCATACAACCGAAGAGGAGTCACCAAGGTCCCCCAGCTGTTAATGATTGAATTTTATATTTGGGTTAAAAAAATGTAACAAATATAACTTTTTTAGCGAAAAATGTATTAACATATAGTAATTTTACAATTATTCATGAAACATAAGACAAAAAGCTTCTCTAGTATAGAAAAATGTTATGTACACAAAATACATAACAAAACAAAACACAAATATGCGCAAGAAAAACTTTTACTCTTTAATGGCACAATCAGTGCATAATACGGTGGTAAGTTTCTGTCTATGTAACTCACAAAGAAATTGTTTACAAGATTTTCAACATATTTCACGTTTTTTGTCCTTTTTTCGCGAACAATTATAGCACCTGCCACTTTTTCGTCATTTACTGCTTCATGGTGAGATGGAGCAGCTATTTCAATGCCACAATCTCTTAGAGCCATTTTTATAAGTGCGTCAAGTATTTTATCGGTAGCTCGTTTATTCATATTTTTATTGGCTAAATCATCCGTAGTTTTAGAAAAAACAATCGCCGTCTAGAGCAGCACTGCTTTTTCCAATCTGGGTGCTTTTCAATGTATATAACGAATGAGTTGAGGGTACAAATATTTACTATATTCATAAATAGTCTAAAAGGACAACGTGCAGTCCTTCTGTAACAAGTCTACTCACTTATTAATTTGTCTGCATTATCGACTCCTCCTTTGTAATCATTGTAATTTAGAATCATAAGACGTTTTTTGTTGTTTTCTAGATCTATACTGTCGTCATGATATTGAGATGACAATAAATGAACCATTCTGTTCTTTTTTGGTATATAGGACACCATTTTTAAATCCTTTGTAAAAGCAAAGTTGGATGAATGTTCTGGACGAGAAGTGAGCTTCAGTTCTATGGGGGTATCTGATTTGTTTATTCTTACTGTTCCAAGTAGAGTTAAGATCTTAGTAAGCAAAAAACTTGCAAAATCAACAGATGTAAAAAATTATCAGTGGTAACACTTTTTTCTGTATTATAATAGAGATGGACTAAATCTAATACTACACGATGCCCTTGATTCTGTTCTCTTGCTGCTCCAGCAAGTTTATCAGTGTAAACTTGTAAGTTGCGAAGATAAGATGTTTTGACATAAGCTGCAACCCCAAATTTTGATGTCATATCTGGCTGGTTTTGACTTTATGTATTGACGAAAAGGACAGCGACCCCTGAAAGCAACCAATTATTCGTCAACGGTTAAGTGTTCATAAGGTTTAAAAGGCCTATTACAATTTTTGACGAACGCATTCCAAACATCAGTTATTGCTACAAGTTTCACATTTTTTCTCTCGATCCTAGTAAGTTTGTCATCAAAACGCAAGAAAACTGAAATTTCTTGAAATCTATCACGCGACATTGCAGCTGGAAAAAATGACCGTCTTATAATCAGTAGTCCACATCTCTTTTACAGATTCCCACATCTCATAGAACCGGCCTTGATCAAAATTCCCACAGAGCAATCTAACTCGACGTGATCTAATAATTTCCATTTTTTTGGACGATTTGGATGTTTTTGATTGTAAGGGTCAAAATAATTTTCGGCTTCTTGATTTGTATACAGAGCGGCTCAAAAGTCTGGAAACGGCCAATTATCTCGTAAATTGCTAGTCCTAATTGTACAAAATTTGGGGTACACCTATTTTGGAATACGGAGATTCCAGATTTGATATTTGCAATGTTGCCAGATTTGCCGTTTCTTTTATATTATTAGTCACTTTGGTTTTTCAAATTCATCACCCTGTATATTCAGTCATTATTGAAATCTCCTATTAAATACGAGCTCAACCATATGTAACACTTATGATTTTATGTAGTCTGGAAGGTCTTAAATAAATAAAACAGAAGTCTGGCAACGCCTAATTGTCTCAATAAATTTTTTAATACAAACTATTTTCAACTACATTAAAACGTAACAATTGAAAGATTACACCATTTTTAACATAATGGTTACTTTATCAAGTGTTTCAAATGTGCTTCATTTGTGAGTTGACAGTACCCTAATCGATGATAGACTGCATCTACCACATTTCTCCATGATTGTTTTATTTATTTAAGACCTTCAAGTCTACATAAAATCATAAGTGTTATACATGGTTGAACTCGTATTGAATAGGAGATTCCAATAATGACCTAATATATGGGGTGATGAATTTGAAAAACCAAAGTGACTAATAATATAAGAAAAACGCAAATATGGTAACATTGCAAATATCAAATCTAGAATCTCCGTATCCCAAAATAGGTGTACCCCAAAATTTTGTACAATTAGGACTAACAATTACCGAGATAATTGGCCGTTTCCAGACTTTTGGGCCACTTCGTATAAACATATAATATCTTTGATTTCGGGTGATATAAATAAATTAAAAATTTCTATAAATGAATCAGCCGCCTGACTATAAGTCGTAATTCCAGGGCGAACACTTACTATATTTCGTTGTAGACTTGTACTCGGCCAAGGTTTGTTACTTTACTTCATGCCGAACTTCGCAACATATTCTGTGCTTTGGTTAGGTTCGTCGATTACATATGTGTCTGTGTCTGTACTCGGGTCTAAATCAGATTCCTCTTCAGAATTATTTCTAAATTGTCTTCCGATTCCGAGACGATCTCATGCAAAAAATCTTCATCGATTTCTTCCTCGTTTTAATTTCATGATTAGTATCTGACAAATTTCCAAATCTTTCAGCGGTACGTTGAAGTTTATTGTCCGGCAATGCCTTTCTATTATTAGATTTAGTCATTTTAGCAAATGGTCTGCAAAAAAGAAAAATTAGGCGTAAAATATTTATAGTACATAAATCCCGAAGAGGGGTTACTACAGGACCGCACTTACCTTTTTGTTAATATTATTTCACAAGAACTATCAAATCACATAAAATATAGAAATAACATAACCTTAAATATCGTTTGACGCATAGATGAACGTGGCAGTGCCTAAATCTTCGATTGTCGTTTTTATAAGGAACTATTTACAAGTGGGGTACCTAAGTGATCCAAGAGTTAATAAGCACTATAAACACACTACAAAAAGATGAGAATACATAATTAATATGATTTTCCATTTCTCAATAAAATTATGCATACGCAACTAACAATATAAGAAAGTAATATTGGTGGCCCAGATGACAGTAATGTTTTACCAAAACACAATTTTCTAAATGATCTATTTAAATTTAGAAAAAATATTGTATGTAATACGTTACGAAATGCCGTTTTGTGTAACTCGTTTATGTTGTGGAATCTCATTCTGCTCGTCCCGCAAATATTCACTCGTTACATAAAATGAGGCATTTCGTATCTGGTTGCATAAATAGGTATCAAGATCATTAATGGGTTGATTGGAAAATAATGAGAGTTTCTTATTAAAAATGTAATATAGTTGTGTGTCGTCAACATAGACGTGGACCTTAAAATTTTGTATGGACTTGATAATGCAAGAGGTATAAATTAAAAAAAAAAAACGGTCCCAGACGCTGCTTTGGGAAACATCAAATAAAATATTTATACAATTCGAAAATGTATTACTGTAATAGACACGTTGAGACTTTTTGTATTGACAGCATATCCATAACGATATCCAGACTTCCTTAGAGATATGATTTTGCTGATGGGATTACCTTCTATTTTAAGCAAATCTTGCGGATTTGTAGGGATTTTCTTTATTCTTTTGTAGAATTCCTGTTCAGAAATTCACCCTCTTAAAATAAACACACTAAAGGTCTTTTAAAATTAAATACATTTCTACAAAAACACCTGGTGCTCTAGGAAAGAAAACACTCGATCTGTCACACGTCTTCCGATATTCAACGACTTGCATCAAAAATCATCATTATTCAGCTTCAAAATCGAACAAAACATCCGTCCAAGACAAACGCACCGTCTGTTTCAATTCCCAACCACCTGCTATATCACAAACGCGCGCAGTATTCGCGCAAAGTTTTGAATTCAGGACTGTTGGGACTCCGGGGCGTCCCGAGTGTCACAACTCACTTGATCGCGTCCCGTCGAATCGTGCAGGAATTTCTGGAACCGTTATTCGCGGCAACTTGTTAGATTTCGCATACCTATACGTGCGTGCGTTAACATAAGTTTTTCGATTTCACAATTTCCAGTTAAAGTTTCTTCGAAGTGTTTGGTTCTTCGAGTTCGAAAGTTGCTGTGTGCTTTTGGAATTGATGGTGAGATTATTTTGTTGAAAATAGTTAATTGTTTATAATTAAATTATAAAAACTTGTTTTATTAAAAAATAAATAACTGCTTAAAAATATTAGTATAATAAAAATAATAAAAATAATAAAAATAATAAAAATAATAAAAATAATAAAAATAATAAAAATAATAAAAATAATAAAAATAATAAAAATAATAAAAATAATAAAAATAATAAAAATAATAAAAATAATAAAAATAATAAAAATAATAAAAATAATAAAAATAATAAAAATAATAAAAATAATAAAAATAATAAAAATAATAAAAATAATAAAAATAATAAAAATAATAAAAATAATAAAAATAATAAAAATAATAAAAATAATAAAAATAATAAAAATAATAAAAATAATAAAAATAATAAAAATAATAAAAATAATAAAAATAATAAAAATAATAAAAATAATAAAAATAATAAAAATAATAAAAATAATAAAAATAATAAAAATAATAAAAATAATAAAAATAATAAAAATAATAAAAATAATAAAAATAATAAAAATAATAAAAATAATAAAAATAATAAAAATAATAAAAATAATAAAAATAATAAAAATAATAAAAATAATAAAAATAATAAAAATAATAAAAATAATAAAAATAATAAAAATAATAAAAATAATAAAAATAATAAAAATAATAAAAATAATAAAAATAATAAAAATAATAAAAATAATAAAAATAATAAAAATAATAAAAATAATAAAAATAATAAAAATAATAAAAATAATAAAAATAATAAAAATAATAAAAATAATAAAAATAATAAAAAATAATAAAAATAATAAAAATAATAAAAATAATAAAAATAATAAAAATAATAAAAATAATAAAAATAATAAAAATAATAAAAATAATAAAAATAATAAAAATAATAAAAATAATAAAAATAATAAAAATAATAAAAATAATAAAAATAATAAAAATAATAAAAATAATAAAAATAATAAAAATAATAAAAATAATAAAAATAATAAAAATAATAAAAATAATAAAAATAATAAAAATAATAAAAATAATAAAAATAATAAAAATAATAAAAATAATAAAAATAATAAAAATAATAAAAATAATAAAAATAATAAAAATAATAAAAATAATAAAAATAATAAAAATAATAAAAATAATAAAAATAATAAAAATAATAAAAATAATAAAAATAATAAAAATAATAAAAATAATAAAAATAATAAAAATAATAAAAAATAATAAAAATAATAAAAATAATAAAAATAATAAAAATAATAAAAATAATAAAAATAATAAAAATAATAAAAATAATAAAAATAATAAAAATAATAAAAATAATAAAAATAATAAAAATAATAAAAATAATAAAAATAATAAAAATAATAAAAATAATAAAAATAATAAAAATAATAAAAATAATAAAAATAATAAAAATAATAAAAATAATAAAAATAATAAAAATAATAAAAATAATAAAAATAATAAAAATAATAAAAATAATAAAAATAATAAAAATAATAAAAATAATAAAAATAATAAAAATAATAAAAATAATAAAAATAATAAAAATAATAAAAATAATAAAAATAATAAAAATAATAAAAATAATAAAAATAATAAAAATAATAAAAATAATAAAAATAATAAAAATAATAAAAATAATAAAAATAATAAAAATAATAAAAATAATAAAAATAATAAAAATAATAAAAATAATAAAAATAATAAAAATAATAAAAATAATAAAAATAATAAAAATAATAAAAATAATAAAAATAATAAAAATAATAAAAATAATAAAAATAATAAAAATAATAAAAATAATAAAAATAATAAAAATAATAAAAATAATAAAAATAATAAAAATAATAAAAATAATAAAAATAATAAAAATAATAAAAATAATAAAAATAATAAAAATAATAAAAATAATAAAAATAATAAAAATAATAAAAATAATAAAAATAATAAAAATAATAAAAATAATAAAAATAATAAAAATAATAAAAATAATAAAAATAATAAAAATAATAAAAATAATAAAAATAATAAAAATAATAAAAATAATAAAAATCATAAAAATAATAAAAATCATAAAAATAATAAAAATAATAAAAATAATAAAAATAATAAAAATAATAAAAATAATAAAAATAATAAAAATAATAAAAATAATTAAAATAAAAATAATAAAATATTAATATTTCTTCATCCTGTCAGACATTATCAAAAGTTGTTAGGTTTACACAGTTTTCCAAACTAGGCTTGGTTTTATATTACGACAGAGTTCCAAAAAAAAAAATAAACATTTAAAAGTAGGAAATCTAACTATTGAGTATAATTATTAAAAGGTCTAAATAAATTTTTAGATTAGTTGAAAAAAGAATTGTAACTAAACAGTGTTTTTGAATTATATAATTCATAGGTTTGTCTAAATATCTGAATAATATAAACTTACAGTAATTAAATTATGAACCCGTAAATTTAAGATTTTAATTATATCTCATTACAAACTATAAAACTAGATTTTGTGGAACAATAGAACATCCATAATCAAAATTATAAATCAAAGTTTATTATGTTGTAACAAAATATAAAAAACTTATTAGAAACTCTAGACCAATTTAAAATATATTTATTTAAGTTTTATCAGGAAATAATTATATTGTATTTATATTAACCGAAACAATTATTAATAAAAATAATTTTAACATTCTTGGATATGATATAATATAAATAATTAAGAAGATATCATAATATGAGCTAGAGTCATGATGTATTAAATAAATTATTTAAATTATTAATAATATGAAATAGTTAATATTGGCCAAAGCAAGGCTATACAAATAAAAATAATTTTTCAGCAAAAAAAGTGTGTTTAGAAGCATGGGCGCCGCCGCCACACGAAGGCAAAGGGACCCTGTCTATAAGAATTGCACCCCTGGAATTTTTTATAACAGCGCCAATGTATAGAAATCATTAAAATAAAAATATTTTTCAAATAAATTTTTAAAGAAATATGAAAAAGATAAAGAATTAAAAAATCACTGTTCAGTAAAATGTTTATACGAAAATAATGAACTTAAGAACAATATGTTACTTATTTATAGCGAGTGTCTTCTAAATGCATGTGCATGAAAGTGCTTGATCGGTGTTGAACAGAATAAGCAATGAACTGAGTGAACGGTTTAACTTATAGATAAATTATTATTAATAAAGAAGATAGTCGGTTCCCGTGTTAATTTTTGGAAACGTATTGTTTTTGAACTACACTGGCTGATTGACTTGCCAAGAAAAAGAAAAAGATTAAAAAAAAAGAAGAGCTTTAATCCTACCGCGGTTCATTTAAATATAATTTATTATTTATTTACATTTTCTGGCATTCGTTACTCTAAAAAAAACTAATATTTATATCAAAATATTGTATTTAACATAAATATTAGTGTTTTACGTAATAAAACCCCAAAAAAATATAAACAAAAAATAATTACATTAAAATAAAATATTTGAAACAAATATTTTAATTATTTATTATACAGTATTGCATACATAGCAATGAGCTCAATATTAAATAACAATTGTAAGTAAAATGAATAGTAGGTAGTCTCTTCCATTCCTTGGAAATATGGACCATATTTTGTTGGGTGTCGGGTATTTCCTATAAAAACAAAACCAAAGTGTACGTATTTTTTATTGAATAATTTCTCTTATCCAATATTAATAAAATAAAATTTTTCTCTTCAGGACTTAAATTTCTGACTCTACTTTTATTTATTTATTTATTGTTTTTCTTCATTTAGAGGGTCGGTCAAATTGTTCATTATTCATTACTAATATTAAGTTTACGGGTGCAACCAATTTCTTGTTTTTATTATGCTGATGTATTTGTGCTTCAGCCTTAACATATTCTAAAATCTGATTTTCGGGTTATATATCTGAACTTGGTACAGAATGTCCAACTAGCAGTTTACGTTTTGAGGAAACCTTACTAAAAGGCAAAAATGGTCTGCACAAAGATAGCGAGTATTATTATCTAAAGTTAAATTTAAAGTCTTAAACCAGTTCTGGCGAATTTTAATATCGGAAGGAAAATGAAAAAAATTTTAATATTTGTATATCCAACTTTCCGAATTTTAGATTAATACTAATTTAAAAAATTAGGAGCTAAACAAGAATACGCTCGAAAATATAAATTACAGTTATAAAGTAGATGCAGAAAAGGTTGCTTCTTTTATTAAGAAATATCTAAAAGCATCAGTTGCTTCAGGTTCATTGGTACAAACGTCCGGTTCTTTAACTTCTGCAACATCTTCAGGTTCAGCTAAGCCTAGTTCTAACGAAAAAAAGAAGAGCGCCAGTGGAAAAACCAAAAAAACTACGACAGTTAAACGTAGTATAACAACAACTGGAGAAAAACCAAAAGCAGCCAAGAAATCAGCGAAATCAAAGACAGCTCCGACAACAGAAAAGAAAGCCACAAAAGCGAAAAAAGATGATAAGAGAACTGGTGCTTCAAAAATTGCCACATCAATTGTTTCACTTGCAAAAGTTAAGATTCCAACAAAGGCCAAAATTTCAAACAAAGGTAGTTCAACCAAGAAACCTAAAACACCTAAACTAAAGACCGCAAAAGCCGCCAGTTCTCCTAAAGCGAGAAAAGCAGCTTCCTCCAAAAAGAAGAAGTAAAAAATTGACTGTTTACGTTACTTACTGTCTTTATATGTATATTTATATTTATAAAACAAAATTATTGTATAAAATTGTAAACAAATAACATAACCTCAAAATAATTTTATGTTTAAAATCATAGTAAATGCTTTACCTTCGGTAACATTCGTTGAATTGTCACACATACTTCCAATTTATTAAAGTCGCAGTTTTATTCAAACACAATTTTTAAACAAACAAAATTAAAATTGTCTTTGATTGGAAACATCGAGATAGAATGAAATAAAGATGACATGTACACTATTTTGCGATATGACAAGTGGACACATTTTGAGTGATGAAAAACTGAAAAACTTTAAAGTTCATTATTTTATATTTAAAAAATTGCATTTATTCTCTCCACTTGCTCGAGTTTGACATATGACATAAAAGTGTAATGCAAAAGTGCGGACATTTTTAGTATCGTCATAGCTTCTTCTCTTTATTCTATCTTAATGATTGGAAAGGTTCGTATTTCCCGCCCTACTTTGTGACGTCCCGCCTTGTTTATGTGCAATTCACAATATACAGTAGCTTTAAGCGGTCACATTGTTTGTTTCACGGATCTGTTGACCAATCTTTTTACCTACACGTATTTTTGGAAACCTCTTGTGCTCAATTATCTAAGTGCACCGACAGAGACGCGATGAGCCAGAGCGGAGTGGCCTAACAAAAATAGAGATAAACATGTATATAAATAATAAAAATATTAAAATTGAATTTATGTTATTTATGTGATATAAAATAATTGTTCTTATGAAATTTAACTGGGCGATCACTGCAAAAATGAGCCAATGGAGAAACCGCCCCGCTCATTGTGTAGGTTCGTCATGCCAAGACGTGTAAAACAAGACTCATCAGTGTGTAATCTATTGTCGATTAGTCTGCGCTCTCGAATAATTCGTGAAAAATTTAAATGTGATCCACGGATAGCAGGTAATAATTTGTATACTAGCTGAATATAGAATGGACAAATTAATTGATTACTAAAGATCCGACTTACAGTGCTTTTTGGAATCTTAGTATCTCGTTACAAAGTTCTGGTACTGGTTTTAGGACTGATTTCAACCTTCCTGTTAATCGAAGATGCCTCCGGTTTAAATACCTCTCTTGATACACGCGCACACTTTCGCGGCAGTTATCTTGGTAGTATCCAAGAACTAATAGTTAGTCTTTCCGTTGGGTTTCGTTGCTTACTAAGAGTCGGTTTATTTATCTTCAGATAAGTGTCAGGTAATTTGTATCTCTCGAATAACTTAAAAAGTCATCTTTTCACTTCTGGATAAAACTAACTGCTAACTAACCTATGAAATTCCTGATAAAGTACTTAACTGGAAGATAAACCGGCAGCTACATAACCACATAAGTGTAAAACTACCAGATATCTAGCATACAGATGAAAAAACCGACACTGAAAGTAGTAGCTAAAATGTAGTTTTTCCAAATTTTATTAAATTCATTTCACGCATTTCTGAACAGCGTACAAAAATGTGATTTTTGAGTTAACTTTTAAATCTTCTCACGGACCAATGGTCCAATCGACTTATTTTGACCTCTACAATTTTGGGATACTCTGCATATCTATTATAAAGTTAATTTAGGAAACAAAAAGTCAAACTAGAGTATACTGCATACAAAAATAGTTTAAAAAATTGAAAAAAAAAAAACAAAAAATAATTACTATAAACAGAAAATCAATCAAAATAGGTACACAAAAAATTTATGAAATGAAATATTTACGAGCCAATAATCAAAAGGGCGTTAATAAAACTTTAAAAACGGATGCAACAATAACACAGAACAAAACTGAAATAACAAAAATTTTTAATTAACTTTTTGCTACAATACGAAATAAATAAACAAATGAAATTAAAGTCCCTTTTTTTTAATTGGTGGCAAACTACTACGCAATCAACAGGTTTTAGGCAGTCCGGAGCTCGGTGAAGCTATATGTGTGTCTTTTTTCCACCGGTTTGTTGCATTCGTTGTTTCACCGATGCGGCCTTGAACGTCTTTTGTTGGATTCCATTTATATATGGTTGACCGTTAAAATAAATAACAGTTGACATTTTGGATTAAATTTGTGTTTATAATTTTATTTTAATGTACCTGTAGATATACTTTAATTTGGTAGTATACATTTTTAAAAGCTTATTTTTTCGGTTTTTCTCACAAAAAACAATTAAATAATTAATTAACTTCTTAATTCTGAATAATTCCCGCAATCCACACCTGTCAGCTGTCACATCTAATCGGAAAAACCATACATTAAACTGATGGAATGGTGTTGCATCGATTACATCAACGTTGGTTAAAAAGACAGCGCTGTTAGTTCATCACTAATAGATTGATGAAAAAAAAGACAGGTAGATACCTCACCGATGCCAATGTTGTTGCAACAGTTGGATAAAATAAAGTGAGTAAAAATTTTATTTCGACCTCGTAAAATCATGTTGCTATGCTAAGGGTTGTGTAATAAAAACTAATGAATCTTGAATTCTAGTTTTAACATCACGTATTCCTGTGCATATGTGCGCTATATTTCTGATATTAACAGTTTTCAAGATGCTAAATTTCCAATAATTTTTGCGATTGGCAAAGTTGCCCCACATTGTGTGTTTTTTTTTAGAAAATGGTTCGAACGTATAAAAGACAAGTGGGTGCACGGCGTTATAAAGATTATGCCGAATATTAGTTGCATAGAGCTGTTCTACTGATTAAAAGTAATCAAATGGGATATACCAAAGTATCCAAAACCCTTAATATTCCTAGAAGAACCCTAGTAAATAAAGTTTTAAAAAAACATGTAGGTCCTATTGGAGCACTTCAGCTAATCGCCCCGGAGATTTAACGGTCCACTGTCGACGTTATGCCAGCTCCGAATATGGCTGCCCCCTAACCATGACAGAATTGCAAGTAGTGTTGAAGAGTCATTTAGACAAAGATGGTGTCCGCCTAAAGAGGTTCAAAGACAATTTACCAGGTGTAGACTGGTGCAAGAATTTTATTCATAGACACAAACATGAATTATCTAACAGGCAGTGTCAAAATATTAAAAAAGCTGAAAAACAGATGAGGGAAAATTACTTTGATAATTTAGAAAGATATGTGGAAGGAATTCCACCTGGTTCCATCATTAACTACGACGAGACCAATCTGACAGACGATCCCGGATCGTCATAATGTATTTTTAGAAGAGTGACTAAATACCTTGAACGCATTATGAACTCAACAAAGTCCTTAATATCCGTCATGTTTGCTATTGCTGCAGATGGAACTTTGTTTGTCCCATATGTTGTGTATAAGGCGAAGAGATTATTTGATTCCTGATGTGTCGGGGACCCCCTGGAACTCGTTATAATAGAACCAAATCTGGGTGGTTTGATCAGTACGCATTTGAAGACTGGTTTACACAAATGGTTATACCGTGGGACAGAAAAATTAATGTGCTGAAACTTCTAATCGGAGATAATCTATCGAGTAATTTAAACAATCATTAGAGAGTGTCAAAGAAACAATATTTCAAAGTAGTTTGGCGCCGTATAATAACTTACAAAACCAAAAATTTACGAGACAGTACAGTAAACAAAAGCACTTTTCCTTATTTATTGAAAAAGAAATAAAATTAAAAGACGAACAAATCATTCAAAATGGATTTAGAGCAACGGGAATATACCCTTGTAACAGAGAGGAGGTTCCTAATAGAAGGCCTAATAAAAGATTTGATAGAACCAACACTGATATTAGCTAGACCTTGTAGGATATCCTTAAGAGCGATATCCATGGTTAGAAACAGGCTTAAAACGACTTCAAGGTTCTCTTTCTCAGTTTTAAATATTTTTTTATAAAATTTGGTATACCTACTAAGCAAATGATAGAGAACTCCGCTGTAGAGCCCGAATTCAGAAAAACTAATTTTTTAATTATTTCTATACAAATTATGAAAATTATTGCAAAAAGGAGTCTTTACCGGGAATTGTTATATAAAAATCAGCTAATTCTTTCCAATACACTTTTTTGTCCAAAGCGTATATTTTTTGAAAACCTTGAATTAGGAAATCTGAGAAAATCTGTCAAGATTCCAATCCATATTAATTGATTTGGCAACAAGGCGGCGGACGTTGGCGGTGCATGCAGTACCGGAAAATTGGGATAAAAATAAAATAATAAAAAGCTTTATTCTTTTTAGTTCAAGTGTTTTTGTTTCGTATTTAGTCAATGTGTTTATATGAACTTTTATGTGTAAGCTGAGTTATAATAATTTGTGATAAAAATGGGAAAACTTTCGGAAATGCCGAAAATTATATTTCCGTTTCGACGGAAATCTATAAAATATCGTGCTAAATTACTTAGAAAAAGACAAACATTAGCACCCCTTCTAAGCATTAAAGTTAAAATATATGGGAAATTAATATACTAAGTATTGAATAAAAAAAAAACCTTTAGCTTTAAAGCAATATTTATAAATTTAAAGCGGATATCCAATAAATGTGGTTTATTTGTGGATTCTGAATATGGTTTTTAGGTTCCGACGGCTTATTAGGAACAGACAGTATTATCGAAATTTAATATCCTGCCACTGCTTCAAAACTGACTCCGAAAAAAGCAATGGTTGACAACATAATAAAATTTGCAATTATTAATGATAATGCGAAAATGCAATAATTGTTCAGGGGCAATTTAACGTAACTAAACGAAATATTTTTTTTTTTTTTATTTATTTTAATACCTTTAAGTATGTTAGTAGAAAAAATAAAAAAGATGATAGATTTTGGTGTATATGGAAAACAAACTAAAGCAATTTTATTTAGATTGTATACTACCCGAGATCTTAGATCCACGTTTCACTAGAGGTTTAGATATTAGAAATTTGAGTAGAAATCCGAGTAGAAATCCGACCAATAGTCAATAAAAATGATTATTTTTATTCCTTCTTTTACTAATAATAAATCATTTTACTCAATGTTATTTTTAAATATTTTTAGTACTAGAAAACAATTTTTTCTACACCCAAATGGATAGCGTATCTACGTACAGACTACAAAACGAAAAAATATGCTATTGCGTAAAATGAGTTATACTTGTGTAGAATCGATAAATAATAGCATTTCTAGTTTTATTTCGTCCAAATTTATAAACAAATCTTAAATTTTAATCAAACCATATAAAACTAATTTAATTACAAGTATTAGAACTATAATGGCAAGTGTGGCGACGGCACGGAGTTTGTCTCCAAGCGAGAGACCCGAGTTCCAATCATGGCTGGGGACTAATTAAATTAAATCTTTTTGTATGTTTATTTTATTTTATAAATTATTAAAAGTCATACATTATTTTAAAATTATTTATTTTGTCTTAATAAATTACTTTTTTAAATTTGTAGAATTTCGTTAGGGTGTCGTAGAAAAAATATACTGTACAACTCGAGTGGATTGTCTGTATCGCACTCAGACGATTAAGCACTCCGTCTACGGCGTCGTTCTGAAACTTCGTCTTCGTGCGATATGGCCATCATATCCAATTTTGTTGCACAAACTACTATGCACGCACAGACTACAAAACGAAAAAATATACTATTGCGTTCAACTCAACGAATATATTTCATATCCATTCTGGGTAGTGAGAACACTGCAAAAAAATAAAATCCACCAATCACAGTTTATATATTGGACACCCAACAACTATTATTTTTAAAATTTTAAATAAGTGACAATTCTGTCAAACTAATTGTCAGTATATTTTTTAGGAATTGAGATTAAATATACATTAAAATGAGTTATTTTTGCGTAGGATTCATAAATAATTTTAATTTAGACCACAATTTAAAAAATCCTAAATTTGAATTAAACTACCTATATTAAACTAATTTAATTACTACTTTTAGAACTAAAATTTTAAATGTGGAGGTGAAAATGATGATACGGCATCTGTCTTTCACGCGAGAGGCCCGAGTTCAAATCTGGGCTGGGGACTAATTAAATGAAATATTTTTTCATGTTTATTTTATTTCACAAATTAGTAAAGTCATAAATTATTTTAAAATTAATTATTTTGTCTTTTCCTAAAATAATACTTTAAATTTGTAGATTTTCGTTAGTGGGTCGTAGAAAAAAAACATACTGTACAACTCCAGTGGATTGTCCACTGTTGTTGCACAAACTAGTATCAAATGGGTTATTATTTAAAAAACGTATTTTTATACAGGGTATTTGTAAATAAGTACGAACAATTTTTGCAAATTGTTATCAAAGTTATTTTGTTAAAAAAAGTTCCTATAAAAGTAGGTCGAAATATGCTTCGTTTCCGAGATACAGAATGTTTAAATTTTAATTTATTAAATTTTATTAATTATTTTTAATAGTTTTAAAGATATTTACTCTAAATTTGCAAAAAAACTTTGAAGGGACAAATGTGTATTTTTTGGGGTGTTCCAAATATTTCTACCAGTGGCGTTTGTGCGAGAATGCCACTTTTTTAATAAAAAAGTACTGCGCCACTGACTTTTTCGATCTATGTTTTTTTATAAAATAACTTCGGCAAACATTCCCTAAAATCATTCATACTTACCAACAAACACCCTGTATATAAGAAAATGTAGAAATAGGTACATATGTATATTTAAAAATATATTTCGTAAATAAATAAATTAGTTATAAAAAAAATTTTTCGAAAATGTTACACCAGGTTATACCTTTAAAAAATATTTTAAACGAGAAAACAAAACAGAAATACTCTTTGTTAGACCGGACCTGCGATTTATCGGCATTTTTAATATTTTAAATCATCTATAGTTTATAAGTAATAAATTGAAGGGAGCGTAAGCCTGGGAATAGAGCAACGTTGCCAAAGTGGGTTCAGATGCACTGAAAGTTGTCAGTGTGTCCTAAATCTGAATTTGCTGTTAGGTGTTGCATGGATATCGCTCTTAAGGAAAGTAGAGCTCCTTCAAAAGCAAGCACCCCAAAGAGAAAGAAGATGATAAGAATTGAACCTGGCAAATCTGTTGCAAATGAGGATTTCACGACAAGTATTCCCAAAGAAAAGAAACGTGATAAAGTAAATAAAGAAACTAGACCATTGAAAGTGAATCTGAGGACAATTTTGAATTATGACCGCAATGACGAGCCTCAAGCCCATTGCTCCCGTGATATTGTAACTAGCAAGACTGAAGATGAATCAAAATTAGTTAGAGTTAATAATTCCGATTTTCTACTGGTAACACTTTTAGAGAAAAAACAATACAAGCATTTTGTTGCACAAGTTATTGACAAAGAAAAGGACTGTTGCAATGTAAAGTTTTTAAGACTTAAATCACAAAACAATTTTTGTTTTCCTAATATCGATGACAGGCCTTATTCTTGAACACGATATTGTGACTATTTTAGAATCGCCAAAACTTGTATTGACATCAAAACAAATTTTTACATTCGAAAATTTTGATTTTTCCAAATAATATAACATGTTTTAGTTTTTTGTTCCGTAAAAATTTAAATGTTTATTTTGAAGCATTTGTTAAGTACCTCTTCTCGTGACTTACTACCTACTTAGAATAGAAAAGAATTATGTTCTTATTATTTTGTTACCTAATAGTTATTATTATTTTACCAAAGAAATATTATTATTTTATAAGAGTTATTTGTTGACTTGCAAAGAGGTAAATGTTCCTTTATTTTCTTAGAAATATACATTTTTAATGTAAACATAAATTGTTTATTAAAATATTTTTTCTAAACACATTAAAGGAGGGTAAAGTAACCCTTCGAGACTGTTAACTTGGCCTGTACGCTTAAAAACGTGCAAAAATGCCAGTCGGCAAAGTAATCCCAAAATCGAGGTAACTTTGCCAACTTTTTAAACATTTAAAAAATGTGGTTCTATTTTTTTTTATGTGTTTCTAATTACAAAACTATGAAGCCAAAGTATTAAATTTTCATATAGTTAGAGCGGGCTTTATAATTCCCAACAGAACCATAGATATTAAAAAAAATTTTGTGCAAAGTAACCCCACTTTACGGTACACTACAATATATTTTATCAAATTTTTATCCGAAAAGTTGTATAAGGAAATGTAGTTATTTCGTTTTGACCCAAAAATGACTGATCCCCTTATTCCCTGAAACTACGGAACCATTAACCTAACCTTAAAAACTGATTTGTTTTGGTACAGGTGTAAAAAGGGTGCGTGCGAATTTCAAAACATCGGCCAAGCGTGCTCGCTTCTAAGGTAAATAAAAACAACTCATTTTTATGGACTTAATCAAAGCCTTTGATCTAGTAGATCATGCTGTACCTATTGTTAAACTTGGTAAGTATGTTTTTTTTTATGAATAATAGAGTTGAAAATTAAGCTACATTTTTTTTTATCTCTTCATTTGCCAGAGTTTTTAAAATTTATGACGTCACCGGGAATAAACCAATAGGAACTAGCGCCACAACGTTGCCGGCTAGAAGGTTTACGAGAAGTGATGTACGTTCGTTTGTGTACTCCTTCTTACTTTTAGACTTCTAAAACATCCTTAAACAAATATCTTTTAAATATATAATATCAAATGTTTTTTGAAAGTATTATTTCTGTTTAAACTTTTACCATATTTAAAGTTTCATTGTTTTAAAAGTCACTTAATAATTCAGAAAATGGCAAAATGGCAGCACTATGTATGGCATCTGTCATCATAGTGTCTAGATCAATAATTTATTTGGAATTTGAGTGTTTAATTTTGTACTTTTTATAAATATGACTACGAAAAAGTGTTTTGTTCCAGAATGTGATAATGATTTACATTCATCTTCAAAAATATTTATTAGTGTTCCTAGAAATTTGGAAAGAAGAAAATCAACCTTCTACTAGCGATGTTTCTCGTGAACTTTTTAATAAAAATACACCGGATTATCAAGATGTAGCAGCAATTTCTGCTAATTGTCCCCTTCAGGAAATTGAAAATGAGGCTACTATAAATTATTAGGTGTATAACCTAAAAACCCTTCTGGAAGAAAATGCAGAATCTCCTGAAAGTTTTGAAGATACCGAATTTATTCATCATTTTGTGGAAGAACTAGTGATAAAGAAATAATAGAAAAATGTGGGTATTTAAACAAACTGGTTCCTGGATCCCATATAATGGCAGATAGGGGTTTCAGAATATTCAGCTACTTCAAAACATGGGATGCACTTTAGTAAAGCCACACCTAGTGTATCACAGAATGAAAAAAGTTCTCCAGAAGATGTACAATTAAGTAAAAGAATAGCATCTCTAAGAATACATGTGGAAAGAGTTATAAGAAGGGTTAGTTAATTTAACATGTTAAAACCACATTCCTGTGTGAATTTTAAGCAAGTACATTTACTTAGTAATATCTGCATAATTGCTTGTTAACTTACAAGAACTTATTTTGTAATAGTAAATATTAATTTAATAAACTTTTTTATTTGTTTTTTAATTTAATTTACCTAATTATCACATTTCAGGGATTATAATGAGTTTTTAAACAGCCAATTAAATTTTTCATAAAATTTTAACTTTTCGAGCAAATCAAAGAGGAATGAGTACCTGTATATGCATAGATTTTTTTGGGACTAAAACTACCAAACCAAAGGCACCTATTTACAGCAGTTTAAAATGAAACATTTTAACAAAAATGCCTATGTCACAGTGATAAATATTAAAAACAACCAAGTTCAGTTGAATGTGGTAGCAAAGTCTATATATTCCAATAAATCCGGTAACTAACTACATGTGGTATCACTGGTGATAAATTTAAAAATATCACAATTCTTGCCACCTTTTTCAAAAAACCAGAAAGTGTGCCTTCTTATCAATCCTTTACGAAAATGACAACAGTGATAAATGTGAAAAAAAAATTTAATGTTGCTATTCGTTATTACGATAGTAAAACATGTTTGCAGTTCTGTTTATTTTTTATGAAAATCTAAGTAAAAACAACCAATGTCAAAGGGTTATAATTTTTTTCTGTCAAACCAAATATATCACAAAATTAAAAATTGATCGTAGGTCAAGCTAAAGTAATACCTTTATTGATAGTAGCTTTAAAAAAGGTGAAAGAACAATATTGACTTAAGTTATTATTATTAACAATGGTGATTTTTAATAAAAACTCTTCAATTATTGTTTACAAACAAAAATATAAAAATCTGAAAATTTTATTTATTAACCTTTTAATAAAAAATGAGAAAAATGAAGTAAAAAACAATTTATTTACAAATAAAAAATATATACATATATACAAATCCTAAGAATATAAAAGTACTGATTTATTTTCCTGTAGTGGATGAAGAGGTTTCTTTAACAATCTCGCCAAGTGTACATCAATATTTACACATTTTGATAAATTAGAGCCTTTCCAATAACACTGAGTAGATGTTACAGATGGTTCCTCACTTCTTCTATGAAGCCACATGTTTAAAACCACCTGAAAAAAATAAAAGGGTTAGATACGCAGTTACAAAATAACTATATAACCAGCTAGAAAATGCCTTATTTTATGTAACAAGACGAGCAGAGCTTTACTAGCTCTGATCGAATCCAGTAAAAAACCTCGGATTTTCAAAACTTAAAAAAAAACAATCTCACCACATTTTCACATTTTTGAAATATTATAGAGCTTTTCGAAAAAAACTGCTAATTTTAAAAGTTTAATTTTTTGTTTAAACAGCTATGTCTCATTTTAGGCTATTGAGTATTATAAAATAAAAAATTACGGGATGCTTTGTTAGCTTCAAACGAATCCAGCAGAGCACCCCAGTTGTTTTTTTAGACCACACCACGTTTTTTGGCTCTTAAAATATTATAAAATATTCGAAATTTGGCATTTTTAAAAAAATTCTCAATTCCTTGCTGACTTCAAAGTTTTTTTTCTGAAAACAAATATACTTACCACATTTTTAGGATTTTAAAACAGCCTAAACATGTGTCATAAGTAGTTGCTTTTATATATAATAATAATACTATCCCTAATTCACCCCCTTACGAGTGAATTTCAACCCCTGAAGTCGACTGAACGACTTGTGTAGGGGAAGGGACGGCTATTATTATTATTTGCCGTAGCGCTCCGGGGCGACTTAAAGATGATTGATGGTGCCATTTGACTTACAGGTGAGGAAACCCCGGAAAACCTCACCCACCATCATCGAGACGGTAATGTATGGCGAATTTTTTTAATCTGCATGTCATATCAACAGAAATTGAATTTCTATTAATACGCCACACATCAAATCCTAAACCAAACCATGCAATTTAATTAAAAATCCACATGGTCTGGTCTGGTATTCGAAACCCAGCAGTCTCAGACTCATAAACTTGCCTATAAATGAATATAAGCGCGATAGACCGCTACACCACCGTCCCGATATAAAAAAACAAATTAAAAAACT